>SJXQ01006235.1:138957-269721 GCA_006408695.1 Aepyceros melampus | reverse complement strand
AATCTCTATATATATATATATATATATATATATATATATATATATATATAATTTATTGATATATTAGGGTTTCCCAGGTGGCATTAGTAGTAAAGAATCCGCTTACCAATGCAGATGCATTGGTAGACATTCAAGGAAGAAGGAGAAGCTTCAACAAAATGGCAGAATGGGTGCTATCAGGTTAGAATCAAATCCCATACTTGTTGGGATGGAGAACTCACAAAATGGAGAACAATAATACCCAAGAAGCTCTCATACTGTCGTGAATGTTCTAGGCCCCACATCAGACTTCCTAGCCCAGGGATCTGGCAAAGGGTCTGGGGATCCCCAGAGATCTGACTTTGAAGGATTTGATTTGATTACAGAACTTCTACAAGATGATGAAACAGAGACACTTGGAGGGCACAAATAAAACCTTGTGTGTGTGCACAAGGACCCAGGGAAAGGATATGTGAGCCACAAGAGACGGAGCCAGGCCTGCCTGTGAGTTTCTGGGTGCCCTGTGCATACGGGGGTTGGCAGCGGCCTGCAGCGGGGACAAGGGCACTGGCAAGATCAGTCCTGGGAGGCACATGTTGGCATGAGATCTTTTGGAGAGCTCGTTGGTCTCTTCAGTCCAAACAGCTAACAGAGAGAGAGCACAGACCCACCTGTCAAAGCCCTGCCCACTAGGGCAAGATCAGGTTTCCCCAGAATCCGCCCGCTGCTACAAGCCTCTTATGCCCATCCATCAGAGGGCAAAAAGAAGAAGCAAGCACTACAATCCCACAGCCTCCAGAATGAAAACCACAACCAGAGAAAGCTTATGAAAATGATCGCATGTATCACAACCTTGTGTAACTCAGTGAAATTATGAGCTATGCCACGAGGACCACTCCAGATGGATGGGCCATGGTGAAGTGCTCTGCCAGAACATGCTCTACTGGAGAAGATTGGCAAATCATTTCAGTATCCTCACCCCAAGAACTGCATGAGCAACATGAAAACGCAAAAATATATGACACCAGAAGATGACCCTCAAGCTTGGTAGGTGTTCAATATGCTACTTGGGAAAGAGAACCAAAATGGAAATGATACTCGGCTGTGGATATCTTGTGTTGAAAATAAAGTCTGATGCTGTAAAGAACAATAGAGCATGGGAACCTGGAATGTTAAGTCCATGAATCAAGGAAAATGGGATATGGTCAAGCAGGATATGATGAGTGAACATCAACATCTCAGGAATCAGTGGACCAAAATGGATGAGAATGAGATAATTTAATTCAGAGGACCATTATATCCAATGTTGTGGGGAAGAATACCTTAGAAGTGGAGGAGCCCTCATTGTCAATGAAAGACTCTGAAATGCAGTACTTGGGTACAATCTCAAAAACTATAGAATGACCTTGGTTCATTTCCAAGGCAACCCATTCAACATCACAGTAATCCAAGTCTATGCTCAAACCACTAATGTGAAAGAAGCTGAGTTGAACAATTCTTGAAGATCTACAAGACTCTCTAGAACTAACATCAAAAAAGATGTTCTTTTCATCATAGGTAATTGGAATGCAAAAGTAGAAAGTCAAGATATACCTGGAGTAACAGATAAGTTTGCCCTTGTAATACAAAATGAAGCAGGGCAAAGGCTAACAGAATTTTGTCACAAGAACATACTGGTCATAGCAAATAACCTCTTCCAACAGTACAAGTCTCTACACAGGGACATCACCAGAAGATCAATATCAAAATCAGACTGGTTATATTCTTTGTAGCCAAAGATGGAGAAGCTCTATAATGTCAGAAAAAAAACAAGATTTGAAGCTTACTGTGACTCAGATCATCACCTCTATATTTCAAAATTCAAGCTTAAATTGAAGAAAGTAGGGAAACCTATGAGACCATTCAAGTATTATCTAAATCAAATCCCTTATGATTATACAGTGGAGATAGTGAATGGATCAAGGGATTAGATTTGGTAGACAGAGTTCCTGAAAAAATATGAATAGAGATTCATAATATTGTACGGGAGGTGGTGACTAAAACCATCCCAAAGAAAAATAGATGCTATAAGGCAAAATGGTTGTCTGGTGAGGCCTTACAAATAGCAGAGAAAAGAAGAGGAAAAAAAAAAAAAAAAGGCAAAGGAGAAAGGGAAAGATATACCCAACTGAATGCAGAGTTCCAGAGAAAAACAAGGAGAGATAAGAAAGTCTTTTAAAGTAAAATAATGCAAAGAAATAGAGGAAAACAATAGAATGGGAAAGATGAGAGATCTCATCAGGAAAATTGAAGATACTACAGGAAAATTCCTTTCAAAGATGGGCACAATAAAGACCAGAAACAGCAAGGACCTAACAGAGGCAGACACTATTAAGAAGAGGTATCGAGAACACATAGAAGAACTTAAAAAAAAAAAAAAAAAAAAAGGATCTTAATCACCGGGATAACCACAATGGTGTGGTCACTCACCTAGACCTGGAGCATGAAGTCAAGTGGGCCTTAGGAAGCATTAGTATGTAGTTAGTGGAGGTGATGGAAATGCAGCTGAGCTATTTGAAATCTTAAAAGATGATGCTCTCAATATGCTTCACTCACTATGGCAGTAAATTTGGAAAACATGGCAATGATGATCAGACTGGAAACATTCAGTTTTCATTTCAATCTCAAAGAAGGGCAATGCCAAGAAATGTTCAAACTACTGTACAAATGTTCTTATTTCACATGTTAGCAGGGTAATTCTCAAAATCCTATAAGCTGGGCTTCAGCAGTATGTGAACTAAGAACATCCAGATGTACAAGCTATATTTAGAAAAGGCAGTGGGAAAAGAGATCAAATTGCCTACATCTCTGTTCATCTCCAAGGCAAACCATTCAATATCACAATTATCCAAATCTATGCCCCAACCAGTAATGCTTAAGAAGCTGAAATTGAACAGTTTTATGAAGACCTACAAGATCTTTTAGAACTAACACCCAAAAAAGATGTCCTTTCTTTATAGGGGACTGGAATGCAAAAGTAGGAAGTCAAGAAATACCTGGAGTGACAGGCAAATTTGGTCTTGGAATGCGGAATGAAGCAGGGCAAAGACTAAGAGAGTTTCGCCAAGAAAATGCACTGGTCATAGCAAACACCCTCTTCCAACAACACAAGAGAAGACTCTACACATGGACGTCACCAGATGGTCAACATTGAAATCAGATTGATGATATTCTTTGCAGCCAAAGATGGAGAAGCTCTATACAGTCAGCAAAAACAAGACCAGGAGCTGACTGTGGCTCAGATCATGAACTCCTTATTGCCAAATTCAGACTTAAATTGAAGAAAGTGGGCAACACCACTAGACCATTCAGGTATGACCTAAATCAAATCCCTTATGATTTTACAGTGGAAGTGAGAAATAGATTTAAGGGTCTAGATCTGATAGATAGAGTGCCTGATGAACTATGGAATAAGCTTCATGACATTGTACAGGAGACAGGGATCAAGACCATTCCCATGGCAAAGAAATGCAAAAAAGCAAAATGGCTGTCTGAGGAGGCCTTACAAATAGCCGTGAAAAGAAGAGAGGCGAAAAGCAAAGGAGAAAAGGAAAGATATAAGCATCTGAATGCAGAGTTCCAAAGAGTAGCAAGAAGAGATAAGAAAACCTTCTCTAGTGATCAGTGCAAAGAAATAGAGGAAAAGAACAGAAGGGGAAAGACTAGAGATCTCTTCAAGAAAATTAGAGATACCAAGGGAACATTTCATGCAAAGATGGGCTCGATAAAGGACAGAAATGGTCTGGACCTAACAGAAGCAGAAGATATTAAGAAGAGGTGGCAAGAATACACGGAAGAACTGTACAAAAAAGATCTTCACGACCCAGATAATCATGATGATGTGATGACTAATCTAGAGCCAGACATCTTGGAATGTGAAGTCAAGTGGGCCTTAGAAAGCATCACTACGAACAAAGCTAGTGGAGGTGATGGAATTCCAGTTGAGCTGTTTCAAATCCTGAAAGATGATGCTGTGAAAGTGCTGCACTCAATATGCCAGCAAATCTGGAAAACTCAGCAGTGGCCACAGGACTGGAAAAGGTCAGTTTTCATTCCAATTCCAAAGAAAGGCAATGCCAAAGAATGCTCAAACTACCGCACAATTGCACTCATCTCACATGCTAGTAAAGTAATGCTCAAAATTCTCCAAGCCAGACTTCAGCAATACGTGAACCGTGAACTCCCTGATGTTCAAGCTGGTTTTAGAAAAGGCAGAGGAACCAGAGATCAAATTGCCAACATCCGCTGGATCATGGAAAAAGCAAGAGAGTTCCAGAAAAACATCTATTTCTGCTTTATTGACTATGCCAAAGCCTTTGACTGTGTGGATCACAATAAACTGTGGAAAATTCTGAAAGAGATGGGAATACCAGACCACCTGACCTGCCTCTTGAGAAACCTATATGCAGGTCAGGAAGCAATAGTTAGAACTGGACATGGAACAACAGACTGGTTCCAAATAGGAAAAGGAGTACATCAAGGCTGTGTATTGTCATTGTGCTTATTTAACTTCTATGCAGAGTACATCATGAGAAACGCTGGGCTGGAGGAAGCACAAGCTGGAATCAAGACTGCCGGGAGAAATATCAATAATCTCAGATATGCAGATGACACCACCCTTATGGCAGAAAGTGAAGAACTAAAGAGCCTCTTGATGAAAGTGAAAGAGGAGAGAGAAAAAGTTGGCTTAAAGTTCAACATTCAGAAAACTAAGATCATGGCATCTGGTCCCATCACTTCATGGCAAATAGGTGGAGAAACAGTGGAAACAGTGGCTGACTTTACTTTTCTGGGCTCCAAAATCAGTGCAGATGGTGACTGCAGCCATGAAATTAAAAGTCGCTTACTCCTTGTAAGCAAAGTCATGACCAACCTAGATAGCATATTTTAATAAAAGCAGAGATATTACTTTGCCAACAAAGGACCATCTAGTCAAGGCTATGGTTTTTCCAGTAGTCATGTATGGATGTGAAAGTTGGACTATAAAGAAAGCTCAGCGCAGAAGAATTGATGCTTTTGAATTGTGGTGTTGGAGAAGACTTGAGAGTCCCTTGGACTGCAAGGAGATCCAACCAGTCCATCCTAAAGGAGATCAGTCCTGGGTGTTTACTGGAAGGACTGATGTTGAAGCTGAAACTCCAATACTTTGGCCATCTGATGCAAAAAGCTGACTCATTTGAAAAGACTTTGATGCTGGGAAAGATTGAAGGCTGGAGGAGAAGGGGACGACAGAGGATGGTTAGATGGCATCACCAACTGAATGAAGGACTGATGTTGAAGCTGAAACTCCAATACTTTGGCCATCTGATGCAAAAAGCTGACTCATTTGAAAAGACTTTGATGCTGGGAAAGATTGAAGGCTGGAGGAGAAGGGGACGACAGAGGATGGTTAGATGGCATCACCAACTGAATGGACATGAGTTTGGGTAAACTCTGGGAGTTGGTGACGGACAGAGAGGCCTGGTGTGCTGTGGTTCATGGGGTCGCACAGAGTCAGACACAACTGAGCGACTGAACTGACTGACTGATACCTCAGACAAAAATTCAACATTTTCACTGAAATGAAACACGAATCTACCTTTTCCATTCTAAATTATTTCCTTGTGATATTAGCTTCCAGAAAAGTTTCATATACAATGTTTGGCTAGAATGAAAATATTTCTGAAATTACAGCCAATGCACATCACTATTCAAATACAGAAGGTTCTGGGTTTAAAAGGATAACTGGAATCAGATACATGATGTAAGTGTATACTTTATCCTTCAGCTAACTAAATCGTCATGTTCATTTCAATGAAGAGCAGTATTTGTTTATAAATACTCTATTAGCTAATAACCAACAAATGATTATTTGTGTCAAAAATTACTACAGTGTAGCTAATGAAAATGGCTCCATCAAAATGCTTTTGTGCAATAATCATCTCTAACCTTACTCCATATTCCCAACTTCATCCCAACTGTAAGAAATGCCCACTATATTCATTAGTTAATATTTGCATTTTAAAAGCTGATCTATATTACTTGTTAAATCTGATTGCTTGAATTAAGAGTTAAGATTTCAGTCCTACCTGCTAAGTCATCTAATATAAAGGAGGTTAAAGAGGTTTGCAGTAATAAAAACAAAATGTGAATACATGACACTTAAAGGTCTAGGTGTGCGTCCTGTCTAGTAAAGCAATAAGTTAAGTCAATGTGTTTACAAAATCATAAAATATTATGACTATATGCATACACATGACAAAATTGAGCCTTTTATATATTTTTGGTTGAATATAATATATGCTTGTGATTTAGTAAGTAAATTTATTACATCCAGCTGAACCAAGAATGAAATAGTTTTGAAATAGTTTGAATAGCAATGAAATAGTTTCAAACTTTTGGTATTCCACACATCGTGAAAATACCAAGCAAAGAAAAATTGTAATTAGTAAAGTTTGTAATTTGAGCACAAATAGTAAAATATTTTTTTAATGCTTTAATTTTTGCCACATTTTAATTTATTACCTTGGTTTGTTTGGAGCAAGTTGTCGACTTGGCCGTCGAATAGACTGGTTTTGTTGTATTTTCATTGATGTTCTAGGAGACGACCGTGCAAAAGGGTCTGGAGCTGGAGGCTTTTTAGGTATCTTTTTCACTAACCGACTAACCCACTTTTGCTGCTCTTCTGTAGAATTTGCTAATAACAATAGATTCTTTGCCGATGAAATATCATAATACACTATAAAGAAATATATGAGAAAATTTAATGTTTCAAATGATCTGAACATAAGTAATATTAATTGAGCAAGTGATTTATTATTTACCTTTGCAAGGTGCTATAATTTCCTCCTTTTTGTCCATGTGATCTTTATGACATTTAATATGACAGCGACGGCACTCTAAAGCAGGAGGGGGTTTAAACATGTGCCACAATGGCTTCATACACGCCTCACAGTTGGTTGGGAAATGATAGAGAGTAGGAATAAATTCATGTCCCTTGTGGCAAATATAATTTGATTTTTCTCCCACTGGCTCCACTGGAAATTCTTGTTCCTTCTTACTTTCTCCTTCGTTGGCATACAGAATCTACGAACCCCATAAAGAAAAATGAGTATCTTCAAACGTTAGCTGTTTTAATGTAGTCTTATAGTATTAATAAAATTAGTCTAAACTATTCAATGAGACAAAAATGCATTAGTTGTTCAAATGGTGATAGGCTGTAATCAAGAGCTCAGATGAGTAAAGTCACTAGCCAGTCACTGTGGTTCACATCTCAAAAGAATCAATCCTGTTCAAATGATGCCTCCTAATTTTCTCTATGTTATCTTCCTATGTTTCAGCAACTTTTCACAATAGGCTAGCCAAAGAAAATCTTCACTTGATTAGTGTTCAAAAGCTTTTCTTGGAGGGAATTTTCAAAACAATCACCTGAAGAGATGAACTGTGGCTCTATAATTCTCAAAAACAGGCCACTCAGTGATAATTGCAAATACAGTTTTAATTGAAAAGATTTGTATTTGGAGAATTGAGGAAAAAAGGAAAAGAGGAAAGGATGTATAAGATATTCCAAACAAACTTGCTAAGTACCCAGAAAGTAAGCTGCCAGCTTCCCTACAGTACACCAAGCATTACAGCTTTTACCAGAACGGATTCATGGTTGCTGTGACTAATTTTAAAATGGAAGAAAAAAAGGGAAGAATTTGGCTTCACCTTAAATTGGAAGTAAAAGGGTTCTTGGGTGCATAATTTAACTTCACAAGCAACTTTTTAAACTTTCTAGAGCACTGAGCATAAAACCAAAACAGAACATTCATGCTCAAAAAATGTAACCCACAGGGATCCCAAAGCCAGTACTCTGTGACGACTGAGAGGGGTGGGATGGGGAGTGAGATTCAAGAGGGAGGGGACATATGTATACCTGTGGTTGATTCATGTTGATATATGGCAGAAATCATCACAATACAGTAAATAATTATTCTCCAGTTAAAAATAAAAATTTTAAAACAAAGTCACAACCAACCTTGAACAAAAGGATAGCAAAGGCTAGAAACATGATATAAATACACTACAGACTTTAACAAGTAAGACAGAGAGAAGAATTTAAGATGTATCCAACAGGATAAGTGTGAAAGTCACAAATGAACAAACCACCTTTAAATGAGACAAAAATTGAAGAAAGATAATAGGCCCAAGAATAAAGATAACAGGCCCAAGAATAAAGATAACAGGCCCAAGAATAAAGAAATTTGTTGTTATGTCATGCTGAGAATGTATAAAGGTAAAAAGAACAAAACAAAATAAACAAATCACAAAATAAAACCGTTTACCTGGAATATCCTTGGAATTTCTTTAGCATCTGCTCTATATACATCTGTCTGGGTAACTGGTCGACATGAAATAACTTGCTATAAAAGATTTTTAATAAAAGAGTAAAGTATTACTAAAGGATCAGATTATATCAGTTTTCTTATACTCATGTCAGAAATTAAAACTGAGTACTCTGTGGGAAATGGCGAAGGACAGGGAAGCCTGGTGTGCTGCAGCTCATGGGGTTGCAAAGAGTTGGACACGACTGAACAACTGAACAACTCTGACTCTTATTAGAATGTTAGAGCTCTATAAATTCAATCACTCTTTGAGATTTTGAGAAATTTTCAATAAGTCAGAAATTTTCTAGTTTCAGAAAACAACATATTAAAGACTCATGAAATTTTAAGAGACATTTTAGCCAACTCTATATGCCAAACTTTCATCTGTATGAAGCAAATATAAGAAAATCTAACAACAGTATAGTAGCACTTATATATATGAGTATATACATGTACTATATGACTAATAAATTACACTAACTTGACAAAAGGTCACACTACTCTCTTAAACTTTAAAAGATAAAAGTTACAAAATATTCTCATGGTTGGATGGCATCATCGACTCAACAGACATGAGTGTGAGCCAACTCCAGGAGATGATGAAGGACAGGAAAGCCTAGTGTGCTGCAGTCCATGGGGGTTGCAAAAAGTCAGACACGACTTAGCGACTGAACAACAGTAACAAATATTCTAATAAAAATACTTACTCTATATCTAAAACCATGTAAGGATTAGATTGTTCTTTATCTTGTTCACTGTCATAGAAAAGGATCTTCTTACTGCTTACAATCACATACTGTTAAAAAGGAGGAAAGGAATTAAACAATGATTAAAGTTAATATATATCTTGTTTTTCTTTGAAAAGAAATCCTATATTAGCAATAAAAATCATATAAAATATATGTTAAATACCTAAAAAGCTATCTTAATGTATCCTTTAAAAAAGTCTTCCTTGAAATAAGAACAGATCTGTTTGTATACATTTTAAGTAACCAAATTCTGGGGCGGGGGCGGGGCGCAGATAAATTCAACTAATTTTTGGATGATTTAGCTCTAAGATCCAAAAGTGTAAGCAACTTTATTGCTATGGTTTGAATGGTTATATTCTCCCAAAGTCATATGTTAATGAATTTACGTCATAACCCAATGATATTAGGAAGTGGGGTCTTGGGAAGGTGATTAGGTCATGACACTAGAGACCTCATGAAGGGGATTAGTGCCCTTATAAAGGGGATTCCAGAGAAATTCCTACCCCTTACACCATGAGGATACAGCAAGAAGTCTGCAACCTGGCAAAAGACCTTTACCAGAACCCAATCATGCTGGCTGATTTCTTATCTTGGACTTCCAGCCTCCAGAACCCTGAGAAATAAATCTTTGTTGTTCATAAGCTACTCCGTCCGTGGTATTTTGTTATAGCAGCCCTAAGGCTAAGACACTTATCGAATATGAACATAATATCAATAATCACAGAAACAGAGGAAAAGAAATATCTGGGACTTTCTGTCATATCTAGAGTTGTCTTGCTGGAAACAGCAAAGGCACCAAAGTCAATACAGCCCTCTGTTTTCCTAACACCAAAATCTGTTTTATTAACAACATGTTAACGATGAAAAGTTTCTTTTTTTAAAACAAAGATATATAAAATTGTTTCAAATCACAAAGTACAAACAAGTTTTATGTGTCTAAAAGTTCTGGTTATATCTTACAACAACAAAAGTGAAATGGTTATAGCTAAACCAAAAGTAAAACAGAAGTCCTTGATTCAAATGTATCAAGGTACTGATTCAAAAATATTCAAGGTATTGACTCAAAATCAAGTATTGATTCAAAAGTATCAATTACCTTTTTAACCCATCCAAATTTCTTAGTGTTGTTTCGCACAGGCAATGAAAGCCATCCTTCTAGTCTTGATTCTATAAGCACAAGATATGAGTGTAAGTACAACAAATCTCTTAAGAAAATGAGGAACTTAAAAAATTTTAATATAAAAGTCACAAGCAAATATGCCCTTCAGAATTTATACATCATCTAACATATAATAATAATGTAGGATCAGTATAAGAAGTTATACATCGCAAAACGAAATCCAGGTTATATCACATTGGAAATATATATCCTGTAGTTTATAACGTCAAATGCCCCATTAATTAAATTCATGCACTTGCAAAGTTCCACAGAAAAGTTGCAAAAATGAAAAGCAGCTGTCTATTCTCATTGGTACACCTGTATCAGAATCCTCTATCTTTCCTTTGGAAGAAGGCCTAACTACAGATATAGTACACAACTTTGAAGACAAAATATTTTCTGTGAGTAATTAAATGTTCAGAGAAAATGGACTGTTAGAATGGTTTTAAATAAAATGAAGTAAAACTGTATAAATTACAGATCAAATCTGGCTAATAAGTAGCAGTAAGCCAAAAGATTCCTAAATTTTAAAATAGTAAAATCAGTAAAATTCTAGTTCAGCAAAGAAAACTCTGCATCCTTAGAATCTGTTCTAATGGTATCTGATCAGTTTATTTTAGTGAAATAATTATATGAAGTAAGCATTTTTGGAGATTATGCTAATAGTAAAATTAGCTATCACCTACTTTGTGTCTATACTGTGCTAGACACCTTACATAAATTTTCTTCAACTCTCAAAACAATCCCACAGAAGGTCACACAGAGACACATCTCTGATCCAATGTTTATACTCAATCCCCTTCTCTCTCACGTTAGTAACCTTCCAGACCCCTTGAACAGAAATGATGTCATTAAAAATAGCTATCTATGCGAATGTCTGGACATGGCCCTAAGCCAATTTAAGGGATTAATCAGATGATCTCTAACAAGATGGGTAAGAATGAAATAATTTTATTGCTAAGATCTGAAACAACTTCAATATAATCACTTATGATTTATACTGATATATACCTGGAAAGTGTGATGACAATGTAAATAAATATAGCAAATTTACTTTGAATTCAACTAATTAAATTTTATTTTACATCCAACTGTTTATGCACCAATTTCCTGTGGTGTTTAAATGTTTTTTGTACTTACACTAACTTTGTATTAAACATAACAATTTTGGGGGTTTTCAACTGGTTTCTTCATTTAAACTATAATTCCTTTCAGGACAAGGATCAGGTCAAATTATCTTATACTTTTTTTTAAGGCAAGGAACAATGTTGGCTGGTCTTCCTGGTGGCTCGGAAGGTAAAGAATCTCCCTGCAATGCAGGAGATCCAGGTTTGATCGCTCAGTGGGGAAGATCCCCTGGAGAAGGGAGATCCCCTGGAGAAGGGAAAGGCAACTCACTCCAGTATTCTCGCCTGGGGAATCCCATGAACAGAGCCTGGAGGGCTACAGTCCATGGGGTCAAAAAGGGTCTGACACAACTAAGCGATTAATACTTATCACTTTCACAATGTGGACTAAGTAAGCAATCAAGGGAAAACTAAATATACCCTCTAAAATGGTCTACACATGCTTTTTCTGTACCATCATTCTTGATACGAAACTTCAGAAAGAATTTCTTGGTTAAAAATGGAAGAAACAGACAGTGAAACCGTATATAAACGATGTAAAGCACTACTCCATTTCTTATAAGCTGACAAAATAAATTCTATCAATTGTATCAGCAATGCGATGTGAAATTCCTTAAAAAACAAAATCTTTGTTCATGCAGCAGTTTCTTTTTAATTGAGACTTGTTAATGGAGCAACTTGTTAGTGAATATTAGTTATTATTACAAAAATTTTCAAAAGGACTAAAATTATGGGTAGTGGGAAAAAAAACCCAGAGATCAAAGATTTTCAGGATGTCACCTGTACCATTAGGTTCCGATGAAATAGGTAAGTAAGGAACAGATTCTTCTTCTGAGTCAGAATCAGAGTCAAGAAGCATATGAGAACTGGAAGGCTTAGTGGCAATATTGAGAGAAGTGGAGGAACGTTGGTAGGTGAATGACATGGATTCCATAGTGTGTGACTGAGTGATATGAACTAAACACCCAACATAAAAGGAAGTAAGAATGCAGAAAGAAGAAAAAATAAAAATGAAAGCTTAAAAGGAGAGCTATGAATAATATAGTTAAATAACTAAATATGCAAAATTTACACTGCATTTTTTAATAAAAAGTTTTGAGGAAAATCAATAAATAAAATAATTTAAACTGTCATCTAAACCCCTACTCTAAGGAGTAGGTGTTCCCTTAAAGAAATAACAAATATCTTTCCTCAGAGCAAAGTCAGTTACAGGACTTAAAACCATCAACTGATTTATATATAAGACAAAAGTAAACGTAAGGGCTGAACGAATCATACCTGGAAACCCATCATCAGCTTCAGTATCCCCTGGTCCACTGCCTATACTGGAACTATCCAAACCAATGTGCAAGGCCTGGAGCTGGGAGCGTAGCTGCTCAATGTCACTGTCCTTACTGTCCAGTGTCATCTGTAGTTCAATTCGAATCTGACTCTCTTCAGCTATTTGCTACAAGAAATTGAATTACATTAAATTAATTGAATGTCATACATCTTATAATTTGGCTTCCTAGTTCAGTAATATGGCAGTCTCTCCTTATCCAAGGTTTCACTTTCTGTGTTTTCAATTATCCAAGGTCAACTGCAGTCTGAAAATATTAAATGGAAAATTTCAGAAATAAGCAGTCTCTAAGTTTTGAATCATGTGCTGTTCTAAGCAGTATGATGAACTCTCACATTGCTTGGTTCTATTTGCCCAGGATATTAATCATCCCTTTGTCCAGTTTATTCACACTGTATATGCTACCCCATTCCTTACAGTACAGGAAAATATACAGTAGGTATAGAGTTCAGTAGTATCTGTGGCTTCAGGCATTCACTGGGGATCCTGGAACATAGTCCTCTTGCATAAGGGGAGACTACTGTTACTATAATTATTAATAGAAATGTTCCATAACCTATAAAATATATGCAGATATGACAATAATTCTACTTCTTAAAAAGAAGTCTTCAAAAAGTATTCTTACAGCCTGCATTTCATTCAGTTCTTTCTGATACTTGATCATTTGCTGGGTCAGTTTTTCGCGTTCAGATTTAAGTTCCATATGTAGCTTTCTATTCTCCTTTTCTTTTCTCCGCACATCTGTGTCATTACCACGTTAACAGGTTCCTTTCGATTCATGATCTCAGCCAACTTGTTCACAGCCTTAAAAACATAATAATAAGGATGTAAATAAGTAAATAAATTATGTTGATAATTTCTTGGTAACTCACCAATAGCACATTACAAAATCTTCCCTACACACAGGGCCACAAAGTAACACCTTTTATACTAAAAAAAATACACCTTCATCATTATTCATCATCCTTTTCCAACCAACACTCTCATGTATTCTGAGAACTGTAATTTAAAATGTTTATAGGTTCACTCTAATGTCATTTTCTATCACTTGGGAGGCACATCTTCTTTTATTCTAGAAGAGACTTTTGCACTGGCATCACACTGATAAAATACATGTCCAACCACAGAGCAGAGTGTCTTGGACCCACCAGGACTCATGCTGTATATACAATCTGAGAGCTGAGAAAAGGGTAGTTAATAATCATGATGCCTTTTCAGAGTGATCCTTTTTTAGGCTGTCCTCAAATGGTCCTTCTCTACCATTTTTTAAAAGCAGAAAAATTTACCAGATTACAATAAAAAAATTAGGAGGGATTATGATTGCATATGGAAAAATTAAGAGAAACTTAATAAACATTGAATTCAACAATGTTAATCAAATCTAGTTTCTCTCAATGTGGTAAAAAACTGGATAATCCTGACTGTTCACAAATACTGGTACCATCAATGACTGCTACAGCCAATCTGTAATGTCAGAAGTAAAATGCAGGAAAGATAAACTAAGAAAAATTTCAAAATCATATTTAGAGCTTATTATATACACACTTGAGTTTTGAGTGTCCTCTCTGTTAACAGCTGCTTCTCAAATTGTGCTTTAATAGCTGCTGCACTTATTTCTTCATCTTTCAACCTTGATAGTTCTAAAACAGAAAAATGTAAAAATTATATTAATAGTTTAGCAACTGGTAAACATTAGGCATACTGAAAATAAACTTTATTCTTTGTTAATACATACGCTCTTGGGCTTCTTTCAATTTGTTATTTAATTCTTCTTTCTCATTGCAAGATTGGCAACATCACTAGTTAGTGTCCTATTAGTTTCTTCAAGCTAAGAAATGAAAATGGAAAAAAAAATTATATCTTAATTTATAAAATTTTAAGTTATAAAGCAGTAATTCAAAATGAAAATATCCTAGAATGTTGCTAAAACTCTTGTTTTTCCAAGTGCATCCATCTCTACAGTTCTGGCCTTTGTCCTACCTTATCAAACTTCAAAATTGATGAAAATTTACGAAACGTAACACATTTCATTGTACCCGGGAAGCCAAAAATTTGCCCCCTTTCAAAAATCTTTAGTAGTATTTTAAATGGAAGTAACATTTAGTAGAGTAAAAAAAAAAAAAAAAAAAAAGCTATATAAAAAAGCTTTGCATTCCAGCATGCAGCAGAATAAATAAATTTAAAACTATAGTTTATAAAACATTGTTTTAAAGCAGAAAATACAATTTTACTGAAGAACTTGACATTTGTTATTCTTGCCAAAGCCTATTCTTCCTTCCTGAAGGAAATTTTATTGTGAATTATGTGTTCATCCTTCCCATCCATGATTGTACACTTTAATTACACACATGTGAAACAATATAATGCAGTTTTATGTGATTTTAAACTGTCCATAAGTAGCATGATGCTGTATTTATTTTTTTGTAATTGCTTTTACTCATTATATTAAGAATGAAACTGTCGATATATATAATTAATTTTAACTGATGTAGTAGTTCTGTCTTCTACTGCATTTATCGATTCACTCATCTATTAATATATTTGAATTTTTGCTATTACAAACATTTATGCTGCTAGGAGTAGTGTGTCTGAATTTCTCTAGCACATTTATATTATGAACTTTGTTTGGGTTATATGAATATTTAAAATTTACTGGAACTTGCAATATTATTTCCTATACTGTAGTATGCTATATTCAGAGATGGCGATGGCACCCCACTCCAGTACTCCCATGGACAGAGAAGCCTGGTAGGCTGCAGTCCATGGGGTCGCAAAGAGTCGGACACAACTGAGTGACTTCATTTCATATTTCACTTTCATGCATTGGAGAAGGAAATGGCAACCCACTCCAGTGTTCTTGCCTGGAGAATCTCAGGGACGGGGGAGCCGGGTGGGCTGCCGCCTATGGGGTTGCATAGAGTTGGACACGACTGAAGCAATTTAGCAACAGCAGCAGCAGCAGCAGTATGCTATATTTAATTTATACTCTGGATATTAGTAAGAAAAACATCGTTTTCTACACATCTTTCAAACATTTCAAAGTAGTCAGACACTGAGTTTTTGCCAATATGATGGCTATGAAATGGTGATACAAAATTATTTTAGCTAGCCTTTTCCTAAATAATAGTGAAGTTAAACACTTGCTCATATTTTTAGGTTTTCGCTTTTGGCCATTTTTTCCTTTGGATTATTTAGCTTTTTCTTAGTGAATAGTAGGAGTTCCACTTATATTCTAGATACTAATTACTTGTTTAATAAATACAAGTATTTTTCCCAGTTGCTTATTTTCTGTTACAAGTAAATTTTAAGTTTCATTCTAATATTTAAAAATTTTTATTTTACATATTTAGGTTCTTAAGATAGCTAGAATTTACTGTTATACAGCATCTCTCTGCAATGCAGGAGAGCTGGGTTCGATCCCTGGGTTGGGTAGATCTCCTGGAGAAGGAAATGACAGCCCACTCCAGTATTCTTGCCTGGAAAATCCCATGGACGGCAGAGCCTGGTAGGTTACCGTCCATGGGGTCGTAAAGAGTCGGGATACGACTGAGCAACTTCACTTTCACTTTCATGGTAAATGATAGTAAGAATCTAATTTTATTCCTTTCCACATAAAAACATAGTCATTTCAAAACCATAAATCTGTATCCTCTCCCACTGATTTGTGTGTTGCCAATGACGTCATATGCCAAGTTCTCTTATGTGCATCAGTCTATTTCTGGTCTCCCTACTCACTTTCACTGAACAGGATTAAATATCCCTGCTCTAATGCCATGCTTTAAAATTACTGTAACATTTTTCATAGATCTGAACAATTGATAAGCTAACTCAACTACTTGACATTTTACTTCTATCTGAAATTTTTATTAATTATTTTCAACCTACATATGGCTATCTTCATGATTAAACTAATTTTCATGATTAATTTCAAATTCTTTTAAACTAAAATTGGTTTAACAAGAAAAAAAAAACTTAAACTGTTTTGTACTTTTGGTGTTTTCTTTTAACTTTAGTCCTTAACTCTGAATTTACCAATAGGTGAAGCCATTGGAAGTTGTGTTTTGGGGGGCCCTCTCTCTGCCAAACAACACTGAGAAGCTGATGGTTCACTAGCTCAAATATCTTGTAGCCAAAACATACAACTTTTCATTTAGATTTATGTTACTTTCCTAGTATTTCTAAAGCAAGATTTATAACAATCAAATTATAGACAAAAATGAACTAAGGACTTTACTTACAGACGCAATAGTAGCATCTTTTTCAGTGAGTTCCTGTTTGTGCCGAGCCATCATCTCTTTGATCTCCAGCTCTTTCATGATCTTCTCTTTTTCCAAATCAGAATACTGTTCCTCAGCAATTGAACGAGCCAGTTGCTCAGAATCTGCTTTGGTTAAGGTAATCTCCAGTTGAGCAGCCAAGGAGTCCCTATATTTAAGAGAAATAAAATTTTAACGTTCAATTTTTATTACAAAGCTGAAGTTTTTCTCTAATTAACTTCATCAGATCAGTCAGTTTAGTTCAGTCGCTCAGTTGTGTCCTACTCTTTGCGACCCCATGGACTGTAGCACGCCAGGCCTCTCTGTCCATCACCAACTCCTGAAGCTTACTCAAACTCAAGTGTATTGAGCTGGTGATGCCATCCAGCCATCATATTCTCTGTCATCCCGCTCTACTCCAGCCTTCAATCTTTTCTAGCATCAGGGTCTTAACCAATGAGTCAATTTTTCACACCAGGTGGCCAAAGTACTGGCGCTACAGCTTCAGCATCCGGGTTTCCAATGAATATTCAGGCCTGATTTCCTTGAGGATTGACTGCTTGGATCTCTCTGCAGTTCAAGGAACCCTAAGTCTCCTACGACACCACAGTTCAAAAGCCTCACTTCTGCACTCAGCTTTCTTTATAGTCCAACTCTTACATCCATACATGACTAGTGGAAAACCCACAGCCTTGACTAGACGGACCTCTCTTGGCAAAGTAATGTCTCTGCTTTTTAATATGCTATCTAGGTTGGTCATAGCTTTCCTTCAAAGGAAAAGTGTCTGTTAATTTCATGGCTGCAATCACCATCTGCAGTGATTTTGGAGCTCCAAACAATAAAGTCTGTCACTGTTTCCATTTTTTCCCCATCTATTTGCCATGAAGTGATGGGACCTGATACCATGATCTTAGTTTTCTGAATGCTGAGCTTTAAGCCAACTTTTTCACTCTTCTCTTTCACTTTCATCAAGAGGCTTTTTAGCTCCTCTTCACTTTCTGCCATAAGGGTGGTGTCATCTGCATATCTGAGGTGATTGATATTTCTCCCAGCAATCTTGATTCCAGCTTGTGCTTCCTCGAGTCCAGCATTTCTCATGATGTACTCTGCATAGAAGTTAAATAAGCAGGGTGACAATATACAGCCATGATGGACTCCTTTTCCTATTTGGAACCAGTCTGTTGTTCCATGTCCAGTTCTAACTGTTGCTTCTTAACCTTCATACGGATTTCTCAGGAGGCAGATAAGATGGTCTGGTATTCCCATCTCTTTAAGAATTTTCCACAAACTAACTGTGTGATCCACACAGTCAAAGGCTTTGACATAGTGAATAAAGCAGAAATAGATGTTTTTCTGGAACTCTCTGGCTTTTTTGATGATGCAGCAGATGTTGGCAATTTGATCTCTGGTTCCTCTGCCTTTTCTAAATCCAGCTTGAACATCTAGAAGTTCTCGGCTCACGTACCATTAAAGCCTGGCTTGGAGAATTTTGAGCATTACTTTGCTAGCGTGTGAGATGAGTGCAACTGTGCGGCAGTTTGAACATTCTTTGGCATTGCCTTTGGGATTGGAATGAAAACTGACCTTTTCCAGTCCTGTGGCCACTGCTGATTTTCCAAATTTGCTGGCATATGGAGTGCAGCGCTTAATAGCATCATCTTTTAGGGTCTGAAAAAGCTCAGCTGGAATTTCATCATCTCCTCTAGCTTTGTTCATAGTGATGCTTCCTAAGGCCCACTTGATTTTGCATTCCAAGATGTCTGGCTCTAGTTGAGTGATCATACCATAGTGCTTATCTAGGTCATGAAGATCTTTTATGTATAGTTCTTCTGTGTATTCTTGCCACCTCTTCTTAATATCTTCTGCTTTTTATTAACTTCATCAACAAATTTTACCTGGAGTTCCCTGGTGGTTCAGATAGTAAAGAATTGGCCAGCTAATATAGGAGATCTGGGTTCGGATCGGGAAGATCCTCTGGAGAAGGGAATGGCAACCCACTCCAGTATTCCTGCCTGGAAAATTCCGTGGCCAGAGGAGCCTGGAAGGCTACAATCAATGGGGTTGCAAAGAGTTGGGCATGACTAAGTGACTAACACACACACAGGTACTTTCTAGGAGTAGGGTACATGTCTATGAACAGAGACAAGGATCTTATCCTTACCTTTCATCCTGTAATTCCTGCTTCTTCTGCTGTAATTCTTTACAAAGTTTGGTCTTTTCTTCACATTCTTCCTTAAGTTCCCTAACCTGTGTTTTATAGAGGGTCTAAATAGCAAAACAGAATAGAAACATGTATCATCATCATTATAAATATTCAAAAGCTATCCAGACAAAAAAGTTCAGCTGATCACTACATAATAGGCTCATAAAACTGAGTAACGTTGAGCCCATGAGCAAAGTGATAGTTTAATGAGCTTTTCTATTTTCTGGTAATCAACAAAATTAACTAATAAAACTTCAGCTAATAATTTTCAAGTGTGATTTTCAACTGGATGTCCTAGTGAAATTTCTCACTAAATGTCATATTGGTAGGATGAAGAGGCAAAGAAAAATATTATCAATTTATTCAAGAAAATTTTGCTGGCTTAATAATCAATGAAACAGAGGTGACAGTTACTATTTCATATTTTAAACTCAAACAAGGGCAAATGTTATAATGACAATCTTATTTCTTTCATTATACAAATATATTCTTCCTCAAAAATCAATGCTTTTTAAAATGAACTTCATATAGTGTGGGTATGTACTTAGAACTACATTTTTTTGAAATGATAATGGATTTCTGTTAGACTATCTACAGTATCTTGCCCTGGTATTCCTTTTTGCAGATGTGTGGTACAAAACATTCATCCAAAATTCTCTCTGAAATTTCCTATGAGAATTTAAAGAATCAGTCTCCTGGTTTTTCAGCAAAAAAAATTTTTTAATAATTCTACAAATACAATACTTTTCAAAGTAACATGTCTGGACTTACTGAGAAATACTGCTCTGCTTCAAGCTGATCCTGGAGCTCTTTCATTTGTCCATCTGCATCTTGACGTTCTCTGTGGGAACACAGGTTAGACACATATTAAGCCAGCAACTCTTGAAATGTGGTCTAGGAAACCTCTGGGAGTACCGAAGACCTTTCCAGAAAATCCACGAGGTAAAATTATTTTCATAATACTAAGAATCATGGCTATTTTTAAAGCTTTAATTCTTTCCATGTATATACACTTTCATGAGGCTGCATGACATATGAGCATTTTATTATTCCAACAGCTAATGAAATGTGTACATGTATGCCGCTGTATTTTAAAATTTTCTCAATTTCTAACATAATAAGCAACATTAGATAAAATTCACATAAACAAAAACTCTTTGGGGCCCTCAATAATTTTTTTAAGAGTATAAGGGATTCAGAGACCAAATAGTGCTATATTAAACTAATAACACTGAATTATATTCGCAGACATGCATTGTGATCAATCATTTATGCCAACCAAGTAGTACAATTAAACAGCACCTGAAAATTATCTTAGAATGAATGTAGAAACGACTTGGGGGAGCCCTGCAGGGAGGTTAAGAGTAAAGGTTTTTATACCTAAATGTAAATAGTAACTGCACAGATTTCTGGTGGCTCAGTGGTAAAGAATCCACCGGTAATGCAGGAAACCGAGTTTGATCCCTGGGTTGGGAAGATCCCCTGGAGAAGGAAATGGCAACCCATTCCAATTATTCTTACTTGGAAAATCCCATGGACAGAGGAGCTGAGCCTGGTGGGCTACAGTCCATGGGTTGCAAAAGAGGTGGACACGACTTAGCGAACAACAACAAAATGGTAACTGCACAGATTTGAACACTTTGTAAAAATTCAGAGTTCTACATTTATCATATGTATACTTTTTCTATATATATCTTAATCTTCAGTAAAGAGAAAAGTTAAATAAAAAACAAACCTAGTTACACTTTTAAGATGTTGGGCTGAAATAAAAGTCTAGGCTTGTCAAAAAAGGAAATCATATATATATATATATATATATATATATATATAAAAGTTATTTCAAGTCAAAGCTAAGAAGAAAGAAAACAAGTTGGAGAACAACACATGATACAATTAAAAAGCAAAAAAACAGACAAAATTCTACAAAACTCAACCCTATAAATATAGTACACATGTACTGATATGGTCACAGAAAAAGGTATGGAAGGATATATTAAGACTATTAAGATATATTACTTCTGGAGAGATTAACCATGTATGTATTTATAAGTTCAGTACAGTTCAGTCGCTCAGTTGTGTCTGACTCTTTGCGACCTCATGAACCTAAGCATCCCAGGCCCCTCTGTCCATCACCAACTACCGGAGTCCACCCAAAACCATGTCCATCGAGTAGGTGATGCCATCTAACCATCTCATCCTCTGTCGTCCCCTTCTCCTCCTGCCCCCAAATCCCTCCCAGCATCAGGGTCTTTTCAAATGAGTCAGCTCTTTGCATCAGGTGGCCAAAGCTGTGGTTTCAGCTTCAACATCAGTCCTTCCAATGTACACCCAGGACTGATCTCCTTTAGGATGGACTGGTTGGATCTCCTTGCAGTCCAAGGGACTCTCAAGAGTCTTCTCCAACACCACAGTTCAAAAGCATCAATTCTTCGGCACTCAGCTTTCTTCACAGTCGAACTCTCACATCCATACATACCACAGGAAAAACCACAGCCTTGACTAGATGGACCTTTGTTGGCAAAGTAATGTCTCTGCTTTTTAATATGCTATCTAGGTTGGTCATAACTTTCCTTCAAAGGAAAAGTGTCTGTTAATTTCATGGCTGCAATCACCATCTGCAGTGATTTTGGAGCCCAGAAAAATAAAGTCAGCCACTGTTTCCACTGTTTCCCCATTTATTTGCCATGAAGTGATGGGACTGGATGCCATGATCTTAGTTTTCTGAATGTTGAGCTTTAAGCCAACTTTTTCTCTCTCCTCTTTCACTTTCATCAAGAGGCTCTTTAGTTCTTCTTCACTTTCTGCCATAAGGGTGGTGTCATCTGCATATCTGAGGTTATTGATATTTTTCCCGGCAATCTTGATTCCAGCTTGTGCTTCCTCCAGCCCAGCGTTTCTCAAGATCTACTCTGCAAAGAAGTTACATAAGCAGGGTGACAATATACAGCCTTGACGTACTCCTTTTCCTATTTGGAACCAGTCTGTTGCTCCATGTCCAGTTCTAACTGTTGCTTCCTGACCTGCATATAGGTTTCTCAAGAGGCAGGTCAGGTGGTCTGGTATTCCCATCTCTTTCAGAATTTTCCACAGTTTATTGTGATCCACACAAAGGCTTTGGCATAGTCAATAAAGCAGAAATAGATGTTTTTCTGGAACTCTCTTGCTTTTTCCATGATCCAGCGGATGTTAGATCCAGTGGATGTTAGCAATTTGATCTCTGGTTCCTCTGCCTTTTCTAAAACCAGCCTGAACATCTGGAAGTTCACGGTTCATGTATTGCTGAAGCCTGGCTTGGAGAATTTTAAGCATTACATTACTAGCATGTGAGATGAGTGCAACTGTGTGGTAGTTTGAGCATTCTTTGGCATTGCCTTTCCTTGGGATTGGAATGAAAACTGACTTTTCCAGTCCTGAGGCCACTGCTGAGTTTTCCATATTTGCCGGCATATTGAGGGCAGCACTTTCACAGCATCATCTTTCAGAATTTGAAATAGCTAACCGAAGTCCATCACCTCCATTAGCTTTGTTCTTAGTGATGCTGTCTAAGGCCCATTTGACTTCACATTCCAGGATGTCTGGCTCTAGATGAGTGATCACACCATCATGATTATCTGGGTCTTGAAGATCTTTTTTGTATGGTTCTTCTGTGTATTCTTGCCACCTTTTCTTAATATCTTCTGCTTCTGTTAGGTCCCTACCATTTCTGTCCTTTATCGAGCCCATCTTTGCATGAAATGTTCCCTTGGTATCTCTAATTTTCTTGAAGAGATCTCTAGTCTTTCCCATTCTATTGTTTTCCTCTATTTCTTTGCATTGATCACTGAGGAACGCTTTCTTATCCTGCTTTGCTATTCTTTGGAACTCTGCATTCAAATGGGTATATCTTTCCTTTTCTCCTTTGCTTTTCACTTCCCTTCTTTTCACAGATATTTGTAAGGCCTCCTTATACAGCCATTTTGCTTTTCTTGGGGATGGTCTTGATTCCTGTCTCCTGTACAATGTCACAAACTTCCATCCATAGTTCATCAGGCACTCTGTCTATCAGATCTAGTCCCTTAAATCTATTTCTCATTTTCACTGTATAGTCATAAGGGATTTGATTTAGGGCATACCTGAATGGTCTAGTGGTTTTCTCCACTTTCTTCAATTTTAGTCTGAATTTGACAATAAGGAGTTCATGATCTGAGCCACAGTCAGCTCCCCGTCTTGTTTTTGCTGACTGTATAGAGCTTCTTCATCTTTGACTGCAAAGAATAGAATCAATTGGATTTCGGTGTCAACCATCTGTTGATGCCCATGTGTAGAGTCTTCTCTTGTGTTGTTGGAAGAGAGTGTTTCCTATGACCAGTGAATTCTCTTGGCAGAACTCTTTTAGCCTTTGCCCTGCTTCATTCTGTACCCCGAGGCCAAATTTGCCTATTACTCCAGGTGTTTCTTGACTTCCTACCTTTGCATTCCAGTCCCCTATAATGAAAAGGACATCTTTTTTGGGTGTTAGTTCTACAAGGTCATGTAGGTCTTCATAGAACTGGTCAACTTCAGCTTCTTTAGCATTACTGGTCGGGGCATAGGCTTGGATTACCATGATATTGAATGGTTTGCCTCGGAAACAAACAGAGATCATTCTGTCATTTTTGAGACTGCATCCAAGTACTGCATTTTGGACTCTTTTGTTGACTATGATGGCTACTCCATTTCTTCTAAGGGCTTCCTGCCCACAATAGTAGATATAATGGTCCTCTGAGTTAAATTCAGCCCTTCCAATCCATTTTAGTTCACTGATTCCCAGAATGTTGATGTTCACTCTTGCCATCTCCTGTTTGACCACTTCTAATTTGCTTTGATTCATGGACCTAACATTTCCGTTTCCTATGCAATATTGCTCTCTATAGCATCGAACCCTGCTTCCATCACCAGTCCCATTCACAACTGGGTGTTGTTTTTGCTTTGGCTCTCCATCCCTTTATTCTTTCTGGAGTTATTTCTCCATTGATCTCCAGTAGCATATTGGGCACCTACCAACCTGGGGAGTTCATCTTTCAGTGTCCTATCTTTTTGCCTTTTCATACTGTTCATAAAGGAGACCTTATATTTGTTTTCTCTTTATCTTTTAATATAGATCTAAGTATTTTAAAATGAGAAAATAGTTTACTACCAGTTGGATATTTTTAAAATGTATATAGGTGGACTTCCATGGCAGTTCAGTGATTAAGACTCCGCACCTCCACTGCAGGGGGCACGGGTTCTATTCCTGGTCAGGAAACTAAGATCCCACAGGCTGTATGGCCAAATAAATCCATAAATCAAAGTGTTTAAAGCAAGAAAAACTCAGAGAGATTAAATGATTTAATCACACCACTTCAATTTCAATTTAATATTACTTAGAGAACTTTCATCCTTATTTTAATTTAATATAATCTGATCACTTTGTTTACTCACTGGTCCTTCAACTTCTGGATAAACAGGAAATTATCACCAGATGTCACTTCACTGTGTTAATTCTGTATTTTATTATTAATCAGTGTAGTATTTTAAAAAGGTGATTTTTATTTCTCTGAGCCAAAGATGTGAAAGATGCTAATAACATATAAAAGAACAAGTTTTAAAAATTTTAAATCATTACTAGCTAGGCTCACGTGCAGCAAACTCCAGTGTAATATTAATATGATCTTTTTGAAGAGCTACTGTTCATTATATGTAACTTTTAAAACCCAACATTTAAGAGGTATTTAATAAAAGCTATTTTTCAGAAAGTAATTATATAATATGCACATGGTTACAGTTAGATAGTACAGACTAGCACAGAAAAAAATTATGAAATGTCAGTCTCCTTATCCATAACCATCCACATGACAATCCTATTTCCCTAGAGGAAATCACTTTGTCTCATTTCCTTTTATTGTTCTTTTGTGGTTCCACCACATCTCAGCTTATTCCTTGACATACGTTTTAATTATTTACCATTTCCCTGCTGCCATATGTGAGAATTTAGCTCTTACCACCCCTAACCTCTCCCCAATCCCTGACACAGTTATATCACTGGTCTAAGTGACATAATCAAGCCTCCATTCATTTCCTATTGCATCAACCACAAACCACAACCTCCCCAGCTGGAGATAAGAACTAGAACACTTCCATTCTGTTTCATTTTTGAGATTTCATAAGAACATGTCTAAATGTGAGTCTTTTCTCAAGTAACTTTGCTGGTCTTTTCAATATAAAGACTTCTTTTCCAGCTATGAGAAATTCTTTTCTATTATTTCTTTAGTAACTTCCTTCCGTAAGATTCTCTGGAATTCCTTGTCTGGTGCTAGAACTCTTAGAATAAGCTGGTGTGTGTCTTAGCTTTTCTCTCATTTATTCTATGTCATTTCTTCTTGTTCTATATTTTGTGAAATTAAAAAAATTTTTTTTCTTCAAACTTTTCTAATAAATTTACATTGGCAATAATTTTTAACTTCCAAGAGCTCCTTCCTATTCTGTCTTTCCTTTTTATGTCAGGTTCATGTTTAATGGAAGTGGTATTTCCTAGAATCTTTGATCAGTACTAATCATACTACTATGACTAAATGGGGCAATTTTTAACAGTATATTTACTATATACCTTAATTTAAAGTATTTTAACAATGTTTTCTAAGTAAATATAGCACTAGAGAAAGTGTGTTGCTCAGTCGTGTCTGACTCTTTGTGACCCCCATGGATTGTACCCCGCCAGGCTCCTCTATCCATAGAATTCTCCAGGCAAGAATACTGGAGTGGGTTGCTATTTCCTACTCTAGGGGATCTTCCTAACTCAGAAATATAGCACAAGAGTCAAACATTTCCAAGTCCCAGAAACTAAAGGAACAAACAAAAGACATTTTTGTTTGCGAGACAATCCTCAGGAAGAATGATAAGAGCATGGAGTGCAAACCCCAGACCTTTTCTTCTTCAGCACAAACAATATATATCATATATCATATACCATTATATCATAATGTGGCAGTAGTAAAAATTGTTGGGGAAGCAAATAAAATCTTTTTGAACGACAATGGTGGCACTCAACACATCATTTAAACAGAAAGAAGAGAAAAATGTGTTCAAGAAAACAAAGGAGTCAGAAGAAAATTCCCAGATAAGTAAAAATTAAGATAATTTACATGGAGATAGCTCTGCATATCAGTCTTTGTCTCAAACAATTAACTTACTTTCGAAGTTCAGCATTCTGTTTTTCCAAGCTCATTTTCATTTCTAGGAGATGATTATTCTCTTGCTTTAACTGCTTTTCTGACATTTTTAGTGTGTTAACTTGCTGTGTTTGCATCTTCAAGTCATTTTGTGTAAGGCAGCGCTTCTGAGTTTCCTGTTCTATTTTTAATGTCAAGTTTCTAACCTAAAAAATAGTGTTATTAGTATGTAAGCAAATTATTTTGATTTGTTCATCAATGAAGCTGGCAGTAAATATAATGACATAAAACAGACTTTCCCCCCTTAAACAGTTAATTCATTTCACAGTATTTTTTGGATTTTCCATAATAATATATCTTTTAAATAAAATATAGTCTTCAAAGAAATTTCAATTATGATTCATTTAGTGTATCACCCAATCTGGGACAATTAAAAAAGTACAGAATATTATTTTACAAGAAAAAAATTTTTAATTGTAAAACCATCATTGAACCTCTACAAATAAACCTAGTTTATTATTAATTAATTAAATATTTCATCATATAGTAAGCTGCAGACTTACATCCTCATTTAGCACATCTTTCTGTTTGAGGAGTTCATTTATTTTCTGCTGTGACTGTTTGAGGTCACAGTCCAATATAGAGCATCTTTTCTCAGCCTCCAGCAACAAGTTCTCTACTTTCTGTTTTAAAGTTCTTTCTTCCAAGAGCTTTTTCTCCATTTCTATTGCCACAAAAATAGACATAATCATGAACCAAACAAAAAAAGCATATCAAATACACAACACAGTGCTAATAAAAATTGCAATATATGATGTTGCCTCAAAAATATTTTTATTTCCAATTTAACATTTTCATTACTCCTCTTAACACAACTGAAATATCAACCATTTCATGCTTAAAAATTAAGTGTTATATTTGAAGGGTGTAAAAATCTACCACACTCTGTAATATATTGATTTTAATGAAAGCAAAATAATTCTGCCTTTATCACTTAATGCAAATTTATATTAGGTAAAATTTAAATGTTATGAACTTTCAGTTTTTAATGAACTAGCTTCAAAAGTGTGGAAAAATGAAACATTTTTCATATATTACTAAAAACAGCTAGCATTTTTAGGTACTTTTCATGTATCAATGCACCTGTTTTTCACAACCAAATACAGGAACTGTCCCTTTACAGGAAACTAGGCATAAAAGGGTAAGTAACTAGACAAGATCACATAGCTAGTAATTCACTGGTAAGCCACACTCTTACTCAAAGGAAGCAATGACATGCATTAGAAAGACCAAAGGTTTCATACCATATTTGAGCACCATCTACAAAATTTAAGTTGTGTGCAATCATGCAAAATATGAAAGTCATCTGTATGTTAGAGTTGTAAAAAGAAATTTGGAAAAAAGACAGTTGTTACTATGCTAAATTGGTTCATTTTCAACGTTCTGAGAACAACTTATAAACAAATGTACTCATTTAAAAAACTAATCACTGGAATGTGGGTCTAGAGCAGAGAAAGAGGCATGAGTGAACATCTAGATGCTCTACCTTGTCTTGGGTGGTGACTACATGTATGTTACAAATGTGAAAAATGTTTGTATTTATAGCACCTAAATTATGATCTCAAAAGAAATTCAACTCTTATCTTGTCCCATTAACTTTCTTCTTACCAGGTATTTCTAAATATAGCACTCATTTCATCTTTTATCATCTAAAATCAATGTCTAAATTAAACTGCTTTTGACCAAAAAAAAAAAAAAAACTCTCCAATTTTAAAATAATTAAAAGGCTGTTTTTTTGCTAAGTTATTAATAAATGTTATGGTTTAATATGAAATGAAATTTCTGTTTAAGAGTTTTACAAATCTTTGACAAGAATACTTTATTGATTTCTTTTGAAACTTCAAATCCATCATATATAAACAGTCAGTTTGGAAAACAAGATATAACCTAAAAGACAATTCCAAGATAACAGGCTTTGTTTTTGGAAAAGTCTACTTTGTTATCTTACCCTACACTCATTAGCTTTGTGTGGCTCTGACCAAATATAGCTAGTATCTTCATCATGCCAGATTTCAAAATATTCAATCAACTTACACAAACTTTGGTAAAGAATTTTGTAATATGAGCTGATGAAATGTCAAACTAATTATAAAAAGAGCATATCCCCCAAATATGAACAGATATATCTAGACCTACACACTCTATATGCTTGCCACTATTGATACCACTGAAATATACATTTCTCTCTGATCTAAAAATGTGTTTGAGCAATTTTGCGTTTGAGCCTTATTATCCTAGAAATGGTCATGGCCTTAAAGGGGAAAAAAAAATATATATATATATACACACACACACACACACACACACACACACAAATATATATATGTAAAGCTTTCCTAATAGTTTTAAAAAATATTTTCCAAAATCAGAATTGAATACAGAATCAATTCTGTAAAATATTGTGAAAATCCTCTTATGAAAATGAGTACCTTTCATGGCTTCTGATTTGGCTTCTTCAATGGATTCATAAATCTTGTTTTTATCTGCAAGCCGTGCTTTTGTAGCCTTATGTTCAGTTTCTTCTTGTTCTAAACTTTGCTGTATAACTTTTAGTTGGTATGTCATATCTATTTCCATGTTGTTCTTTTCCTATTAAAGATTTAAACAGCAGCCATCAACAAAACAGACTGGCTCACAATTTCAAAAATTTATTTACAGGTTTACTAACAATGTTTAACATGTTCCCTCCAATCTTCAGACTTCCTGTACAAGTACCCCATGTGCTGTTCCACCTGTTCGCTTCCCAATATACTTACCTCCACTACTGTTTCGAGATCTTCACTGTGATTACTTGAACTCAATAAAGTGATGAATGATACCTCAATTATCAAATTCAACAACCATTTCAATCATTTTTCATTTGAACTCATTGTTGCCCTTGAAACTATTTCCTTGATATACTTGACCTCACTTGGCTCTCCCCACCCTTCTCTCATTTTTTCTGCTATGTGTGAAGTTTTCTCCCAGCCACCTCTTAAATATTGGTAGAGAAGCATTCTTTAGCCATAATGCTTCTCCTCCTCTGTATTATTTCTCAAACTTTTAAACCATACCTATTACTTTGCCGACTAAGGTCTGTCTAGTCAGGGCTATGGTTTTTCCTGTGGTCATGTATGGATGTGAGAGTTGGACTGTGAAGAAGGCTGAGCGCCGAAGAATTGATGCTTTTGAATTGTGGTGTTGGAGGAGACTCTTGAGAGTCTCTTGGACTGCAAGGAGATCCAACCAGTCCATTCTAAAGGAGATCAGCCCTCGGATTCATTTGGAAAGAATGATGCTAAAGCTGAAACTCCAGTACTTTGGCCACCTCATGTGAAGAGTTGACTCATTGGAAAAGACTCTGGGAGGGATTGGGGGCAGGAGGAGAAGGGGACGACAGAGGATGAGATGGCTGGATGGCATCACTGACTCGATGGACGTGAGTTGAGTGAACTCCGGGAGTTGGTGATGGACAAGGAGGCCTGGCGTGCTGCGATTCATGGGGTCACAAAGAGCTGGATACGACTGAGCAACTGAACTGAACTGAACATTTTTCTTTGCTAGATCTTTGGGGGGGGGGGAATAAAACTCAGGATCCTCTACTACTCATCTTTATTTTCCACATGGAAAACATGTTTTAAGTTGAGAACCATTAATAGAAGTTAATTTTCTATATATCCTCAAAAGATTTTCTAATTCTTTGTTTCCTATAGTTTATATCATAAATACAGACTTTTTCTTCATTAATGAAAATAATTTTTTTCAAACTGCACAATCTATCAACAAAGTAGTTTACTCTGCTTTGAAAAACCACAAGTCTAAACAATCTCCTTCCAGATAAGTTCTTTCATTTGCATAGTTTGAGCTACTTCAATATCAATGATGATCAAATATTTCTAGCTGCTACTACCATAGCTTACTTCTCTGTAGACAACCTAATTTGATTAAGCTGCTACTACCATAGCTTACTTCTCTGTAGACAACCTAATCTGATTAATCTATCTACCTATTAATCTTCCTCAAACCTAGTTTTCACATGGTTGGTACATAATATATCTTAAATGAATCACTAATAAAATCACCCAACTTAAAAAGCCCTTCAATGGTTAGCCCATTTGTTAGAGCAACTAAGTTTCTTAATAGAGTATTCAACATTTTGCATGGCCAATTTTAGCCTGATGTCTGTTTCTGTAAAATTTCATTAGATCATAGCCATGCCCATTCCCTTTACTGAAGTAGAGACCATATGGCCTGCAAATTTTAAAATATTCACTGTCTTTCCCTTAAAAGATTAAAATTTCTTGACCTTTACTTTTTACTCTAGAAATACTGAACAGTTTATACTTAAATAAACTATGACATTTTTATTTTCTATCCTCTGTGCCTTCGCTCATGATGTCCTCCCCAGATCATAATGCACCTTTACTTCGTCAGCCAATGCTGCCTTGTCAGATTAGGGATTCATTCATGTACCCAAGATACCCTGCCCGTACCTCTATCATTCTACTTCAGTCAGTTCAGTCGCTCGGTCGTGTCCAACTCCTTGCGACCCCATAAATCGCAGCACGCCAGGCCTCCCTGTCCATCACCAACTCCCAGAATTCACTCAAACTCATGTCCATCGAGTCGGTGATGCCATCCAGCCATCTCATCCTCTGTCGTCCCCTTTTCCTCCTGCCCTCAATCCCTCCCAGCATCAGAGTCTTTTCCAATGAGTTAATTCTTCACATCAGATGTTCAAAGTATTAGAGGTTCAGCTTCAGCAGCAGTCCTTCCAATGAACACTCAGGACTGATCTCCTTTAGAATGGACTGGTTGGATCTCCTTGCAGTCCACCACACTGCATTAGAATTATCTCTATATTTTACTTTTACTTTAGAAATTACCTACTAGATGTGAGGTTGTTAAGGGCAAGAAGTGCATCCTGATATTTCTACCACATACGATACACTAAATACTTAAATGAATGAAAACAAAATATTATCTACACAGAGCCTAGAAATTATCCCTGCTTATAGCACTTTTTGGTAAACTTCTACATGAAAAGTCATGATAATTTTACACCATTTTGAAGATATAATGTACATAAATATCTGAGTTTTCCTGGGATGTCTAGGGAGAAGCATCCTCATAACACACCCTAGGAGAGGCCTCTCTTCATAAGCAACTGACATGCTAAAGGGCTGCTTGTATGGTGTTATGGTAAGCCTTAAAGTATATATCTATCTTCAATGTACGTAACAATATAAGAAAGTACATGAGTGCTGGAAATATCTCAGTTACTAATTTTCCTTATTTTAGAATAAGTTTTTCAACTCAAAACTCTATAGCCATCTTCTTACACAAATATAAAACTTAACATGTTTTACCTTTTCCAAATCAGTAAATCTCTCCTGTAGTTGTCTCTTCTCCAGCTCTACTTTTGCTAATAACATTTTACCATTCTTGACATCTTCTTCTAGGCCAGATATTCTACCTAAAATTGCAACTTTTAAAAAACAATAAATTCATATACAATACAAATTAAATTTAGAGTAAAAAATTCAGAATTCACCTCGTAAGTTAAAGCTGTTATTTATGAGCAGAAATTTTATAATTGTTGGTATAGTGCTTCAGAGTTAATTCAACTGGAATCCAATCTACTGCCTTCAGAAGAGGCTTGTTACTTAAAATACTTCATACTATTTGAAAGTAAATCCTTCATTCATAAAATTTTATAACAGTGTATTTCTAACACCCTAACTTTATAGAACAGAGTAGTATATCCATACACCTACTACTCCAGCACATTATCCACGATCTAACGTTATCTCTAAATCACAGATCTTTAAGGTGAACTTAAGTGTAATCTCCACTTTAATACCTTGTAAATCATTAATAATCTCTGATCCATGGGTTCGGTCCCTCCTTTCAGATTCTAGAACTGACTGAAGATTGATAAATTCCTTTTCAAGTTTTAACTTGGCGGTCTCCAGCAGGCAATTTTTGTCTTGTAGATCCCTATTGTTAGATTCCAGTTGCTGAATCTGTTTTGAACTTTCTGCCTGTGTTTTCCTTAACCGGGCTGCAGTATCAGATTCTGTTCGCAGCAAAGCATTGGTTTCATCCAGCTGTTATTCCATTCAAAACCAAACAAAAACCAAACAAATAAACACAGCTATATATGATGAAAATACTTTAATTTATTATCCCATTGCAAACTATTTAAAATAAGCAAAACCCTAAAAATATCTTTTTAATGATTTCCCTTTTGTAACATTACCAATTAAAAGAAATGCTAACAGTCATAAATAAAATTCAAAATCCTTATTATAAATAAATTTGGATCAACCTACTTGTCTCTGGAGTTGATTCACTTTCTCAGTGGATATCTGAGAGTTCTGATTTCTTTTTTTCAAATCTTCAAGCTGATCTTTTAAACTGTTAACTGTGATAAAAGGCATTTAAGTAGTAAGCTTCAACACAACACACACATATACACTTTTATTCTTAGTAAGTATTTAGTACTCTAACTACAAACCATCATTCTCCAAATTTCGCTTCTTGTCTGCTTCATGATCAGCTTTCCGCTGATATTCTGCATTTTTGTGCTGAAGAAGTGCTTTTTCTCTTTCTAATTGTCTTAATGTTGATTCCACATTTTTCCTTAAGGTAATCTGAAATAACGCTTGAAGTTATCATCAAAGGAAAGTATGTATAAAAATCAAATGAAAATAAAAGATACTTTAGTTACATCAAACAGAAGAGACCTTTAAAAAAGCTAATAACTAACAAAAGCTATTTTGTTAAAATTACAAATGGTTTCCATATTTTAAAAATAGCATATTATTCTTAAATAATCAAGAACATAAGTATTTTGTTTACTATTGTAAGCCAAAATTTCTGTAACATTTCATCACCCTTGAACTACCTTTACTTAACGTAAACTACAGATCTGAATAATTTTAAAAATTGTCAATTTCTACTTTTAAGCCATGTCATTAATATGACTGAAATTATTTTTCCTTGAAATATCTACATATACTAAATTAATTCATTTGCAAAAATATAACAAAACAAAGCCTATTATCACGGTTTACTCTATAATCTCAGTCCTCATCAATGCTACAACATATATTTTACTATATAACAAGATTTGTATTAATATGGTACTGAGTGAACTCTAAAGGTAAGTCAGGCATCAAAACTTTTTACAAACAAAAATGTAAATAAAAGCACAGAGAAACTTTACCTCTTCTTCTAACTCCTTTGCCACTTTCTCTAAGCGAGTATTAACAGATCTGAAGAATTTCAAAGGCAACAGTAAATAAAATAATTCTTACAATAAAGACAATTACCATAAATTGTAAAATAATCATAGAATTACTTTGTAGCTTTTTTTAGTAAAATGTTTAAATTTACATTTTAAAATATAACATTTAATTATCCACAGAACATACTTGCACTTCTGTTCTAGTTCCTCTTTGGCTTGAATCTCAGTGCTAAGGTGTTCTTCTAATGTGTACAGTTTCTTCTGAATCTGTCAGAAAATTAAAACTATAATTATAAAGTGTGATCACATTTAAAAGGCAAGAGGCTTAAAGAAAACAATTATAATTTTCTTCTCCTTTCTTTCGACTTTAATATAGGTACAGCATTTGTACCTTCTTCATGTGATTTTTACTGACAGAAAAAATCCTCCATCTCTTGCTTTATACCACAGCACATGTGTATATATGAACACATTATGTAAACATAAGAATGAGAAGCTCCAATCTTAGTAGAATTCTTCTATGAGAGCAAGTTTCTTATTCATTATAAATAAATAAATTAAAAAATACTGATATCCTCCACTTTTCTTTTGTAGATTATTTATATGAAAATATTGTTACCATTTGTGCTAAAGAGATATAGATAAAAGGTCTACAACTGAAACAAATATTTGGAATACTTGACTGAATATGCTCAAAAATATATTACTTTTCTTAGAAATAAGAATAAAATTTCTTTCAATCTTCCCAAAGAAAGCATGCAGATTGTCAACAGATCTAAGAAAATATGTTCAACATCATTAATTATTAGGGAAATGAATGAAAATCACAATGAAGTATCACCTTACACCTGTTAGAATGGTTATCATCAAAAAGACAAAAATATCAAATACTGGACAGCATGTAGAGAAAAGGGAACCTTCATGCACTATTGATGGGAATGTAAACTGGTGTAGCCAGTACGGAAGACAATACAGAGATTCTTCAAAAGATAAGGACAGAATTACCATATAATCCAGCTATTCCACTTATGGGTTTTTATCTGAAGAATATGAAAACACTAATTCAAAAAGATATATGCACCCAAGATACAGAAACAACCTAAGTATCCACTGGAAGATCAATGGATGAATAACATGGGATATATATATATATATACACAGACTGGGAACCACTCAGCCATTAAGAAAAAGGGTGGGGGGTAGTGAAATCTAGCTATTTGTAACAGGGATGAACCTTGAGGGTATTAGAATGCAAGTCAAGGAGTGAAAGACAAAAATCATATGGTATCACTCATATGGAAACAACCGAAAAAAGGGAAAAAATAAACAAAACAAAAACAAACTCAAAAGACAGAACAGACTGGTCATTACCAGAGGAAAAGGAGGCTAGGGTAGATGAAATGAGTGAATGGGGTCAAGTGTATGGTGATGGTTGATTATTACACTCTTAATGATCATTTTGCAATTAGCACAGAAGTAAAATCATCATGTTGTATACTTGAAACTTATATAATGTTACACATCAATTTGAAAATGTTACATATCAGTATTAAAAGTGAAAGGCAAAGGAGAAAAGGAAAGATATATCCATCTGAATGTAGACTTCCAAAGAAGAGCAAGGAGAGACAAGAAAGCTTTTCTAAGCGATCAATGCAAACAGAGGGAAACAACAGAATGGGAAAGACAAGATCTCTTCAAGAAAATTAGAGATTCCAAGGGAACATTTCATGCAAAGATGGGCACAATAAAGCACAGAAACGGTATGGACCTAACAGAAGCAGAAGATATTAAGAAGAGGTGGCAAGAATATTCAGAAGAACTGTACAAAAAAGATCTTCATGACCCAGATAACCATGATGGTGTGATCATTCACCTAGAGCCAGACAGAAATCCTGGAATGTGAAGTCAAGTAGGCCTTAGGAAGCATCACTACAAACAAAGCTAGTGGAGGTGATGGAATTCCAGTTAGGCTATTTCAAACCCTAAAAGAGGATGCTGTGAAAGCACTGCACTCAATATGCCAGCAAATTTGGAAAACTCAGCAGTGGCCACAGGACTGGAAAAGGTCAGTTTTCATTCCAATCCCAAAGAAAGGCAATACCAAAGAAAGTTCAAACTACTGCACCCTGCAGTCATCTCACATGCTAGCAAAGTAACGCTTAAAACTTCTCCAAGCCAGGCTTGAACAGTACATGAACCATGAACTTTCAGACGTTCAAGCTGGATTTAAAAAAGGCAGAGGAACCAGAGATCAAATTGCCAACATCCGTTGGATCATCGAAAAAGCAAGAGAGTTCAAGGAAAGTATCTACTTCTGCTTTACTGCTTCCCCAAAGCCTTTGAGATGGGAACACCAGACCACCTGACCTGCCTCCTGAGAAATCTGTATACAGGTCAAGAAGCCACAGTTAGGACTGGACTTGGAACAACAGGCTGGTTCCAAATAGGGAAAGGAGTATGTCAAGGCTGTATACTCTGCTTATACAGAGTACATCATGTGAAATGCTGGGCTGGATGAAGCACAAGCTGGAATCAAGATTGCTGGGAGAAATATCAATAACCTCAGATATGCAGATGATATCACCCTTATGGCAAAAAGTGAAAAGGAACTAAAGAGCCTCTCGATGAAAGTGAAAGAGAAGAGTGAAAAAGTTGGCTCAACATTCAGAAAACGAAGATCATGGCATCCAGTCCCATCACTTCATGGCAAATACTGGGGAAACAGTGAAAGACTTAATTTTCTTGGGCTCCAAAATCACTGCAGATGTTGACTGCAGCCATGAAATTAAAAGACGCTTGCTCCTTGGAAGAAAAGCTATGACCACCCTAGACAGCACAGTAAAAAGCAGAGACATTACTTTGCCAACAAAAGTCTATCTAGTCAAAGCTATGGTTTTTCCAGTGGTCAGGCATGGATGTGAGAATTGGACTATAAAGAAAGCTAAGTGCCAAAGAATTGATGCTTTTGAACTGTGGTGTTGGAGAAGACTCTTGAGAATCCCTTGGACTGCAAGGAGATCCAACCAGTCCATCCTAAAGGAGATCAGTCCTGGGTGTTCATTGGAAGGACTGATGCTGAAGCTGAAACTCCAATCCTTTGGCCATCTGATGCAAAAAGCTGACTCATTGGGAAAGACCCTGATGCTGGGAAAGACTGAAGGCAGGAGGAGAAGGGGATGACAAAGGATGAGATGGTTATGGCATCACCAACTTGATGAGTTTGAGCAAGCTCCAGGAATTGGTACTGGACAGAAAAGCCTGGTGTGCTTCGGTTCATGGGGTCACAAAGAGTTGGAATGACTGTGCGACTGAACTGATTAATTTTACCTAAAAAAAAGGCACATGTGACACACACACACCCCCCACCTCTTCATAATTTCCTCTACTGTGCCAGGCATAATACCGTGAAAAGTTTATCATCAATAACTCTTTTGGATTAATGATGGCTAATTAATTATAAGTCATCTTGCCATTCTTTAAATCTTCTTATAGGCCAAATTTATCACTTAAAAAAAAATAAAATTATAGAAAGTACTAATAGAATCTATTTTGGGAGCATTACCGCCTTTCTGAAGCATTTAACTTTTTGAGTTCCTTTTGTATTTTAGGTACAACAGCATGCACTTTACATTTATTGTGTCATTAATCCTAACAAAAGCCATAAAAAGATGGGTAGTAGTACATTTATTCAATAAAGAAACAGAAATCCAAAAAAGGTGAACAACTGGGCCAAGATAGCCAGCTAATAAGTGGCAGTGCCCTCAAAGACCTATTAGAGTCCATGGACAATGTTTTTTCCACTATTTTTTCTAGTGATTACGTTCTCCATGATTTCTTAAATATTTCATGTACCTTAAGAAAAACTGTATATTTCCCTAGTAAGGAAATATAGGCCAATGAACTCATCAAGTTCAACAGCTTTTGGCTGCTACTACATTGGTATAACTTGATCACATGCTGATCAGTTATCACATGTTAATCAAAAGTTCTTGCTGCTATTTACATATCCTTAATAAACAAAACCAAGAAAAGTACATAATATATATTTTAAACAACAGATCCATAGGAGCAATAATGAAAAGAATACTTGGCAGAAAAAATGGTTGGGAACTTCTCTCTTGGGTAGGTGTAGTACTCCAAATACTAGGTGGAATACGGTTATATCAAAACATCGCTAGAGTGATGAGATTTTCCTGTTTTTCAACATATTTGACATCAACATACCTCTTGACTCTCCTATTTAAAACAAAACAAAACAACAACAAAAAATTAAAATGCTTGCTATGTTTTGTAAAATTCCGAAAACACAAATTGTATCAAAATTACTCAATTTTTTAGTTTTTATAAGTTTTGAAGAGAAAAATATTTACATCTTCATTTATGTGTCTACATGATTTAGCTTTGTATAGAGGTCACAAAATACTGTAACATCTTGATAAAATTATTCTTTATATCAATTCATTGCTAAATACTCAAAATTTAAATCCATCCACTACTTTTGTATTCTTATAAGCTTACTATCTATACTCATATATAGTGTTAAGATTACAAAATTTTCTAACTGGTAGGAAATACAGCTGTTTATAAACATATTCTATCACTTCTGTAATGAAACTAAGCCTAAAGTCATGTAACTCATCTTTTTACTAGCCACTGGATCTCATATCATAATGCTCATCAAATAAATGAATCACTTCAGTGTTATACTGAACTGGATTGCAACAAGGAATGCCATCTAAAAGTAACATCAAGTGAACTTTTAAAATACATGGATATTACTAAAGTATTTGAACATGTGATTAAAATATAGTAGTAAAAATTTACACATACTTCATTCTTCCTTGATTGTATTGAGTCATTTTCTTTACAAGATGGAGAGTCACTTAGTAACCTAGAAGGAAAGGCAGGAAATTCTTTTGCATGCCATTTTAACTCATTTTCTGATATTAAGTTATCCTCAGAATTAAATTCTCTTTCTTTTCACTTTCAATATATTTTAAGTGAAGTACTATTTCCCCCTCTTGACATTTATACCATTTTCAATAAATTTAAAATGCTATTTCTTGCTTCTACTCTTAAGCCAATGTTTTAGTCTTTAATACTGTTGAGACTGGAGTCAATAAACAAAACCATAGTTTTCCCCCTCTTCACCTCATTTTGAGTTCTTATTTTATTCTTCTTTTCTAGAAATATTCTGAAAGGAGACATCTCTGCTCTTTTTCAAATACATCTCTGATCTCCTGGTCTTACTACATAAATCATCACTTCTATTTAACTGTCAGTTTCTCTCTTAACTGGGTTGTTCCTTGCTGTGTATGAACATGCCTGGATTTCTCCTGTACTGATGTCTTCACTTTTGTCAGCATTACAGCAGTTTTCAGAACCTTATCTTAACAGGATGAACAACTCATCTTGGTTTGCACTGATTTTCCTAATTTTAGCATGAAAGTCCCATAGCACATCCTTGGAAACCTCTCGGTCCCGGGTAAACCGTAACAGTTGATCGCCCCAACCATTACAAACATGGAAGTATAAAAAATTTCTCAAATGTCTGTAACACTTCATTTAACTGCTTAACAGTTTTCAGCAGCTCTTCAATTCCTGTCAAAGTAAAAAGTCCCTTAGCACAATACACAAAAATCATCTGTTCCATTATGCTTCCCTCACACTCTAACTCCAGTCTATTTTCTAATCTTATATCCAATACTCGTTCCAGTTGAGCAATATTTACTGAATGATCTATGCCAGGCTCTGCACTAGATGAAGGTATTACAGGCAAGAAAATAACAGTTCCATTAAATTATCCAAATGGTTATAATACAGTGATATATACCATGTTTGAAACCTACTGGACTATATTGCTCTGCTCCCAGTGTATGCTTAAATTCCAGTTTTGCTTCCACTATTCACCTCCCCACCACATTCTCCTAACCTCCCTACATCTCAGCTACTCAAAACCCTTTTTTATCTTTAGACTTGGTTAAAATGCTATCTCTTTCTTGAGGTCTTACCCGACTTCCCCCTACACCAGCCCCAAAGAGATCTGGCTTTTATTTTTCTTCTGAAATTAGAAGAATTATGATTCTCAGATCTTCTTGGTACCTTTCTTAAGGCTCATATCACATTCTACCCTTCATTATGACTATATAATTCTCCTATGTCCCTTAATAGTTGACAGACTCCCTCAAAAGCAGGTGTTCAGTCTTCCAACACATAACACTGCCTTACATTCATTTGTAAATGAATATTATATATAATATTCTTTGAAAAAAATCTCAGTTTGAAACAAATTAACACTTTATCTTCTATAATTCACAGTCCTGAAGTAAGACAACTCTTTACAGCTAGATGTTGAAAACAATAAAAATATAACAAACAAATCACATACAAATTTTCTCTGTAGTAGGTAAATCTATAAAAGGTAGCTGATTTCCCACAAAAGCCTTAGGAATTGGGAAGGTTTCTACATCTCCTTTATCATCTTCAATGTCATCAAAATTGCTGCTGTCTATGTCACTGCTGAGTTCAGGCACTACAGGAGCTGCAGCTATTAAAAGAAAAGAAACACATTGTTTAATAATAATATATACGATTTAAAAAGACAGAAACCACCCCTGTTCTGTTTTATATTAGTTATTATAGATTATTAATGCTATATTGATATTAGCACACTATATATAAATATTAAATACATTATATATTGATATCTATTAGCAAACAATACTATATTGTCATGATTTACTATAGAAAATTTCAATGACAGATACTATTTTATCATTTCGAAGAACTGAAATTCTGTGTTTTATCATTATATTAGATTGGTTTTAAACATAGATGAATTAATCTATGCAAGGCAGTATGATATTATTCTAGGTATTAAACTTTCAAACAGCAATAACTTGCACATACATTCTTTAGTTTTCAGAAGTTTTCTACTACATCTTTAGGGAGAAATATTTCTTACTCTTAAAATGAATTAATGTAAATATACATGCAGTTTAAATGAACTACTATGCTTACCCTAGTATTCACCAGAGTACTCTCCATAAGTAACTAATTATTGATTTATTAATTCAAACATATGAATTAAAGAATTGTATTTCCCCAATTCTGAAAATTATTGAGATCCATAAAACTTAGCTTGGCAAATTAAGAAACCTATAATGTTTATCATAAAAGCACCGGGAAATAAAGACATACTAGTTTGCTAAGATAATGAAATAAGATTTAGTTACACAGCTTCAAAATGAATTGAAATACAACCTCTCAATTTAAAAATTACTATTAAGAGTACCAGACATGCTTTTTAAATCAGAAGAGGATTCAATTTATGAGATTTAAAATGTGATGAAATGAAAATATTTAAATTTATTGACTTACTCTCTCTTATGTTATCCCAATTCCATTGATCATTCTTAAAGAAAGGATGTTGTTTATTTCTTCTACCCCATTTCTTCCAAGGCGTACCTCCCTGAATAATGCAGTTAAACATTCTATTATAAAGAGTAAGATTATAAAAATACAAAAATACTCTTATCTCAATGAAGTTCAGAAATGAGTTTTAAAAAATTGAAAAGCTTCAGCTTAAATACTCCTCAAAAATAAGCAATCTAATTTTATAGCATGTGATCTTTCTAAATAATGAATGTCATGGAAAAGAAATTATGTTTCTATTTGCACTTTGCGTCAAATGAAAGTACAGGAGGCTCAATTAAAAAAATCACTGGCCTGTGCCAAAATCATATGATCAATTTTAGGGCATAAAACGAATGGAGATCTAACTTCTCGTACAGAAGAATTTTTTTAAAACCTCTATAATAAAAAATCTTCCCCCCTTCTTAAAAAGAACTCACATATTGTGCTTGAAGCTATCCATATTCACTCTAGATAGATCTACATCTATATTAAATATAAGTTAAATATAAATATGTATTGCATTTATATTAAAACTGTCAATCTGAATACAAGAAAAATGTTGCTAATAATTTCATTCTTTGACTTTTCGAGTCTTCAGTGAAGACTATGTGGAAATAATAAGCAATTATGCCCCTGGAGCTATGTTTAACATAAACAAGAAAACCTGTAAAGTTTATAGAAGGAAGTACTCCTAGCCACACAAATGGCATTAAATTCTTTTCAAACTATCTTTTCTCCACCTACAATCATTCTTTAGATTGCAACTACCACCGACCATAAATCACTAAGGCTAGTCTTTCATGAACAGTACTCCTTTCATTAACACATGCTATATATCCTGTTTTATATTTTACCTTTCAGCACAAATTATAATCATTCCTATCAACTCTAATAGTCCTCAAAGCAAACATTACATAATATTTATTGTGAGTTTATCACTATGAATTGTTCATTAATTATGCAATTAACGAAGTTTTACTTTACAAATGATTGATAAATGAAAAAGATTAAAATAATGAGGAAAAATATAATTTTCTGCTTGTATGGAAAAATAAATAATTCATAGTACTTAGTTTGCCAAAAATGAGGGAAACAATTCTTAATAATGGAAATATACCCCATGTGACATTTCTGGGGGTCAAATTTGCAACTCAAGTAGGTCAATTTTAAAATGTATAGCCCAGAAATCCATCTTTAAGATTTTATCCTACAAAAAGCATTCAAAGAGAAATGTATGAGAATGGTCACTATAGTACTGCTTGCAACAACAACTGGCAAACAAACAATAAGGCGTGCTCAAGAAGACAGCATCACAGAGCAAGAAATGTCCTCAGTTATCACCTAAATCTGATCCCATCATATTTAGAATAAGTAAAATTATTTCCCCAGAAAGTAAAATAATTTCCCTAAAATCATAAAGCTAGTGAGTTAAGTCTGGTCTGAGGAGGAAGCACCAACGTGTATGCGCTGGCCCTTTGATAGGATGACTCCTATCACAAACATAAAGTGGGAAACCAGGAAAGACAAGACAGGGCAAGGGAGACACTTCAAGGAGCTTTCCAGGCTTCTCTTTTTTTAAGGCAGTTTTCATAATAATGTTCATCTATTTTAAGAAATATAGAATTTTCAGGATGGACTTGCTCATATTCAAATGCAAATTAAAAGGGGCTGGGAAGGAGGCACTGCAATGTCAAACACAGTTTCTAAGATTATTAACTTTTGAGTATTTATCTGCACAAAATGTTCTTCTTTCAAAAGTTGTACAGTCAAGGGCAATGTGGCTCAATCATTTTAAAGGATAAAATGTGAAAAATACAGAAGTTTTCTTTTCTCTCAGATGCATTATTTTACCAAGTTTTGTTTTTAGATATGAGGGTTAAGATCAGAGTTGGATTACCATCAGGCTGCACATACAAAATGACAACGGTAACCCAATTCCAGGCTAAGCAGTAGGAAAAGGCTAAACCAGAATTAAATGCAAGTTGGACAAAAAGACTGATTTTATATGTAAGAGTTTGATAAGCTTTCACTTCTACAAATCTAAAAGCTAAAAGGATTCTCTAGAAGAAATCTCTATAAAGAAATTTAATGTATATTACCTATCTGTTAAGAAGGCACAGATGAGATTCTTCGCATGTTTAGAAATTTCTGCATCTTCGGGGAAACATAGTGAGTTTTTATGATCCATAATTTTGCTGTATGTTCCTACAAGTGAATCTGCATAAAATGGAGTATCCCCTAAAGTACCAAGAAAGAAGACACAGAGTGTAACAGAGAATGCAAATTAAACATTTTTTACCTAATATTTAAATACGTTAAGTTTAGATATATCACATGCATGTAAGAAGGAAATGTCTATGGGACAGGAATCTCAGTCAAAACAAACATGCACACACCAAGAATATATTTGAATTTTAACCATACCAATAAGCCAATAACTTTTAAGATCAAAATAAAATCAATACCAACTGTACAATGTGTTGGGTAATACATAATGAGAAACAAATCAATTTACTGGATAATTTAAAAGATTACTAACTGTAATCAGATCAGTTAGAGCCTTTTAATGCTTCAGCTAAATCAAATCTTTTGTTATACAATATAGCAGTCACCAACCACAAGTGGCACTTTAAATTAATCAAAATGAAATAAAATAAAAAATTCATTTCCCTAGTCACATTAGCTGTATTTCAAAAGCCCAACATGGCAGGTCCCCACCATACTAAACGGTGCAGACATAAGCCACTTTCATCACAATAGCCTGGACAATGCAGCTCTAAGAGTCAGATCAGCCTCATTATTTTACATATAAGGAAGCCAGGCCCAGATAGACGACATGTGATTTGCCTACGAGGACACACAGCTAGAGCTGAAAACGCCAGAATCAGTCTCCAAATAGTGTTCCTGCCAACTGATGACTGTGATAAAAAGGCACTGAAACGAGTATAAAGACTTTCAAAGAAGTTTATAGCATCATTTTGGCCAGTACTCAAAGTCTAAGAGTTAAAGGCCCTGCCAGTGTGCTTCAAATCACCTTAGTACAAACCAGACTTCCCCAAATCAGTCAAAAAGAAGTGCTCAGACATTTTTGTTTTCCAAGGGTAGTAGAGGAGAGTTTTGAATTCAAGATTTTTCTCGTGTGACTTTTAACTGCAGTAGACTCTTTGAAGTAAAGTTTAGTGCCAACGAACCTGATGAGCGAGCACCAGAGTATGCTCAGAACACTGCAAATTAGTGCCATTCAAACTCATTCAGCTCTCAAGAGCTGAAAATGGTAGCAGGTGTATAAATGGTCTCTTCAAATAACCCAGGTGATTTCCCCCAAAGTATATTATTTTTTAAAACTCTGGGAGAGTCTAGGCAAACAATAGAATATATTCCACTTTCAAAATCCTACAAGACACACCTAATAAACCATCAGACAGGGTCCAGACACAAGGAGAAAAGACAGCTAGCTAAGAGAATACAGTGTGTACAAAGAGACCCACTGCAATGACAAAAGCCCAGAACAAAGCAAGTCACAGTAGGACATGAGACTTAGCATAGCAAGGTCAACACTACACGTACACATATGGTCATCAAGAGAAGGCATTTTAACTACAAAAAGTTCTAGGACCAAGGGTTATCTAATTTTGTACTGAGATTTTTTTTTTTAAGCAATAGCCATATTCAATCATTATACAGATTTTACAGATTTCCACTACCACTTTCTTTCAGAGTCACAGAAAAATTCTCCAAGTTCTAACATTAATTCATTCTAAATTCTTATAATGTTATTTGCCTTAACACATTTGCCTCATAAAGTAGATTTTGCTACATCTCCCCTGGGCTGCCCTCATAGCTCAGTTGGTAAAGAATCCACCTGCAATGCAGGAGACACCGGTTCGATCCCTGGGTTGCCAAGATCTGCTGGAGAAGGGACAGGCTACCCACTCCAGTATTCTTGGGTTTCCCTTGTGGTTCAGCTGGTAAAGAATCCACCTGCAATGAGGGAGACCTGGGTTTGATCCCTGAGTTGGGAAGATCCCCTGGGGAAGGGAAAGTGTACCCACTCCAGTATTCTGGCTTGGAGAACTCCATGGACTGTGTAGTCCATGGAGTCTCAAAAGTTGGACACGGCTGACCAACTTTTACTTTCACCCCTCACCCTAAAGCCATTGGTTTCCTTGGCCAGAAGATATTTTGTTACTCTAGTACTTAGGAAGAAGAAATCTTAAAAATGAAATCTATGGTATAAAGAAAAGTTTTGAAATACCTGAGCATTTCAAATTTTGATGTGGCCAAAGTAAAAGAAATTATTTAACTTGTCTCTGAGTTTTCTGAGATTGAAACACTATTATAAAATATATTTATCTTGATAGTCAAATGGTCAATAACCATATTTGACTGGAATCACAAACCAAATATATATACAAGTAGCAAATATAAGAAACATAGTTTACAAAAACTAATTACATAATTACATAAACTGAGTATTTTCAGTTCCTTATTTACAACAAAATACTACTAATTAAGAAAACATTAGAATGAAGGCCCATTGCAGCTGTAAATCTGCTTCTTGTTCTAGGATTTTCTTAATCAAAAAGGTCTATGGAAAAAATATTTCCTAGCAGTAAACTTTCAATTCCTTTTATATTCTACTCAATTATTGTAGCAGCATGAGGTTTCAATTTTCCAATCAACAATCTGTCGTATCAGACACTACCAATTCAAAGGTTTAAAGAAAGTCTACTTTCTCCTTAGAACACAAGAAATTAAATTTTTTTACAGTCTTACATTCTTGACTTAGAACTAAAGTGTTGAGAGATAGGTTTTAAAAAAACAATCCCAGTTTACTTACCCACCAGCATCTCAAAAAGGAAAACACCCACAGACCACCAATCACATTCTCGCCCATAGTAACCATCACCCCCTTGTGATTTCAGGACCTCAGGTGATATATAATCGGGTGTTCCAACTGCTGTATCACAATGCACCATGCCTGTCTAGGTAAAGTGCAGAGAGAGGAAAAAAGATGTATATAAAATGTGAGTAAACAAACACACATATAAGCAAAACTAATCCATTTATTATTATTTATACAGTGACTACCCACTGCTACCAACAGACCTTCACTGCTGACATGGTTTGGAGGACACAGGATAGACACATTATGAAATGCATAAAAATGTCTGGATTATGGGAGATCAGTGATAATTTTCCAACTCTAAAATATTAGAGGCTTCATCAATGAAAGAAGGAAAAGGTGGTTAACTTTATGGGAATTCCATGCAAATCAACATCTTCTCTTTCTTACACTATTAAGGAGTTAACAGGAGAAGTACAAAATGTGGTCTTAATGCACCTGAATGGGGAAAAGGAAAGAATCACGAAAGGAAGCTTTAATATTTCCAAAGAAACTGCAGTGATTAAAACTGCAAAGGCCCCAGGCTTGGAGGCTGGATAAAGAAATGGTTCCTATTATACCTAGAAAAAAATGGAAGAAATAGACCAACTGTTTAAATCAAAAGATCTTAATTGTTTGAAAGCTATACCTCCAAGCTGCACGTTTAGAAACGTGAGCTGCAGCATCAAGGTATTTGGCAAAATGATAAAAACACTCTTTTCTGTGTTTAGTTTCCATGGGTAATAAGAAAATCCCTATCTGATGTCTTTCTGTCAAGAACCACTGTAGATAATACCTATGCGTATGTTTATTTTATAGCATGTATATGTGTGTATGTGTCTGTCTGTGGGTATATGCTGCAAGATTAAATTACAACAGTATATAGTAGCGTGGTGCTAATACCCATTTGCTTCCAGCTATGTACAAACATGGAAAAACTTCACAGATTAAGTTAAATACCATTCATTTTCTCTATCTACCTAATTAAAAAAGTGCATTACCTACATTCCTAATAAGTAAGCTATATAAACTAGCACTAAGTGCTATGACCACCTTGGAAAAAAGAAGTTCAGTGTATTTTATAAACATGACTTACATAAATGTTTTTATTTAAATGCAATAAAACAGTATATATGGGAAATTAATTTCAAAAGCAATCTTTTCATTCCTCAAAAATCAGCAAAAATAACTCAATGACTTTATTTTCCCAAGTATACAGCAAACAGAGGTCATTTGAGTTGAATATAAATAAAATAAAAAATTTGGAATAATTGAGCAAATTATGATGGCAATACTCTCCATGGGTTACTATTTAGGATAAAAAATGAAGATGACAGTGATTGACTACAAAAAGCAGGGCATAAAATTATTTTTTATCATTAACTACCTTATATTTGACTTCTACCGAAGAAAAAATTCATAAAGATTTACTAAGGTAAATAAAATCTCTTCATTTCACATATATCTATGTAAGTTAGACTTCCAAAAAATGAATCTCGTGACACTTAAATAGCTAAAACCTGGTCAGACACAAAAATGCCACTAAAAGAAAAATTGTTTAGCATTCAAAGGTTCAGAGGAAGAAGAGAAAAGGATAAGAAAAGAACTGGCGAACAAGTTAGGCTTCAAAGGAATGACAGTTGGTATGGCAGCTTAGAAAAAAAGAACAAAAACGTAGGGACAAGAATGACTTTATATAAAGTTCAAGAAATGCAGTAAAGTCCAAATCAGCTAAATGTAAAACTTCACATGATGAAGCTGGAAAAGGAAAGATGGAGATCAGTTTCAATAACTGCTTATTTGTAGAAAAGAAACTCTCTGGTAGGACTAATTTTTACATGGTAAACTATGTTACTGGTACCCTGTTTTCAAAATTTTAATATTTCAACCACCATGTTTGGCAAGCATATTGAGGGTTAAAAAAATTTTTTTAAATAAACATTTGGGAAAGATGGTGGCACTAGTGGTAAAGAACCCGCCTGCCAACACAAAGGCGAGTTAGATCCCTAGATCAGGAAGATCTTGGAGTAGGAAATGACTACCCACTCCAGTATTCTTGCCTGGGAAATCTCATGGACAGAGGAGCCTGGTGGGCTAGAGTCCATGGCATTGCAAAGAGCTGGACATAAGTGAAGCAACTAAGCACACATGCATTTAAAAACTATCTCATGGGGAAGTTCTCAAATCACATAAATATACACTTTATATTTATGACAAATCTGATTCTCTTCTAAAGAAATACAGGAAGAACAAACCACAAACTAAGAGACTGGTTTACCTACAGCGGGGAGTGGAAAAAGGGTAGAAAGAAACAAGTAGAGTACAGGAACAGGGTGGTGCAATAAGGAGGGGGTGATCCTTTTCTGAAGATGTAATTTGTACAGTTCTGACTCTTACACCAGAGGAATGCTTCACATATCCAAAAAATAAATAATTAAAATCAACCAGATGTGGGACAATTCTAAATGGAACACAAACAGTAAAAAATGGACCTGTTTCATAAGTTAATAACATAACCACACTCAAGAAGGTAGAGAGGAAAAGAACCAACCTAGGTTACCTTGGAGAACAGTTGTAGTGTATATAATGAGAGCCAGGTTTCTCACTATCCAAAAAAGTAAATACAAAAAAGAAAGGAGGAAGACTAGAATGAATCCTGTGCTGTAAAACTAGAGTCAGAAGTATCATATGAACTCATAATTTTTAATATACTTCATATACAGACTAGTAAGTACAGAATTAAATATGAACATGTATGTTAGTATAGTATATACAATACACACACGTCCACTAGCAGGGTCTAGAAGTAATGACACTCTAAAAGCAATGAATACATCTAACACCCAAATACTCATTTTTAAATACCATTCTTGAATAAAAGGAATTAGAGCTTCTTCGAGAAGTATTTGTTTTCAGGGCTGACACAGAAAATACAAAATAGTGTTCAATAACTTATAGTACAAAGAAAGAAAAAGAAAAGAAAATGCTCCCCAGAGTCTGGGATACATGTTAAAAAGCTAGAGGAGCCAACTTAAAAGACTTCACAAGATAAGCAAACTTTGAACTGAGTTTCCAAGTGTAAGCAGGAACTTGCCAAGTACAGTGTATTCAATAGCGTGTATTAGATTGGTGTAAATGTAATTGCAGTTTTGGATCATAAATTTTAAAGCATCATAACTAGGCTCAAACACATCTTTATTAATCAAAATAGGACGCATTATAATCAACACATTTTTGCCAGTGAGAATTAAGTTTGTTTATTCCTGTAGAGTAAAAATGCATGCCCTGTGAATCAATGATCCCTTGGAAACATTTTCTGCCTCCTGCTGGTTGTGGAAGCATCTTCTCTACAAAAAATTTCAAGATGCTTGAAGAAGTGGTAGTCAGTTGTCGAGAGGTCAGGTGAATACGGTGGATGAGGCAAAGCTTTGTAGTCCAATTTGTCAACTTTTGAAGCATTGGTTGTGTGATGGGCAGCTGGGCATTGTTGTGGAGAAGAATTGGGCCCTTTCTGTTGACCAATGCCAGCTGTGGGTATTGCAGTTTTCAGTGTATCTCATTGATCTGCTGAGCATATTTCTTAGCTGTAATGGTTTCACCAGGATTCAGAAAGCTCTAGTGGGTCAGACAGGCAGAAGACCACCAAACAGTGAGCACGACCTTTTTTTGGTGCAAGTTTGGCCTTGGGGAGTGCACTGGAGCTTCTCAGTTCAACGACTGATGTGGTCGTTGCTGACTGTGGTACAAAATCCATTTTTCATTGCACGTCATAATCCGACTGAGAAATGGTTCGTTGCAGTTGTGTAGAATAAGAGATGACACTTCAAAATGACAATTTTTTCTGATTTGTGATCAGCTTACAAAGCACACACTTATCGAGCTTTTCACCTTTCCAATTTGCTTCAAGGGTCAAACGACAGTAGAATAGCTGACATTGAGCTCTTCGGCAACTTCTTATGTAGTAGTTGTTAAAGTGGATCAACTTTAGTGATGGCTCTCAATTGGTCATTGTCAACTTCCAATAGCTGGCCACTGTGCTCCTCATCTTCAAGGCACTTGTCTCCTCTGCAAAATTTCTTGAACCACCACTGCACTGTATGTCTGTTAGCAGCTCCTGGCCCAAATGTGTTATTGATGTTGCGAGTTGTGTCCACTGCTTTACAATCCATTTTAAACTCAAATAAGAAAATCACTTGAATTTGTTTTTGGTCTAACTTCATTTCCATAGTTTAAAATAAATATAAAATACACAGCTAGTAATAAGTCATTAAAAATACATAAAGCGAGAAATGAGCATTAAAATGATGTATAACACAACCACATTTATTTATGATTCCAGTATCAACTGGCAAAGTTCAACAAAGCAAAACGGCAATTGCTTTTGCACCAACCTTACATAAAAGCCAGGAATCATGAAATACCACGGGTATAAAAGAAACTATTTAATTTAAGACCTCTGAAACACAAGGTACAAGAGAACAAATGACAGAGAATGAAGGTGAAACACTAGGTAGTGATTATATCACCTTAACAGGAGGCTTCAGGTAACTAGGTAAGGAGTTTCAACTTTTTTTTTTTAATATTATTTATATTTTTTTTATTTTTGGTTTGCACTGAGTCTTCTTTGCTTTGTGCAGGCTTTCTCTAGTTTTGTGCAGGCTTTTCACTTCGGAGGCTTCTCTTGTTACAGAGCACAGATTCTAGACACATGGGCTTCAGCAGTCACAGCATGCAGGCTCAGTGGCTGTGGGCACACAGGCTTAGTTGCTCCACAGCATGTGGAATCTTCCCTGACTAGGAATTGAACCCATGTCCCCTGCACTGGCAGGCGGATTCTTATCCACTGTACTACCAGGGAAGTCCCCAACTTTATTTAATAAGTGATAGAAATCTACTAAAGGGTTTTAAGCTTGAGAGAAACATAAACAAGTATGCATTTTCAAAAGCTTCTTCAGAAGTACTTTATCTTATATGGATCAGATAATGTGTGTTTGCTGAATACACCTAGTGTTTCATAACTGACAAAAAATGTCATAAATCGTATAAGATTTACTGAAAACAAAAAATGGTCAGAGGATTTAGCATAGTCGATGAAGCAGAAGATGTTTTTCTGGAATTCCCTTGCTTTCTCTATGATCTAATGAATGTTGGCAATTTGATCTCTGGTTCCTCTGCCTTTTCTAAACCCAGTCTATATATCTAGAGGGCTTCCCTGATGGCTCAGATGGTAAAGAATCTGCCTGCAATGCAAGAGGACTTTGGTTCAATCCCTAGGTTGGGAAGATATGCTGGAGAAGAGAATGGCAACCCACTTCAGTATTTTTGCCTGGAGAATTCCCTGGACAGAGGAGCCTGTGGGCTACAGTTCATGGGGTCGCAAAGAATCGGACACGACTGAGCAACTTTCACATCTGGAAGCTCTTGGTTTACGCACTGCTAAAGGCTAGCTTGCAGGATTTTGAGCATAACCTTGCTAGCATTTGAAACGGGTGCAATTTTCTGGCAGTTTGAATATTCTTTGGCATTGTCCTTCTTTGGGATTGGAATGAAAACTGACCGTTTCCAGTCCTGCAGCTACTGCTGAGTCTTTCAAATTTGCCAACATATTGAGTGCAGTACTTTAACAGCAATTAGGATTTTAAATACCTCAGCTGGAATTCCATTACCTCCACTAGTTTGTAGTAGCGCTTCCTAAGGCCTGCTTGACTTCACACTCCAGGATGCCTGGCTCTAGGTGAGTGACCACACCATCGTGGTTATCCTAGTCATTAAGATCTTTTTTGGTATACTTCTTCTGTGTATTCTTGTTACCTCTTACACTACTAATAGCCTGTAAGAGCTTATAGTAAACACATTACAATGGCTATGTATTAGGGAAAGAGAATAAAACAAAAACAACTGAAAGGGGGAAAACATAATTTTAAAAAAAAACAAATGAGGTCTTTGTGTGGATAACTAATACAATAAGTTGTGAGCCAGGGAACATAATTAACTACATGTATCTGAATTAAAAATAGTAAACAAAATTATATATACCATCTTTCATTTTGCCCTATAGAGAGACAATTTAAGATATTTAAAAAGCCGAATTTAGTATTTACTTACATGCTTGTAAAATAATTTCGTAAACACCATATTCTGACCTATTCCATACTTGCATATTCAACATCTTTCTTTCCTTAACCACCTTTATCCATCCTAAAACACACGGTGTGATTTCTCGGCACCCTCCCAAAGGTTCTTGGTTTAATGAAAATCAGAGCACACTTGTGGAAGTGCAACACATAAATATCATTTGTTATGTATAACAGACATTAAAAAGTTTAGTATTCTATTAGAAAATTATTCCTTGTTTATTAATTTTCACTGGTAATCATTTATACTACATTATGATAAACACCACAAGAGGGAGCTTTGGTCCACCTACTAAACACTGATTAATATATGCAGAACACAAACAGTAATACTCTATGAAGAAGACCAGAGAACTCAAGAGATGTTACATTTTAGCTGGGTAGACAGGGCATACAAACCTAGATAGAAAAAAAGTGACCTGTGAAGTACAGCATGAATTCTAGGTGAGTAACATTATGGACATTATGACAGAGAGTGACCGGTCAGGTAAGCATTATCAAAGAAAACTTTCCACATGAGGTAAAAAAATCAGAGCTGAGCTTGAAGAATATGGATCACTGATGACAATCAATAAAAGTGAATATCAAATAGGTGGCATAAGTAAGTTGAGAAGTAAAGAGAAAAGAAATTCAGCTTAATTCAAAATAAAAGTCTTGACAAGATAATTAACAAGAATACATAGAAATAAAACATGATCTCTCCCAATCGGGAATTACCACCAGGAATTGTAGCACACTTACAGAGAGATCATTATAAACATGAACTCATTTTGACTGGTAGCAAATGCTTGTCAAAATGCTATGAGGAAGATGATTACTTATCTGAGTTCTTATTACTCTTGAATTCACCAAATCTACTAAGTATTCTACAACTAGATGAATGATTTAGTAAAGGAAATGTTTTGGTTTAGATATTTTATTACCTTGTTTGAGTCATTACATAGTTAGTAAAACTAAATTTCTATATTTTTTTTAAATTATAAAGTCTAGATATGTTGTTTTCTTTTTGTCTCTTAAAAAACTAGCATTAAAAAAAACCCAAAACTTGCTTGTTACTTACTTCATCCATCTTCATACATGTGCCAAAATCTGCTAATTTTAGATGCCCATGTTTATCCAAGAGCATGTTGTCAGGCTTCACATCTCTGTGAATTAAACCCATGGAGTGTATGGCATCCAAAGCAAGAACAACTTCAGCAGTATAAAATTTGGCCCATTTTTCAGGTACATCATAGTTACTCATAAGGTTTACAAGGTCTCCACCGGCATGTACTCCATTACCATGTACAGATACTTGTCATCTTGAAAGGCACAAAAGAGCTGGAAAACAAAACAAGAAGGAAAAAAAGTTTTAAAAAAGAAGAGGGACTTCCCTGGTGGTCCAATGGCTCAGACTCTGCACTTCCAATGCAGAGAGCCTGGGTTCGATCTCTGCTCAGGGAACTAGATCCCACATGCCACAACTAAGACCCAGTGCAGCCAAATGAATAAAATATTTAAAAAAAAGAAAGAAAGAAAACTAGAACTGTTAACAGAAAAAAATCCCCAAATCAATACTGCTATTGAAAAAGACAAATTACTGTAAAACCAACACAGAGTTAAACTTTATGAAATCTTTGACTTTAGATCTGGATATCTTTAATGGAGAACCAGTTATCAGATAAAACTATTATATGGATATCTTCTTCATGCTTAACTAACAAAATATGCATAAATGTATCATTTTCCCTCTTGGAGAATAAAGAAATCTATTTAAATAACATATTTTAAAAGAGAAACAGAATAAGAAAGAGGAATATAAAAGGTGATGACAAAAGAATCCATAATAAAATAGCCCAACTTTCTGCAAATAAATTCCTGCACATAACTCACAAAGCAGACAGCTAAGTAGGCAGTTTAGAAACAGCTAAGATACCAGATTCAATAGATACCAGAAGAGGGAATAAGTCCCATACCACTGGGAAGATTAACTCGTAGCCACATACGGGACAGGGCTTTCTCCCTTCCTTTCCCCATCATCTTGTTCATAATCAATAGCAACTGACAGTGCTAACTGCACCCAGACTAAAGCAGTGGCAATGGGACCTGAGAAAAAGGACACCAAGCTAGGGGATTTGCTGGGGCATAGTTATCAGGGTCTCCTAATAAATCAGGTGAGAATAGGACTATTAGCACCAAAACTAGTAACAAGGCACCTAAGATAGGTCCTGACCCCCAGGAGAGACAAGAAACCACAAATTCAGAAGGAAAGGTATCTGTACATTCCACCCAACAATATGTCCCACCCTTCCTGAAAGCACACAACATAAACAGAAAAGATTTCCACAAACAGGAAAAAGAACAAAAACAAGAATCTAGGAGGTTTTACAAATAGCAGAAGAATGAGGAGAAGCAAAAAGCAAGAGAGACAGGGAAAGGTACATTCAATTAAACAAAGAGTTCCAAAAAATAGCTAGAAGAGACAAGGTCCTCTTTGATGAACAATGCTTAATAAGACAAAAACAACAAAAGGTGAAAGACTAGAGATCTCTTCAGGAAAACTGGAAACATCAAGCAAGCATTCCACCCAAAGATGGGCACAATAAAGGATAAAGATGGTAGAGACCTAGTAGACACTGAAGACATCAAGAAGAGATGCAAAGAATATACAGAAGAACTGTATAAAAAAGATATTAATGAACTGGATTACTATGATGGTGTGGTTAGTCACCCAGAGCCAGACACTACGAAGTGCAAAGTCAAGTGGGCCTTAGGATGTGTTGCTGTTAATAATATAGCTAGTGGACGTGATGAAATTCCATCAGAACTATTCAAATCCCTAAAGGAAGATGCCACCAAGGTTTTTCATTCATTATGTCAGCAAATCTGGAAGACCCAGCAGTGGTCACAGGACTGGAAAATCCTCATCCCAATTTACAAGAAGGGTAGTACCAAAGACTGTGCCAAACATCAGACAATTGCACTCATCTCCCATGCCAGTAAGGTCATGCTTAAAATCTTGCATGCTAGGCTTCAGTATTACGCGAACCAAGAACTTCCAGATGTCCAAACTGGGTTTGGAAAAGGAAGAGGAACTAGAAATCAAATTTCTAGCCAGCATTTGCTGTATTATAGAGATAGCAAGGGAATTTCAGGAAAACATCTGTTTCTATCAACTACACTAAAGCCTTTGACTATGGATCATGACAAACTGTGGGAAGCTCTTAGAGAGATGGGAATATCAAATCATCTTACCTGTCTTCTGAGAAACCTGTATGCAGGTCATGAAGCAACAATTAGAACCCTGTATGGAACAACTGATTGGTTCAGATCGAGAAAGGAGTACGATGAGGCTGTCTGCTGTCACACTGTTTGTTTAATGTACAGGCTGAGCACATCATGAGAAATGCCAGGCTGGATGAGTTGCAAGATGGAATCAAGATAGGCAGGAGAAACATTAACAACCTCAGATATGTGGATGATACCACTCTAATGGCAGAAAGTAAAGAGGAACTAAAGAGCCTCTTAATGAGGCTGAAAGAGGAGAGTGAAAAAGCTGGTTTAAAACTCAACATTCAAAAAACTAAGATCATGGCATACAGACAGAAGGGGAAAAGATGGAAGTAGTGACAGACTTTTGGACAGTGACTGCAGCCATGAAATCAGAAGACAGTTGTTTCTTGGCAGAAAAACGATGACAAACCTAGACAGTGCTTTAAAAAGCAGAGACACTACACTACTGAAAAAGGTCCATGTAGTCAAGGCTATGGTCTTCCCAGTGGTCAGGTACGGTTGTGAGAAGCTGGAATGTGAAGAAGGCAGAACGCTAAAGAATTGATGCCTTTGAAGCCTTTGAACTCTGGTACTGGAGAAGACTCCCAAACATCCTTTGGACAGCAAGGAGATCAAACCAGTCAATCTTAAGGGAGATCAACCCTAAATATTCACTGGAAGGACTGATGCTGAAGCTCCAGTATTTTGGTCATCTGATGTGAACAGATAACTCATTAGAAAAGTCCCTGATGCTGGGAAAGATCAAGGGCAGAAGGAGAAGAGGGCGTCAGAGGATCAGATGGCTGGACGGCATCACTGATGCAATGAATATGAACTTGGGCAAACTCCGGGAGATGGTGAGGGACAGGGAGACCTGGCGTGCTGCAGTCCATGGGGTCACAAAGAGTTGGACAGGACTGGGCAAATGAACAACAACAAGAATTAACGGTTGAGACAAACCAGTATCATGAAACAGAAGCAAAGCAATTCAAGAAATAGAAAGTTAACAGTCAAGGAAATGCTTAAATAGGACAAATTAAGAACAGCCCTAAAAATATGAAAACCAATAGCCTCAAAAAGTAACAAGTCACATCAAGTAAACAACAGGATGATATGGGAAAAAGTCTGAAGCTTTGGCATTAAATATACAAGTAATGATAAGAGAAAAACAAACTAGAAAGCAAGAAAATTGAGCAAAGTAACTTTCTCTCTCTGAAGTCACTGAAGGATTCAGAGATGAAAAACAGCAAAGTTAGCAAGGTTCCAACATCTAGCTAAATGGAGCCTGGAAGAGAGAACATAGATCAGAAGAAAAAGAAAAAATAAATAGCCAACAAAAACTTTCAGAAGTGAATAAAGTCAAAAATCTAGATTGAAAGGACTGCAAATGAAACAAAGAGAAACATAGTGCTAAACTCTCAGAAACCCAACAAAAAAATTCTAAAAGTTTACAAAGACAAAAAGTATCTTATGTACAAAACCCAAATCATATTGTTAACAAACATTTCAGCCAATACAGAATATAAAGAACAGAAACATAGCTTTACAAATGTGAAGGAAAAAAAATTCATTTCTAGAATATGGCAGTCTAAAAAAAAAACCCAATAAAATGGCAAAATAAATAAGCATTACATCATGCATATTCTTAGAAATCTGATAACAAACCACTTCTGAAAGAACTGCTCAAGGAAAATGGTTTGACAAAATTAATAAATCCAAGTAAGAGAATTATGTCAGACATAAGAAAAGGGGACAAATAAAATAATCGAGAAAAGTTTATTAAATATAATTACTGATACAAAATTAAATACTTTGAGAGAGTCAAGTCAAAATTAGAATAATTTTTAAATGGAAGGTGGTGAGATGCAGAGAAGAAAGGAACAAAAAGACAGTATAAGGCTGGTTACCAAATTGAGAAGATCCCCTGAAGAAGGAAATGGCAATCCACTCCAGTATTCTTGCCTGGAGAATCCCATGGACTGAGGAGCCTGGTGGGCTGCAGTCCATGGGGTCACAAAGAGTCGGACACAACTGAGTGACTTTACTTACTTACTTACTTACTTACCAAATTGAGAAGGGTGTGTGTGTGTGTGTGTGTGTTGCGTGTGTGTGTGTAATGTAAATGGCAAAAGGAAAGCCGTATATAAATGGGTGTGTGTGTAATGCTATGAACATTAAATGGCGAAAGGAAAGCCCGTATATAAATGTGTGTGTGTCTGTCTGTGATACTATTAACGTTAAATGGCAAAAGGAAAGATGGATATAAATGGACAGACACTCATGTTTCTAGAGAGAAAGTCAGTATCATAAAGATGACAATTCTCTTCAAATTGATCAACAGAATCAATACAAACCCTATACCCCAGCAAGTTATTCCTTAGAAATCAACAAACTGATAATAAAATTTACATGGAAATGCAAATAACCCAGAAGAGCCAAAACTATCTTATAACAGAACAAAGCATCACAATTTCAAACGTCATTACAAAACTACTGTATCGAAACAGTACTGGTAAGGTATAAGGACAGATATACAAATCAATGGAACAGAAATGACAGTCTAGAAATAGCCCTTATATTTATAGGTCAAAAAAATATATATAATATATATGTATATATATACACACATACATACGAAGGTGTCAGAGCAATTTAGTTGGAAAAGTACAGTTTTCCTAATGAATGGTGTCTGAATAACTGGATATTCACAGGCAAAAATATGAACATTTTTAGGCCCCTACTTCACATCATATTCAAAAATTAACTCAAAATAGATCACAGGACTAAATTTATGAGCTGAAACTATAAAAATCTTATGAAAGAACAAAGGAAAAATATTTATCACCTTAGATTAGGTAAAATTTTCTTCTAATATAAAAAAAATTGGCAAAATGAAAAACTGGTGTAAGATTTTATCGAAATTAAAACATATTCTGGCTTCAGAAAATCATATGACAAGAGGAAAAGACAAACCACAGACTGAAAATAAATACTAACAAGTGAAATATATGAGAAAGTATCTAGAGTATGCAAAGGACTGCTACAACTCAGCAGGAATATAAGCAACATAATCTTTTAAAGGGTAAAAGTCTGAACAGACATTTCACCAAAGAAGATACAAGGTGGTCAATAAGCACATGAAAAGGCGCTCACTATCATTAGTCAAGTTAAAACCACAGTGAGATCTCACTTAACACACACCAGAATGACTATAATAATAAGAAGAAGAAAGAATATCAAGTGTTAGCAAGAATATGGAGAAACTGGAACCTCATAGATTCTGATAAGAATGTAAAATGGCACAGCCACTTTGGGTAATAGTATGGCAACTTCTTTAAAAGTTAAACATAAATTTAGCACACAACTGAGACTCCATTCCTAGGTATATACCCAAGAGAAATGAAGTATGTCTACAAAAGACTTTTATGCAAATGTTCACAACAACACATTCACTATTTATAACAGTTTAAAGTGGAAGCAATTCAAATGCACATCAAATGGTAAATGGACAAAGATAATGGAGTATCCACATAACTCCTTCCCCCTCAACTGGGTATTCTGCAGCACAACTCTGATGCCAAGTACTTAGAGTTAGGATCAGACACCACAAGTTACAAGCCCAGTCTTTCACATGATTGCCCTCACTTTAGACATTAGCTGTACTTCTGTACCTTGAGAGTCCCCAAGCCACCAGCATTCTGGTTAACTATAAATTCTGGAGTTTCCATGACTCAGGTTCAATAATTCACTGGGTTAACCCACAAAATTCAGGAAATCACCATACTTTTGACCACATTTTACTGTAAAGGATACACATAAGGTGAGGTCTGGGAGGCAACAGAGCTTCTGCATCTTCTCCTTGTGGAATCAGGGTGAATCACCATCCCAGTACATCAATGTCTTTACCAACCAAGAAGCTCCACTGAGTGTCAATGTCTGCAGCTTTTATTAGGATTTCATTATATAGGTACAATTAACTATATCACTGGGCTTGTGATTAAACTCAATTTCCAACCTCCTTCTAGTATTCCTAACTTGAAAGGCTGAGAGTTCTAATCCTCTAATCACGTGCTCATTTCTTTCTAATGATCAGCTCCCATCTCATCCAGTTCAGTCAGTTCAGTCGCTCAGCCATGTCCAACTCTTGCGACCCCATGGACTGCAGCACGCCAGGCTTCCCTGTCCATCACCAACTCCCGGAGCTCACTCAAACTCATGTCTATCTCCTCCAAAAGTTATCAAAATGCCAACAGGAGTTGCCTCGTTAGCATAACACACAGGAAATTGAAGAGCTTTTGAAGTTCTGTGCTAAGAACAAGGAACAAAGACTCTTGATTAAACCACATACAATGTGCTATGCTACTCAGCACTAAAAAGAAATGAAGTACAAGACATCCAATAATGTTCATGAACTTCAAAATCAGTATGATAAGGGACATGGACCAGATCCAAAAGACAGACAACATGTTCTATGATTCCAATTACCTGAAATGTCCAGGCAAGGCAAATCTATAGAGATAGGAAGCATACCTGTGGGTGCCTGGGGCTGGAGGGGAATGGGAAATGACTTTAGGTATAAGTGATCATTTGGGGATGATGAAGCTGTTCTAAAAATCAGATTTCAGTGATGTGTGTGGCCTGTGACCTGAACTACTAGATAACCAAGTGGGGGATTATTTCTCTTTGTAGAAGTATTCTACTCAAGAAGAAATAACTCAATTGGAATATTACCATTTTGCAATCTTTACAAAATTAATGATCTCAACAAAGCACAGACATCTGGTAAAATAACAAGAGTAAGAGATAGCTGGACATTAGCCTCCTGAAAGAAGAAAACATTACCCATGAAGCTATCCTGCCATGCTCCCCATCACACCTGATTGTGATCACGCCTTTATATTTAATCACCAACCAACAAAAACATAAATTAGAGGAACATGTTAAAACTATACCACAGGATAAAATCAGCAAAAACAGGTTTATTCACCAAGTGGCACAAGAGAAAAAAAGCTAAAAGTAAAGTGTTCAGGAATATACTTACTTGGATGTATGAAACTATAAAGGAAAGCAGCTAAGTGTTCACTATAAAAGACAGACACTAGAAAGCACCCAGAGAACACAGCAAACTTGATATATAGGTGGATTAAAAAAGAAAAATTTCTCTTACAAAAACATTATTTTTAATGTGTAATATTCATCTATTAAATTTAAAGCATACTAAGAATATAGCTCTAAAAAATACAGACAGGTCAAAGATTTATATTGTACCATAATCTATATAAACAAAAGTTAAAAGGGTATAGGAACAAATTATGGGGGACTCATACAATTAAGCACTTAATAACCATAAACAAAAGGGGCTAAAAAAGGGGGGGTCTAATATTTGGAATACTGTTTGCAATAATCAACTAAAACTGATTATATGTTTATTTATGACCCATTATTTTCACTGCAAGGTAGATAGATCCCTAACAGAAATGTGGGAATGTATGTGCCAAAAATTCATATGAAAGAAAATTGAGCACAACATTATTCATAATTGGAGAAGGAAATGGCGACCCACTCCAGTACTCTTGCCTGGAAAATTCCATGGACTGAGGAGCATGGTAGGCTACAGTCCATGGGGTCCCAAAGAGTTGGACATGACTGAGCGACTTAAATTTTCCACTTTCACTTTATTCATAACAGCAAAAGGGCAGAAACAACCCAGGTATCCATAAATTGAAAAATAAATAAAATGTGGTGGATCCATACAACAGAATATTATTCACCCATAATAAAAAGAATCAAGTGCTCATACAAGCTGTAACATGAAAATGTGTTAAAATATGTTCAGCCTAATCATGTTCAAAATATTATACTAAATAAAAAAAGATGTCACAAAATACCACATACTGTATGATCACATTTTCACAAAATGTTCAGAATAGGAAAATCCACAACACAGAAAGCAGATGAGTGGTTGCCACTGGGCAGGAAAGACTCAGAGTAACTGCTACCTGGTTCAAGGTTTCTTTTTGTGATAAAGTGAAAGTGAAATCGCTCAGTGGTGCCCAACTCTTTTGTGACCCCATGGATAGTAGCCTGCACCAAGCTCCTCCGTCCATGGGATTTTTAAGGAAAGAAGTACTGGACTGGGTTGCCATTTCCTTCTCCAGGGAATCTTCCCAACCCAGGGATCGAACCCAGTCTCTCACATTGTTGACAGACACTTTACTATCTGAGCCACCAGGGAAGTTTTGTGATAAAAGTGATATATAATTAGGTAACACTGGGCTGGAAGAAGCACAAGCTGGAATCAAGATTGCCGGGAGAAATATCAATCACCTCAGATATGCAGATGACACCACCCTTATGGCAGAAAGTGAAGAGGAACTAAAAAGCCTCCTGGTAAAAGTGAAAGAGGAGAGTGAAAAAGTCGGCTTAAAGCTCAACATTCAGAAAACGAAGATCATGGCATCTGGTCCCATCATGAGAAATAGATGGGGAAACAGTGGAAACAGTGTCAGACTTTATTTTTCTGGGCTCCAAAATCACTGCAGATGGTGACTGCAGCCATGAAATTAAAAGACGCTTACTCCTTGGAAGAAAAGTTATGACCAACCTAGACAGCATATGCAAAAGCAGAGACAGTACTTTGCCAACAAAGGTCCGTCTAGTCAAGGCTATGGTTTTTCCTATGGTCATGTATGGATGTAAGAGCTGGACTATAAAGAAAGCTGAGCGCCGAAGAATTGATGCTTTTGAACTGTGGTGTGGAGAAGACTCTTGGGAGTCCCTTGGACTGCAAGGAGATCCAACCAGTCCATTCTAAAGGAGATCACTCCTAGGTGTTCTTTGGAAGGACTGATGCTGAAGCTGAAACTCCAATACTTTGGCCACCTCATGCGAAGAGTTGCCTCATTGGAAAAGACTCTGATGCTGGGAGGGATTGGGGGCAGGAGGAGAAGAGGACGACAGAGGATGAGATGGCTGGATGGCATCACCAACTTGATGGACATCAGTTTGGGTGAGCTCTGGGAGTTGGTGATGGACAGGGAGGCCTGGCGTCCTGCAATTCATGGGGTCACAAAGAGTCGGACACGACTGAGCAACTGAACTGAACTGAACTGAATGACTGACTGCACAACTCCATAAATACACTGAAATTATTACTTTGGCCACCTCATGCGAAGAGTTGCCTCATTGGAAAAGACTCTGATGCTGGGAGGGATTGGGGGCAGGAGGAGAAGAGGACGACAGAGGATGAGATGGCTGGATGGCATCACCAACTTGATGGACATCAGTTTGGGTGAGCTCTGGGAGTTGGTGATGGACAGGGAGGCCTGGCGTCCTGCAATTCATGGGGTCACAAAGAGTCGGACACGACTGAGCAACTGAACTGAACTGAACTGAATGACTGACTGCACAACTCCATAAATACACTGAAATTACTGAAAACTAACTAAATAAATAGAAATAAGTCAGTTATTTGACAAGTTTTCCCCAAAGTCACACATTTCATACATATAAATATGATGGTACATGAAATGTGCTTTACCAGAGATAAACAAATGATAACCAGGATTATAAACATCTATTTCTGCTCTATTGACTATGCCAAAGCCTTTGACTTTGTGGATCACAATAAACTGTGGAAAATTCTGAAAGAGATGAGAATACCAGACCACCTGACCTGCCTCTTGAGAAATCTGTATGCAGGTCAGGAAGCAACAGTTAGAACTGGACACGGAACAACAGACTGGTTCCAAACAGGAAAAGGAGTACGTCAAGGCTGTATATTGTCACCCTGCTTATGTAACTTCTATGCAGAATACATCATGAGAAACGCTGGACTGGAAGAAGCCCAAGCTGGAATCAAGATTGCTGGGAGAAATATCAATCACCTCAGATATGCAGATGACACCACCCTTATGGCAGAAAGTGAAGAGGAGCTAAAGAGCCTCTTGATGAAAGTGAAAGAGGAGACTGAAAAAGTTGGCTTAAAGCTCAACATTCAGAAAACGAAGATCATGGCATCTGGCCCCATCACTTCATGGGAAATAGATGGGGAAACAGTGGAAACAGTGTCAGACTTTATTTTTTTGGGCTCCAAAATCACTGCAGATGGTGACTGCAGCCATGAAATTAAAAGGCGCTTACTCCTTGGAAGAAAAGTTATGACCAACCTAGATAGTATATTCAAAAGCAGAGACATTACTTTGCCGACTAAGGTCCATCTAGTCAAGGCTATGGTTTTTCCTGTGGTCATGTATGGATGTGAGAGTTGGACTGTGAAGAAGGCTGAGCGCCGAAGAATTGATGCTTTTGAACTGTGGTGTTGGAGAAGACTCTTGAGAGTCCCTTGGACTGCAAGGAGATCCAACCAGTCCATTCTGAAGGAGATCAACTCTGGGATTTCTTTGGAAGGAATGATGCTAAAACTGAAGCTCCAGTACTTTGGCCACCTCATGCAAAGAGTTGACTCATTGGAAAAGACCCTGATGCTGGGAGGGATTGGGGGCAGGAGGAGAAGGGGACGACCGGGGATGAGATGGCTGGATGGTATCACGGACTCAATGGACGTGAGTCTGGGTGAACTCCAGGAATTGGTGATGGACAGGGAGGCCTGGCATGCTGCGATTCATGGGGTCGCAAAGAGTCGGACACGACTGAGCGACTGAACTGAACTGAACTGAACTTTTTCAACTGTGCAATGTTTCACTATTGATATGCTTCCACAAATTCATTAACTATCTCAGTAGATAGTTTTTACAGGTCTACTCTGCAGAATTAAAGATCAAAGATATAAATTTATAAAATGAAACTAGAACTGGCAATTAATCTGTAACTATGAAAGCAATTTAAAGCTATAAGTGGATTAATACTTTGCTACTATCACTTCTTAATGAAGTAGATTACCATGATACCTAATTTGCTACAAAAAATTTAGCATTAACTAAACATATCGGGAATTTCTAGCTACTGGCTACATTTAAAAATAGAGGAGGAAGGGTGAAGCTCAACATCACACAAAAAAAGCAACAGTAATGAGTTTTTAAAATACATGGTCATCAATGAAGCAAATCTTTTATCTCAAAATAGCCTTCCACAAATATGGTATCAAACTTGTGGATCATATAAGTTTACTGAACATGCTCAGATATATATATAAGTTTACTCATGGCATCTGACCAAAAATGTCTGGAGAATTAGCTATTAGTACATACAAAAAAAAATTTAGAAAACTAAAGCCAGTGAGGAATATAACTGAAAAAAGGGCAAAATAAACTTACTTCACAGTCAAATAAAAAGCTGAATTAGGAATCCCAATATTGTCTTACACTACAGGTAACACATAAAGGACTGAAAGAGAATTCTCAAAATTTTTAATGTAGAATTTTTTCTCCTTTTCAAGATAAACTATTGTTCTTATCATACAATCATACAAATCATGAGAAATAGTAAGTGGGGGACAATGGCATACTGATAACTCAATTCTTTAAAAAGGAATTTAAAAAGGCAAAGTTGCAAGTAATACTTGTTTCTGTACAATTTACGTCATATCTATCATATCTAAATGATATACTGCTTTAGAAGATTAAACAAATGTAATGAATCAGATCTTATTAAAAATAACTACACTTCATGTGAATGAGATACAGGACTTTCAGAATGCAAAATCAATTCTAACTAATAATAAGCACTTATAAAAAAGGGAAATAAACATATAAAAAGTTAGTCTGCTTACCTGAACCACCCAGGGACTGTTGGCAAAGGCCATAATATCTCTTTCCTCCCAGAAAAAAGCAGAATCTGATCTTTTTATCATTTCAAACTTACTAAGAAGCTTCATAGCATAAACTTTCTGTGATGCCTTATGACGAACCTGTTGATTTTTAACACAAAAATTAATACTTTAATTTTATGAGAAAATGGTGACTAGATCATACTATAATGCTATTCTTCAAGATTTAGTTAACAACAACAAAAATGACCTTTAGCTAACAAAATGCAAAAACATAACATTTTTAATGAGAGGAGAAAATTCCCAACAGCCTAAATTTTTCATGAAATATACTATACCTTTAAATGCTAAATCCACCATAAAACTATCTCATTTCATCTAAATAAAACTGAATTCATGAAGCTTCATTTCTTCATATTAAGTAAGCTAACCAATTTAAAGATTAACACATTGTTAAATGAAAAAACTGTAAGATATGTACATGTATCCAACATGATTTGAACATAAGAACCTAATAAATTTAGATACCAAGGGTTATTTGTGATTTTGTTAAGTCATCCTTACTTCTTTTTAGGTATCTTATTTAAAAGGTTATTTTTTTTTTTTTTTAAAAAAGGGGAAAACCACCAATAATATGGTTATTTGATCAGTTCTTACCTTTTTCATTAGACTGCTTATTCCATAAGGGCAAGGATAACATCTATTTTTGACCATCATTTTAATCCTAGAATATAACATAGCAAACTCTACCACAGAACCAGTAAATATTTAATGAATATTTATAATAGTTGACATCTATTGGATAATCAATAATAAATAGTTAACTGCTAACATTTACGTTTTAATTACCTAATAGGATGTCCAAAACCAAACCCCACATCTTCACCCCTCAATTTATTCCTCCCATGGTTTCTATTTCATAAATGGCATATTCATTCTCCTAACTGCTCTGGCTAAAAACCTCTGGCTCCTCTTTTTCTCATACAGCTCATAAAGCTCATCAGCAAATCACATCAGTCCTACCTTCAAACAGTCTCAGAAACCAACCATTTCTAACTATCTCCACTGATACCACTCTGGTTTGACAGTTTTTGCAGGAATACATTGTTTTACTGCACTTTGATTTACTGTACTTTGTATATATTACATCATTTTTTTTTTTTACAGACTGAAGGTTTGTGGCAACACTGTGTTGAGCAAATCTGCTGGTGCCATTTTTCCAATAGCATTTGCTCAGTTGATGTCTCTGTGTCATATTTTGGTAATTCTCACAATATTTCAGACTTTCTCATTGTATTATATTTGTTATGGTGATCTGGGATCAGTGATTGTTCTGGGGTGCCACAAACCATGCTCACGTAAGACAGTAAACTTGACTGCTGTGTGTGCTCAGACTGTTCCACTGATCTACTATTCCCCTCTTTCCCTCATGTTGGGCCTCCTTATTCTCTGAGACACAACAATATTGAAATTAAGCGAATTAATAATCCTACAATGGCCTGTGGGTGCTCAGATGAAGGGAAGGGTTGAGCATCTTGCATTTTCAAGCAAAAGCTAGAAAGGATTAGGCTCAGTAAGACAGGCATGATGAAAGCTGAGGTAGGTTGAAAGCTAGGCCTCTTGCACCAGTGAGCCAAGTTGCGAAGCAAAGAAAAGGTTCTTGAAGGAAGTTAAAAGTGCTACTCCCATGAACACATAAATGATAAGAAAGCAAAACAGCCTTATTGTTGATATGGATGAAGTTTTAGTGGTCTGAATAAACGATCAAACCAGCAACAACATTCCCATAAACCAAAGCCTAATCCAGAGCAAGGCTCTAACTGTCTTCAGTTCTGTGAAGGCTGAGAGATAAGGAAGCTATGGAAGAGATGTTGGAAGACAGCAGAAGTTGGCTGCCCATGAACTTTCCTCATAGTATCAAAGAGCAGGGTGACACAGCAAGGCTAATGTAGGAGCTGCTGCAAGTTATCCAAAGGATCTAGTTGAGATAACCATTCCAAAAATTCCAGAGCCTGTAAGAATTATGCCAAATATACTGATGGTGCTCTATAAATGGAACAACAAAATCTAGATGTCAGCTTATCTGTTGACAACATGGTTACTGAATATTTTAAGCCCACTGGTGAGATCTATGCTCAAAGAAAAAGATTCCTTTCAACCTGTTACTATTAATTAACAATGTACCTGGTCACCCGAAAGCTCTGATGGAGATGTACAATGATACTAATGTTATTTTCATTCCTGCTAACACAACATCCTTTCTGCAGCCCATGGATCAAACAGTTATTTCAACTTTCAAGTCTTACTATTTAAGAAAAACATTTTGTAAGGCTATAGATCGCTGGGAGAAATATCAATAACCTCAGATATGCAGATGACACCACCCTTATGGCAGAAAGTGAAGAGGAACTAAAGAGCCTCTTGATGAAAGTGAAAGAGGAGACTGAAAAAGTTGGCTTAAAGCTCAACATTCAGAAAACGAAGACCATGGCATCTGGTCCCATCACTTCATGGGAAATAGACAGGGAAACAGTGGAAACAGTGTCAGACTTTACTTTTCTGGACTCCAAAATCACTGCAGATGGTGACTGCAGCCATGAAATTAAAAGACGCTTACTCCTTGGAAGAAAAGTTATGACCAACCTAGATAGCATATTCAAAAGCAGAGACATTACTTTGCCGACTAAGGTCCGTCTAGTCAAGGCTATGGTTTTTCCTATGGTCATGTATGGATGTGAGAGTTGGACTGTAAAGAAAGCTGAGCGCTAAAGAATTGATGCTTTTGAAGTGTGGTGTTGGAGAAGACTCTTGAGAGTCCCTTGGACTGCAAGGAGATCCAACCAGTCCATTCTGAAGGAGATCAGCCGTGAGATTTCTTTGGAAGGAATGATGCTAAAGCTGAAGCTCCAGTACTTTGGCCACCTCATGTGAAGAGTTGACTCATTGGAAAAGACTCTGATGCTGGGAGGGATTGGGGGCAGGAGGAGAAGGGGACGACCGAGGATAAGATGGCTGGATGGCGTCACTGACTCCATAGGCGTGGGTCTGGGTGAACTCCAGGAGTTGGTGATGGACAGGGAGGCCTGGTGTGCTGCGATTCATGGGGTCGCAAAGAGTCGGACACGACTGAGTGACTGAACTGAACCGATAACTGCCGTAGATAGTGATTCAGTTGATGGATCCAGGCAAAGTCAACTAAAAACCTGGAAAGCATTCAACACTCTAGATGCCATGAAGAACATTTGTGATTCAGAAGAAAAGGTCAAAATAACAACACTAACAGGAGTTCAGAAGAAGTTAATTCCAACCCTCACTGCTGACTTTGAAGAGTTCAAGACTCAGTGAAGGAAGTAACTACAGATGTGGTGGAAATAACCTCATTGTTCTCTACCCGAGAACTCAATTTGTTTTCTTCTAAGAAGACATCATAACTTGCAATTTTTGCTTCCTTGTATTGTCTGTCTCTGTAATACTGTTTAACATCTGGTGTCCCTATTTTGTTATCAGCTGCACAGCAGTTGCTCTCTGGTATACCATTGGTATTTCCTCTTTGAATAATCTCTACCTTTGTTGAGCTTACATTCTAATATGGGACTCATTCAATTTCTAGCCAAAAAATAAAGAGAGTGAAGAAACCCTGATGGTTTCCTGGGTATCCAGACAAGACATCTTAGGAGAAAGAACCATGCTCTAAAGCAAGGCCTACTCTAGTACCACCTAACAAAGTTTTATAATACCAAACCCTAAAAAATCAAAAAGGGAGTAGAGTTTGGAGGTACAGTCCTTAAAAGGACTTGGGAACAACTTGGTCTTTAAACACATCTACATTTACAAGTAAAAAACTAAGGCTCCAAAGTTAAAAGGTTATCAACAAGTAACTGGACAGCTTATTAAAATGAAAACCAACACTTGTCAAAGAAAAATAAAATCCAGAGTCTCTATCATATATCCAAAAGGACCAGTATATAATTTAAAAATTACCTGAAAGGCAAAAATAAAAATGTGACTTATCATCAAGAAAAAAGCAGTCAACAGAAAACAGCCCCAAAAGACACGGGATTTATCTAACAAACACATTAAATATCTCTTTCAAATCTGTTCAAAAGCCAAAAAGAAAGTATGTTAAAGGAAAAAAGGAAAAAATAGTTTTAATGAATGAACAGAAGGAAAAACCAACAGAAAAATGGAAACTATTTTAAAAAAAAGAACCAACTGGAAATTCTATAACTGAACAATAACTAAAATGGAAAATTCTTTGGATGGGCTTAACAGAGACTGGAGATATAAGGATATTCAGTATGCGAGGGAGGTTCAAGAGGGAAGGGATAGCCTTTGGCTGATTTATGTTGATGTATGGCAGGACCAACAATATGGTAAAGCAATTGTTCTCCAATTAAAAATAGATAAATTTTTTAAAAAAAAGAACATTCAGTGAACCTAACACAAATCAATCTGAAGAATAAAGAGAAAAATGAATAAATGAAAATGTATACAGACTTAGGGGCCTATGAGACAATTTTAAAGTCTAAAGTACGTGCAAACATAAATGGGCTAAACATACAATTCATAGGCAGAAATTATTAATTAATTAAAAAGCAGCATTGGTGGTACAGTGGTGAGCATAGTTGGCTTCCAGAATTAAAAAGCAAAACACAGCCTTATATATTTTAAATATAACATCAAACACATTTAAAATAAAAAGAAAAGGATAAACCATGCAAACAGCAAGGATGAGAAAGTAGAACAATATTAATAATAGACAAAATAGACAACAAAGTCAAGAGATAAAGAAGATAATTCAGAAAAAAAGAAGTATAATTCATCAGGAAGACATTAAAAATTCTAAATATGCTTCATCTAATAAACGAGCTTAAAACTTCATGAAGCAAAAATTGACAGAACTAAAGAAAGAAGCAGGCAAATCCTAATTTCAGCTGGAAATTTTAACATCCCTTTTCAGTACTTCATATAACAAACAATATGGATCAAAAGAAAATACAGCCCAGGATAAAAACTGCTCAATCATATTATAATTACAGAGGTTTTTATATCAATGGGTTATATCACTCTTAAAGTATTTTGACATAAGTTTACATGAAAAGAATCCTATATGCAAAGGGCCAAATAAATTATGATGAGGGTCATAGATTATATCCATTTTCTATATCAAACTATTAACCTGAAATAACAATTCCTTCTATTTGCATGGTGTTATGCCTTTTACAGAATGATGGAAATAAATACACGGGAGAGCAATACGAAAACATGACTGCGAGAGTATGGGATTAGGGAATGAACGATCCTAGTCCATTCCCTTCCCCAGAAGACAGACAAGATTTTTACTTAGCAAATTATAGCAAAGCAAATGCTCGTGCCAGCAGAGCTTTTAATAAAAGTTCCTTTTTTTTAGTTTACGTTATTAAAAAGACAGCTAAGGTACTCTCTCTTCTGTACTTATGCCATTCTTCAAACGTTCACTTACTCTAAGAGCAAATTAGATTTTGAATGTTGCTTAACTTCATTAGAGAAAGCAATCATACAACAGTAATAACCAATTAATTTATACCCTAGTATTATTTATGCCTGATCCAGACCATGACGAGAGTTTTAAGACTCATGCTATAAAGAACAGGAATGCCAAAGAATGTTCAAACTACTACACAATTATGCTCATTTTACATGCTACCAAGGTAATACTCAAAATCCTTCAAGCAGGCTTCAACAGCACATGAACCAAGAACTTCCAGATGTATAAGCTGGATTTAGAAAAGGCAGAGGAACCAAAGATCAAACTGCCAGCATCCACTGAATCATAAAAAAGGCAAGATAATTCCAGAAAAACATCTGCTTTACTGACTACACTGAAACCTTTGACTGTAGATCATAACAAACTAGAAAATTATTAGAGATGAGCCTACCAGACCACCCTACCTGCATCCTGAGAAACTTGAATGCAGGTCAAGAAGCAAGAAGAACAGGAAATGGAACAACAGATTGGTTCCAAATTGGGAAAGGAGTAAAAGTGAAGTGAAGTCGCTCAGTCGTGTCCGACTCTTTGCGATCCCATGGACTGCTCTGTCCATGGGATTCTCCAGGCAAGAGTACTGGAGTGGATTGCCATTCCCCTCTCCAGGGGATCTTCCCGACCCGGGGATCGAACCCGGGTCTCCCGCATTGTAGACAGGCGCTTTACCATCTGAGCTAGGAGTATATCAAGGCTATATACAGTCACCCTGCTTATTTAAATTATATGCAGAGTGCATCATGAGAAATGTTGGGCTGGATGAAGCACAAGCTGGAATCAAGATGGTCGGGAAAAATATCAATAACCTCACATATGCAGATGACACCACCCTAACGGCAGAAAGCAAAGAGGAACTAAAGAGCCTCTGGATGAAGGTGAAAGAGGAGAGTGAAAAAGTTGGCTTAAAACTCAACACTCAGAAAACTAAGATCATGGCATCCAGTCCCATCACTTCATGACAAATAGATGGGGAAAAAATGGAAAGAGGGACAGACTTTATTTTCTCGGGTTCCAAAATCACTATAGACAGTGATTGCAGCCACAAAATTAAATGACATTTGCTCCTTAGAAGAAAAGCTATGACAAACCTAGACAGCATATTATAAAGCAGAGGCATCATCTTGCCAACAAAGGTCCATCTAGTCCAAGCTATGGTTTCTCCAGTAGTCACATATGGATGTGAGAGTTGAACCATAATGAAGGCTGAGCACCAAAGAACTGATGCTTTTGAACTGTGGTGCTGGAGAAGACTCCTGAGAGTCCCTTGGACAGCAAGGAGATCAAATCAGTCAATCTTAAAGGAAATAAACAGTGAATATTCACTGGAAGGAGTGATGAGGAAGCTGAAGCTCTAATATTTTGGCCACCTGATATAAGAGCCCAAGATTGAGGGCAGGAGGAGAAGAGGGCAGAGGATGAGACAGAGGATGAGATTGTTGGATGGCATCATTGACTCAATGGGTAAGAGTTTGAGCAGAGATTGTGAAGGACAGGAATCTGAAGTGCTGCAATCCATCGGGTCACAAAGAGTCGGACACAACTGAGTGATTGAACAACAACAATGAACAGAAACTAAAAGATATTTGTTAGCTACTAGGAAATAGTTAAACATTTATTTATGCTTAATCTTTTATATATGAATTAATTAAACAAAAAGAAACCTAGAAGAAGGAGCCTTCATTCAAATAAACAAGAATACAGGCATAAGATGATTTTTTGAACATGTGAAAAATACTTGTTGACTTCACTTTTGGTGATTATGCAAAACTGTTTCCCTTTCTACGCTTCCAAAATGCTTATGATAATCTAATATCAAAATTAGTAGTCTGTTTCATAAGTTCCTTTAAGAACAGAATACAGACTTTCACTTGTCAGGCTGCCAAGTGGTTAGCACAATGCTGAATTATCCAATTCAACAAATTTAACAAAATTATAGCTATATGAGGCTTCCGTGATAGTTCAGTTGGTAAAGAATCTGCCTGCAATGCAGGAGATCCCGGTTTGATTACTGAGTTGGGAAGATCTCCTGGAGAAGGGATAGGCTACCCACTCCAGTATTGCTGGGCTTCCCTTGTGGCTCAGATGGTAAAGAATCTGCCTGCAATGAGAGAGACCTGGGTTCGATCCATGGGTTGGAAAGATCTCCTGGAGAAGGGAAATACTACCCACTCCAATAATCTAATATCATAATTAGTCATGTATATGCCTGCTTCATAAGTTCCTTTAAGAACAGAATACAAACTTTCATTTGTGAGGCTGCCAAGTGGTTAGCACAATGTTGGAATTATCCAATTCAACAAAATTATAGCTACATAAGATCTATAAAACTTTTAATAAATAAAGAAAACTTGGTGAGACACTAGTTAATGAGGCCTGAATTTCATCTAAGGATACTTAGGACACTTTACAGGCTCAAAGCACATGGGACAGAAACCACTGGCTTGTAGACTTTGACTTGATCTACAGGACAAACATTAAGAGGCAATAGTTGTATTCATGCCAAATGTCTGCCTCATACCTTAAAATACATTGGTACTAGTATTACAAAGTACTACAATAAAGCATTGTTATTTTAGGAGAGCTGGTTTCCACTGACCTTCCTTGTGAGGATATCTCCTTCTGAATGATTCTATTATAATCTCCCTTAGCAACTCTGTACATTCCCCTTTGTTCTCTAGCTTTCTCCTTTATTCCATATGGATGGATAAACAGTCAGATAACACTAGTGATTCATTATCACACTGTACAGAGAGTACTGCTTAAAAGCATGGACACAGATGTCAACAAACCTGGGCAAAAGTCCCAGCTATTTATGAACGATGTGGCCAACTCACTTAACCTCTCTAAAGTTCAGTGAATTCATCTACTTAAGAATCTCATAGAATTGTTGCAAAGATAAAATAATGAATATAAACACTTAGCACACAGAACACAGTCCACAAAAATGTTAACTAATTCCACTATAGCCAAATGGAACTCAGTTCATTCTATTATGAAGCTTTACATATGTCTCCCCTATGTCACTAATCTATGGTTACCTAAAGGACAAAAATGTCGCTTTTCTTCCAATGTTTCTATTTGTTAGTGAAAAGAATACTATATTCCTTACTTCTAATTTTAAAAGTGGATGAGTGCAATGACTCTATATAAATAGAGGGAAAAAAAGTTAAAAAATAAGATAACAAGAGTCAAAACAGTTAACAGTTTTATTTCGGCTGAGAGGATTCTGAGAGATTTTTATTTTCTTATATTTATGTTTTCCATAGCTAATATATACTTTTAAAATAAAACTTTAAGTAGATGAAGCTAGAGACATGCTTCGAAAAATCCTAAAATGGACCTTGAGGTATTAGAACACTTATGGATAAAAACTTTTGAAAGTCATTCTAACCACAATTTCCCATTTGAGACTTTAATATGATTTCTACTGTAAAACTTAAGATTATTTTTACAATAAGACTCAATGCATCTATTTTACAGATCTGGAACAGTTTATCTGTGCCGCCGAGGTTTCCATTGTAGATGGAAGGAGAGAGATAAAATTTTAACAAATCCGAAATAACCTTATAACCAGAGAGGAGACTGTTTTATTCCCAAAGAAGACTAAAAAATCTGTCAAGTATTAGAAAATCATTTCCCATATGCTCTTTCTTTCCGGTTGGTTCCACATTAAAAGTTTAGTTTAAAATAAATTAAAAGCAAGTCAGTAGATTAAAAAAAAAAAAAAACCCTCATCTCATATCAGCCATGAGTGGATAGAGTGAACAGCATAATGGAAAATAAGAGTAAAAAAGATTAACTAATGTCTTAAAAGAGAGCCTAGATAGCCAGGATGAACACTTCCTGCTTCATTCAGTAGATAAGAGAGCCATAAAATACCAAGATATGTACAATGAATACATTTTAGAAGGATCAATTTAGCATCAGTTCATATTAGACAGATCTATCCTTCCTATTTTTCATATACCTCATCTTGGAGAAGGGGGGAAATAAAACAGAATGAAGCAAAACATGAATGTTAGAAAAGCCCTACAGTTGATTTTATTATACCCAAGTTGGAGGAGAGAGTGATATGTGAAAATACAACAATATGAAATATGGGGAAAATAGTCTGCCAAAGAGTCACAAGGGTTCAGCTGAGCTTAGGTGGCATGAATTTGCAGAAGATTTAATAAGCAAAGTCTTGGTATTTTCTCCATCAGCTCTTACCAATCCAAAATCAACAGTACAACAGTGAAACTATTAGCACAAGTCAAAAACAAAGCAGGAACAAAGTAGGCCCTAATACTTGACTAATCTTGGAGAAAGGTGAATATTCCCCGAAAGTGGAGAGACGACAGAAATATTATGAGCAGGACTTACTGAAAAATTAAATATAAAAAATAAGGGGAAGAGAAATCAATAATGGCCCCTAATTTTGGGGTCTGAGCATCAACTGGGTGATGCTAAAGCCATTTATTTATTAAGATGGGAAAGTAAAAGTAGGAACAGATTTGGTGAGGAAGAACAAAGTTAGAGAAGGAATCAAGCATTCTAATTCAGGTTTTAGATGTCTGTGATACATCTTAATGGAGAAGTCACAATTATGACAACAGCTGATATTTACTGGATAAGTACCACATATGTATAATATAATTTAGTACTCACAAAAAAAATCTTATAAAAGTCCTATTAGTGCCACTCGAAGATAAAAGAAATGAAAGCTCTGATGACAGGAAACCTATGTACCATAGAATTGAAACAAAAGTGGATGACCTTGACTCTTTTTTCCACAGTACCAGAGTACTTTCTGCAAAAATATCTATTAAAATTGAACATTAAACTACCTTAATTATAAAAACATGTTTTGTTAAGCCAATATGTCAAATGAGTAGGGCTTCCCTGATGGTTCAGTGGTAAAGAATCTAACTGCCAATGCAGAGGACATGGGTTCGATCCCTGATCCGGGAAAGATTTCACATGTCAGAGCACCTAAGCCCATGCACCGCAACTACTGAGCCTATGCTCTCTAGAGCCTGGGAATCAAGCCCTAGAGCCCATGCTCCACAATAAAAGAAGCCACCAAAATGAGAAGCCTGAGGACTGCCTCTAGAGAGTAGCTCCTGCTCACCACAACTAGAGAAAAGCCCACAGATCAATAAAGACCCAGAATAGCCAAAAATAAACAAATTTTTAAAAAGAAATGAGTATATGAGTCTTTAAAAGGAACTTAACTGCTTTTCCAGGAAGGCTCCAATTTTATCCTACAATCTATTACCTATTTACTATGTGTCAGACACTATTCTAGATCTTTCCCATATATTAGCTCATTTAACACTCATAGCACTCTATAAATAATGAACTATTATTATCTTCTTTTTACAACTGAGAATACTAAGTCACAAAGAGGGTGAGTAGTTGAGAGGTCTCACTCCAGAGTCCATGCTCTTAATCAATATACTATACTGAATCATATTATGTTCACAAAAGTTAGATGCGATAAAATATTCCAAAAGAATAGAATCCAAAAACAATAAGGATTTTATACATAAAATCATCTATTGTTACCAACTTTTCATGATATAAAAACAGAAGTTAAATGTACATCTTGGTAGATAGGGGAAAAAAAAACTATAAGACAACAAGATAAACAAATTCTGCCTTACTGAGATTATACAACTTTTCAACCCACAAAAAAATGCCTCTTCTGATGAGGAAATCTACACCCAAATAAGTTAAATGACTTGTCACTTTCCTGATTTATGCCACTTTCACAAGTACTCCCTCTGTATTTTGACTCCTATTCTATCCACACTTCTCCACGTGGCCAACCCCTTTAAGTTAATTGCCACTTTCTCACAGCAAGGGCATTCCCAACTTCCCAATGAATAAGGCACATTCCGCCATCATTCTCTTTCATAGCATACAGATCTTTTCCTTCATAGCGTTTATCATAATCTAAAAATACTTTACCTGTTTAAAGTAAAATTCTTCATCTCTTGCACAAAACTACCATTCTCAGCAAGATTTTGTGTGTGTGTGTGTGTGCGCACATGTGTGTGTGCACACGCGCACGCGCTCTAAGTCGCTTCAGTCGCTATCTTACTGTATCTTTGGGGCTTCGTTGGTGGCTCAGATGGCAAGGGGGCTTCCCTGGTGGCTCAGACCATGAAGAATCTGCCTGCAGTGTGAGAGACATGGGTTCGATACCTGGGTCTGGAAGATACCCTGGAGAAGGGAACGGCTACCCTAGTATTCTAGTATTCTTGCCTGGAAAATTCCATAGACAGAGGACCCTGTCCATGGGGTCACAAGCAGTTGGACATGATTGAGTGGTTATTCTATTATATCTTTAGAGGCTAGCACAGCTCCTGGGACATAACAGATCCTGATTAAATATTTCATTGATAGATACAGATAAATGTGCCATTTTATATCTGATAATTAACTGCTAATGTTTACTAAGTATTTACTATAATCCAGGAACTATTCCAAATGCTTTATAATATTGTCACATTTACTACTGCCATGTAATCACATGAGGCATAGATGCTATTGTTATCTTCATTAACAGATTAGAAATTTAAGGCATGGAGAGATTAAGTAATCTGTCTGACATCACAGCTAGTCAGCGAAAGAGTCAGAATTCAACTTTAAGCAGCCTGACTCTAGCTCTTACACTATGGAATAGCTGCTGTGACATACCAGAGTTACTTTTACAATGAGAATCTTTGTAGAAACTGAATGGTACATCCTCTGTGATAATGTATTTTTAACTTGACCAGAAAAAGCATTTCATAAGGGAAGACACAGTTGCACCCACTAGTATAAAACTTTCTTCAGATGACAGAAAAACATAATCATAAAGATATGCCAAACATGGGACATTCCCTACACATCTGCCTAATTTATTACAACATACAAATCAACTTCAAAAGGCAATGGGGAAAGCACCTCGACTTTTCCTTTTTATTCTCACCCTTCTTTTGAAGAGTCCCTGCTTAAGGTAACAACCAAGAACTAAATCCAAAACAAACATGTACAAGCTCTCAGGTCAGGTCATCAGATTAATGGAATGTTAAAATAATTTTCATTTTTAAAAACATTTAACTTTGTTTCTGCATATTTTGTGGCCAAATGAAATACAGGATGGAAATTAACAACAAAATAGCAGACTTCTTTAACATTAAATTTTAATGATCATGTTAACCTAACACAGAACAATAACCACCCTGTCACAAAAACATGACAAGTCAAGGTCTGTAATATTCTCTCCAAAAATACAACGTCAAATTCTAGGGTCTCTTCCATAATCATATAGCATGAAGAAACAATGTGCCTATTTCAAATACCTGTTTCAAATACAATGGTTAACACTCAGAGAATACTACAACCAGGCTTACTTTTTAAATTCACTTAGTTTTCCTGTAACGACCTCCATGACACAGGTATTACTATCAGCATTCTACAGACTGGAATTCAGAGTGATTGAGAAATCTGCCTGTACTCATGGTCTTTTGAGTTAGGCACGGTAGAGCTAAGATTCAACTACTTTATAACTTCCCTCTCTCCTAGAAACTTTTATATGAACTGTCATGTAACTTAATCTCCCACCCTACCCACTAGAGCATTCTGCTAGCTGAAGCTTCAGCACTTCCATCAAGAACAAAAAGTAAAACAAAACCTCTTTACTTTCCAAGGCAGCCCATTCCTAAAATCTACTCCAAATCAACGTCTCAATTCCTTCAATAATACCCTAGGTGGCATTATTTCAAGTCCTTGAGCATTATTTGTTCCTTGATACTCTCCATCAACCTGTCTTTTAAAACAAGGCAACAGAACACCTAGAATGAATTAAATATTCAGGTATGGCCCAATCATCTCAAATTAGAGAAAACCTATCTGTATTATCTTGGAAATTTAGGACTTCCCTGGTGGCTCAGAGGTTAAAGCGTCTGCCTCCAATGCGGGAGACCTGGGTTCAATCCCTGGGTTGGGAAGATCCTCTGGAGAAGGAAATGGCAATCCACTCCAGTATTCTTGCCTGGAGAATCCCATGGACAGAGAAGCCTAGCAGGTTACAGTCCACAGGGTCGCAAAGAGTCAGACATGACTGAGCGACTTCACCTCATCAGAAATTTATTAAAGAAGTCCAAACTTTACTATTTTGGGTAGCCATATCACCAATGGTTTTTTCCTCTTTACATTCAAGAATAATCATTCTTCAATATACTGTTTAGTAATCTAGTCCTTGAATTCTTCATATCCAAGTATAGGTAATTATTCTGGTTAAATTTCATTTATTCTATTTGGCTAATTATCTCCCCAGTTGATGATTTCTGGGGTTTGGCTCATCTTCTAAAATCATCCTCATACTCCAGTTTTAACTCATCTACAAAGTTATTCAACCTGTCACCACTACCTCAATATAAGTCATTAATAAAATGTTTAAAAGGACAGGAAAGAATTCTAAAAACTGTCCTTGGGGATCTGTGTCCAAGGAACCATTCATGCCTACAACAGTTATTAACTTAGTTTTAAAGTTCTCTCCCATATGCTTATTCGCTGATACTTTTCCACATATTCACAAGTATGTCAGACTTTTCAAATATCTTATAGATATGTACTACATCTATTGCACTATCTTGATCTACAAATTCAATAAGTCTATCAAAGAGACAAGGAATGAAAGAAAAAGACAGAGGTTACTCTGTCATGACTTATTCCTAGAGAAACCTAAGCTAGCACACAGTTTTTCTCAGTGCTCCATCAAGGAGAATAAAGCACTGTAAGTTAAAAAAAGAATTTGACCCTTATAGTTTAAGGGAAAAAAAAGAGAAGTTCTATATTCAGGTGATGAAAAAAGAAATTATTACATTACTGTTCCTCATATAATAATATAAATAAAATGTCTGAAATGTCTGCAAACATTTATAAGTATTTCTAGTGCTATCATTTTGCCCTGCAAAGGCAAATTTTACATTTTCTTTCAAATATTTAAATGCTTTTGCTGGGTTTTTCATATTAAATGTCAGTTAACTAGGCAGAGATGTTATGAATCTGAACATAATAAAAACACAGTAGTTCTGAAAGAATATTAACTGCTAAGCAGATCATGTGTGAAGCCAACTTGGCCTTATGCTAAATCCCAATCTTTTAGAGCTGTAAAAGAGCTGGTATTTAGAGTATAATTATCTCCTTTCATAGGAGATAAAGATACTGATGCACTTAAGAGATGAAATGATGACATAATGCTAATTTTCTGGCATGGTTGGACACAAAATTAAGATTCACTCTAGGGCCACTGACAAATGTTTCACAAAACCATGTCATCAAAACAAATAATAAAAAGAACAAAAAAAAAATTCTTTCTTACCAACTGGACTTCACCAAAAGCACCTCTGCCGATAACTTTTACAACATCATAGTCTTCTGCCTTCATCTGTAAACCTCTAATCTTTTTCACAATTTTCTCATCTACAATAAAAAGATCACCATAATATCAATCACCATATTTATAAACAACATTTTAAAATAATTACCATGTTGGTAAACAAATTTATATCTCAAAACTGGGTTTAGTTTTCAGCTAAAACTATCAGTTTTTAAATGCTGTTGTTAAAAATCTAAAGACACATAAACTTTACGTCGAAGGATGAAAACTCTATGGCTTAACATGTATAAGACTACCGAAAAAGCAGTATTTAAGCAATGCTGTTTCTAAGTCTGTTGTGTAGCAAGTTAGATGACAGCTGAAACTGTGATGACCCAAGCAATCCTGGAGTACACTCTAAATCATGGCAGAAAGCTGCTATGAAGTTATACAAGGTTAGTCTTCATAAGGAATTCTGGTAGCCTATTTCTCTGAAAAACATTAATTGTGTACTGTAGATTTGATAGCTAAGGTAAGTTTTTAATTAGGAAAATAGCCCAGACTCTGATAATTCCAAATTTAAAAGCTTACTGTGTTCACATAAAGTGTACACAATTATTTTGAGAATTTCTAATTCTCAGAATTCAATTCATTCACAACTTCACTGCAATATCAATACTGGTAAATATTAAAAGTTATCAAAAGTTACCACATTTATGGCAATAATTGTTATCACATTATCTTTCTTTAACTAGACTGAAATGTCTACATTTATACAAACATAAAGCTCATTAAGTCTTCTGGGTAATGTAAAGCTAAGTCTTCAGTTTAGTTCAGTCTCAGTCATGTCTGACTGCAACCCCATGGATTACAGCACACCAGGCCTCCCTGTCCTTCACTAACTCCTGAACCTTGCTCAAACTCATGACCATCGAGTCAGTGATGCCATCAACCATCTCATCCTCTGTCATTCTCTTCTCCTCCTGCCTTCAATCTTTCCCAGCATCAGGGTCTTTTCAAATGAGTCAGTTCTTCGCATCAGGTGGCCAAAGGACTGGAGCTACAGCTTCAGCATCAGTCCTTCCAATGAATATTCAGGACTGATTTCCTTTGGGATTGACTGGCTGGATCTCCTTGCAGTCCAAGGGACTTTCAAGAGTCTTCTCCAACACCACAGTTCAAAAGCATCAATTCTTCAGTGCTCAGCTGGCAATCCACTCAGTTCTATTGCCTGGAAAATCCCATGGACAGAGGAGCCTAGTAGGCTTCAGTCCATGGGGTCGCAAAGAGTCGGACGCGACTGAGCAACTTCACTTCACTTCAGCTTTCTTTATGGCCCAACTCTCACATCCATACATGACCACTGGAAAAACCATAGCCTGGACTAGATGGACCATTCTTGCAAAGTAATGTCTCTGCTTTTTAATATGCTGTCTAGGTTGGTCATAGCCTTTCTTCCAAGGAGCAAGCATCTTTTAATTTTATGGCTTCAGTCACCATCTACAGAGATTTTGGAGCCCAAGAAAATCTGTCCCTCTTTCCATTGTTTTCCCATTTATTTGCCATGAATTGATGGGACCAGATGCCATGATCTTAGTTTTCTGAATGTTGAGCTTTAATCCAACTTTTTCACTCTCCTCTTTCACTTTCATCAAGAGGTTCTTTAGTTCTTCTTCATTTTCTGCCATAAGGGTGGTGTCATCTGCATATCTGAGGTTATTGATATTTCTCCCAGCAATCTTGATTCCAGCTTGTGCTTCTTCCAGCCCAGTGTTTCTCATGATGTACCCTGCATATAAGTTAAATAAGTAGGGTGACAATATACAGCCTTGACGTACTCCTTTTCCTATTTGGAACCAGTCTGTTGTTCCATGTCCAGTTCTAACTGTTGCTTCCTGACCTGTATACAGGTTTCTCAGGAGGCAGGTCAGGTGGTCTGGTATTCCCATCTCTTAAATAGCCTTAATTTATACAAAATTTTGAACTTTATCTATTTCACATACTTTAATTGGTTTTCCAATTTTGGTTTGAAAATAAAAAATATTAGTATTTAAATACATCAAATTGCAAATTAAAATATTTGTTTAATAATTTAAAAGTTTGTGGACTGTAATGATAATAAACATAAATCTCTCATCAAAAGTAGAGTTATGTGATCACATATGAAGTTTACACATACTTACATCTATTTAAGAAATTATCTATATTTTTGTTTTTCCTCAAAGCAGGAAAATCCAAATCAGGACCAAAGAATTTAAGCCATCCTGTTTAACAAAAAATAAACAGAGGAAAGAAAAGTTATTACAATTTTCAAGCATTCATTACAAAAAGCCTTTAAATCTTACTGTGCTACTCTCACTATTAATAAATGTCAATCCACTTTGATATGAAATTGCCCAGTCCAATAGCTTTAAATAGTTTCCTAACTTCTGCCAGAGAATATTAGGGTTGATCCTATCATATTTTCCACTGTACTTTTAGCCAATAGAAAAAGGTCATTTTAAAATGTGCATCCACTATTATTTCCTGTGAGTCAGATGTTTTTTCTCTCTTCGAATGTTCAATAAAGTTTTACAAAGCTTTTGACTTTAAGAAATACACCTAGAATAAGTTTTAGTTCCCATTCATTCAACAAGCATAAATTGTGTGCCTAGTACATGGAAAGAACAAAAATCTAAAAATAAGTGAGACACTAACTATCCTTACCCTCAGGAAAGTGAAGTTCAAAACTAAATTTCCCTTAAAAACATGAAAACAGGATGAGGCATGTTCAGGTTTCTATTTTTCTTCTTTAAGTTTTCTGTATTTTCTAGACTTTCTACAAGCATGTATTAAATTTATAAGCAAAATAGGAAAAAGTACATGTATGTACCTTGGTGGGAGTGAAAAAAACTAATAAGAAACAAACCAAGTCTCAAATTACTCAATGGAGGGGATATGCTTATGAAGGAAACAGTATTTCTAAAACACTAGTGCATATATTGCTTCATCCCAGAGTAACTCTGAGGAAGGCAGAAAAAGACATATTCTCATTTTAAAAAGAAACAAAGTTTAGAAAGATTAAGCCACTTTGGCATGCCCAAGGTCTTGCTATTAGAAAATGATGTAGCAAAATACTTCCTAAGTTTTAGAGGTTCAATATACTTAAACTCATCTCCCTCATCTCAACCACCAGTAGAAGCTTGGAAGGGTCAAGAAGGAAGCTAAAGGATTGTAGGAAACAAAACAGTAATAAAGAGAGATTTTAAGGATCTGGGTAGCAAGAAATGTGGGGACAATCACATGCAAAACTTAGAAAGGAAACTTGAATTTTACTTTACTAATTCTAGAAAAACTGCACATGTTTATTTACAAGTAATATTCCATATTTTCAATTTCTATTAAGAAACATGTCAACACTTTGTGAAAATATTCTATAGAGAATGGTGTAGAGGTGTTAACAGTAAGCTATAAGTATTTTTAATCACAATGAACATTATCTACACCCCACTGATATCATTAATGCAGATACATTGAAACGATAGTGATTCTCTTCAACTGAAAGAAAAAAGTACATTAAAAATTAATATAAAACTTCCAGTCAAGTTGAGACTGTTACATTCACATTTTGACACCCTTCCTCCATCCTCAACCCACAAATTCCCTCTCAAGGATAGCTGAACTACTTTTCATACTAGCATTTTAGCATACTAGGCTATTTATAAGTACCAAAATATCAATATATCTTTGTTGGTATAATTTTGATATTTTAGTAAGTTTAAAATGCAAAATCTGAATCACATATTTTTAGATATATCCAGATTTATAGTCTGTGTTAACATTTCAAATCAAAAAGGGTACATTCATTTGAAAGGCTCTCTACTATAGGACCTCCATTAATCTCCACAAAGGAGAAAACATTTAAATTGACAGGCAGAAGCTTCTATTAACAAGAATATTCTCCTCTAGTTCAGACTTTCCCAAGAAACATCATTTGTACATTTCATACTGTCTCCATGTCCATATAATGAAGACAAAGAAAACTTTCTTTGAAACAAAACTACAGCTTGACATCAGTAAAAGGACTGAATCCTTGCTTACTTTACAGCCTCCCCAAAAGTCATCACAGAGAGATGGAGTTCCATAAAGAATCAGTAAACAGAAAAAAAACTAGAAATAGTTTATAAATATTTCCCCATAATATCTTCCACTAGTGTAGAGTCAGAGCTTTTTCAGCAGTTGGAATACTTGAGCAGTGGCTCAACTCAATGGTAATACTATTTTGTTTTTGTAAACCATATTTTAAAATCAAATACTATTTCATTTGCACATTGAGAGTTTTTTTGGTAGCATTTATTTTTGAATAATACTAAATAATAATTTACAACAGAAGATAATGCAGAGGTAAATATGTTTACATTTATACTTCTATATTTATAAATTTCTACACTTAAAACTTATTCTATTTAGTACTATTTTTAAAAAACAAATACTGAATTATTAAAAGATACCAGTATTTTCAGTATACAAAACTGATGCTGAGATCAAGTTGCTGGATTAGCTCAAGACTTGATTAAAACCCTATGTCTATGACCATCCTCATTAAGCAGTTTCATACAAACCTTAGGAGGTAAACTTTTTTATTTCAACACTGATTCTTAGAAAGTGATACTAAAACTGAGATAAAGAAACTTTAAAAAATAAAACATATCAAGGAAAAGCCTACAACCAAAACTTCAAAGCAATAAAGAAAATTAACACTATTTGTCTCTTTCCCTTCTTTCAAATGCACAGAAATGACAGGAGAGATTTAAAAGTTATAGCCCCACTGAAAGGGAAAAAAAAAAAAACACCATCACCACAAAATATTCAAGAATGAGAAAGAAAAATGCCAAGCAATGAGTAGAAGCTAAAGTTGCAAAAATCTACTGAATTTCAGTGCAGAGAGCAGTAAGACCAAAGACTGAGAATTAAAAGAACCTAATGGACAAAAGGTTTCCCCGAGATCAGTCACTGGGAAAATAGCAGCTGGAGTGAAAAACCCCAGCTCCAGCTCCTAAAAAGACATTAAAAAAAAAAACAACTTACTGCCTAACTTTTATATGAAACTGCATAAGGAGTAAATTCAGACACAGCTTTCAAATAAATCTTAAACTAAGCCCTCAGAGCTTGCCCACTTCCCAGATCTCCCATAATATCTTTGGTTAAAAATATAGGAATCAGCTGCAGTACTGACTTAAATTGTCTGCATGCACAAAGTTAGGAACAGAGGAAGGCAAGAGAGAAAAGTGATTTATCCTACTGTCTTTCTGAATAAACAGATACAAATAACATCCAATTTTTCTCATTACATTTATTATGGCAGAAAAAAATACATGATATAGAACGACCTATTTTCCTAACTTTTCCTGAACACAAATAAAAGAATGGGAAAGACCTGCGATCTCTTCAAGAAAATTAGAGATACCAAGGGAACATTTCATGTAAAGATGGGCACAATAAAGGACAGAAACAGTAAAGACATAACAGAAGCAGAAGAGATTAAGAAGTGGCAAGAATACACAGAAGGACTGTACAAAAAAGATCTTAATGACCTAGATAACCACAATGGTGTGGTCACTCACCTAGAGCCAGACATCCTGGAGTATGAAGTCAAGTGGGCCTTAGGAAGCATTACTACAAACAAAAACAGTGAAGGTGATGGAATTCTAGCTCAGCTACTTAAAATCCTAAAAGATGATGCTGTTTAAGTGCTGCACTTGATATGTCACTAAATTTGGAAAACTCAGCAGTGGCCATAGGACTAGAAAAGGTCAGTTTTCATTTCAATCCCAAGGAAAAGCAATACCAAAGAATGTTCAAAGTACCGCACAATTGCACTCATCTCACATTCTAGCAAGGTAATGCTCAAAATCCCTCAAGCTAAGCTTCAACAGTACGTGAACCGACAACTTCTAGATGTACAAGTTGAAATTTAAAAGGAGAAACCAAAGATCAAATTGCCAACACCCACTGGATCACAGAAAAAGCAAGGGAATTCCAGAAAAACATCTACTTCTCCTTCACTGACTATGCTAAAGCCTTTGACTGTGTGGATCACAATAAATTGTGGAAAACTCTGAAAGAGATGGGAATACCAGACCACCTGACCTGCCTCCTGAGAGACCTGTATGCAGGTCAAGAAGCAACAGTTAGAATCAGACATGGAACAATGGACTGGTTCCAAATTGGGAAAGGAGTATGATAAGGCTATACATTGTCATCCTGCTTATTTAACTTTTAAGCAGAGTATGCTGGGCTGGATGAAGCACAAGCTGGAATCAAGATTGCTGGGAGAAATATCAATAAACTAGATATGCAGATGACACCATCCTTACTGCAGAAAGCAAAGAGGAACTGAAGAGCCTCCTGATGAAAAGGAAAGAGGAGAGTGAAAAAGCTGGCTTAAAACTCAACATTCAAAAAACTAAGGTCATGGCATCAGGTCCCATCACTTCACGGCAAATAGATGGGGAAACAATGGAAACAGTGAGAGACTTTATTTTCCTGGGCTCCAAAATCACTGTGGACAGTGACTGCTGCCATGAAATTAAAAGATGCTTGCTCCTTAGAAGGAAGGCTATGACAAACCTCGACAGCATAATTAAAAAGCAGAGACATCACTTGACTGACAAAGTTCTGTATAGTCAAAGCTGTGGTTTTTCCAGTAGTCATGTACAGATGTGAGAGCTGGACCGTAAAGAAGGCTGAGTGACCAAAAACTGATGCTTTCAAACTATGGTGCTGGAGAAGACTCTTGAGGGTCCCGTGGACAGCAAGGAGATCAATCCTAAAGGAAATCAACCCTGAATATGCATTGGAAGGACTGATGAGGAAGCTGAAGCTCCAGTACTTTGGCCACGTGATACAAAGAGCTGACTCACTGGTAAAGACACTGATGCTGGGAAAGATTGAGGGCAGGAGAAAGAGGCAACAGAGGATGAGATGGTTGGATGGCATCACTGATTGAATGGGTATGAGTTTGAGCAAACTCCAGGAGATAATGAAGGACAGAGTTAGTCTGGTGTGCTGCTGTCCATGGAGTCACAGAGAATCAGACACGACTGAGTGACTGGACAACAGCAAGTAGGAATAAGAATCTCTTGTCAATCAATTTAGACACTCTAGTATCACTGGTTTAAAAAGAAAACAAAAATTACTTAAAAATACTGAACATAAAATCATCCTTAACTGGAACTCACCAATAGCCATAATTTCTCCTACACTCAGTGGGGGGCTTCCCTCATAGCTCAGTTGGTAAAGAATATGCCTGCAATGCAGGTGACCTGGGTTCAATTCCTGGGTCAGGAAGATCCCCTGGAGAAGGAAATGGCACTCACTCCAGTATTCTTGCCTGGAGAATCCTACAGACAGAGGAGCCTGGCAGGCTACAGTCCATGAGACTGCAAGAGTTGGACACGACTTAGTGACTAAAACGCCACCACACTCAGTGGGAGAAGTTAATGAAACAAACACATACCAGAACTTTATCCTGAGAACCATTTTCCATGGCCAATACCTCTATCTACCTCTACCCTGAGACCCAGAATCGTATATGCAAGGACCCACCAAATATCCAATAGACCTCAGAAATCTCCCAAGTTGAGTAAATGTACTCAGTGGGAATAAAATGATCCACTGAAGTACAAGAAGAAAATATTACAATTTTGCATATTTAACCTTAAAATGCTTTTGTTTAACAAGGGGGTTTTCAGCAACATCTCATTCTTGTTAGCTTTCATTGAATTGTGACATACTACAGCTTACATGTACCCAGATTTTTTTTTTTTATTTACTGGTAGAAAGGTTACCAAGCAGATTAAAAACCATTCCACTTTGGGGTGTAGACATATGCCAAAGTCAAATTGTACAATTGAATTATGTACAATTTATTGTATCAATTACACCTTAATAAAATTTTTTAAAATGACTATAATGGATATAATTACAGATTTAAAATAATACCAAAATGCAATTTGTACAAACTGAAAAAAAAATGGCAGTTTAATAACTCATCTACTCCTTATATAAGCACTTACTGCCCAAATTATGAGGCTAAAAACAATGCAAGCTAATCATAGCACCACTCACCAAGTTAACAATTATCTAAAGGCTATTTGAAATATGGTGCTACATCCATAATCATTAATGATGAATAATACATACTGCTATTATCTGAATTTCTGTAACATAAATTATCCTATATGCAAGTGGAAAATAAGGAAATAATTCAAATATTAAGTAAAATATGTGATTTTTTTCCAGGTTGGTAATGTTTTTAAATGATAAGCAAGCTTTCTCAAATTAAAACTGAAAGCCTTAGCAATATAGGATGACATTAAGAAAAAAGCCAAAATCATGTAGAAATGCCTTACTGAAGTACAAATAAATAGCAGCTTCTAAAACTCTTACACTCATGACATTAAGCTATCTAGTAAGTTTACAAGTGCAGATGAAAAAGCTGAGAAGACATAAATCTCAAAGAAAAAAGCTCACGCCTCAGGGTTTAAGGCTGCAGATAACTCAAATATCTGTGACTGTTGATTATTGCTATTTGAAATATTTTTGGTGGCATTTTAATTAAAATTTGTATAGGTTCTACACAGTCTGTTCCTACTCTATTATTCTCATAAGCCCTGTTAGTTATGGTACATGGTTTCTGCAGAACACAAAGCTTTTCAAGAATTCATATTTCATGTTAATGACAAAACAAAACTAAAGCCACCCCAATTTAAAACCTAAACAACAGGAACATGAAAAAAAATCTCTATAATTACTTGCATAATATTTACCTGTGTTCTACCCAACACTTAACCAATTTTCATTAAACTTAATGATAAATGTTTGAAAGTCTCCTGTGTTTAGTTTTAATTCGTTTAAATTATTATTAAGTTTTTTACTAAAATAAAAAATAACTTTGTTAGTTTCTTTCACATCAGGAAAAAAAAAAAAGTTTTTTTTTTTAATTCAGACACCACTGGGAAACCCTGGAATTTTTTAATGGCTGAAATGTATGAAAATATGGGGAAAAAATCTAAAATTTATTTTCTTGAGAGCAAATGAGAAAAGAAGAAAAACTTTCTCTCTGGAAGAAATTCTTGCTATGGAAAGGAATGTTTTTGAAAAGGATATGTCTGGAAATGGTTCCATCCATATGTGAATTTTACAAATAATAAGATGCTTGGCCTATTACATTTTTTTTTTCAACTTTCACATCCATGTTTTTAAAACTTGCAAACATAATTTTCTGATCCAGTTAAAAATGTTCAGCCATGTGTTTAAATATAAAAATAAATAATTTCTGATTTGTTTTCAACAACTAGCCTCCTATCAGAGAAAACAAAAATTTACTAACCAAATTCCAACAATCAATGAGTATGTAACTGGTAGGCAAAACCGGAAAATGAGTAATGTGACTTAATAACTGCAGCCACTAATGCGTTGTGCTTCTTCTACTTGTATCCATATATCTTTGTGAAATTTAAAAGATCCTATCATAGTCCTTAAAAACCCAGTAGCAAAATAAATTGAACTTCAAACCCAATCAATTCACTGTACCAACATGAAGTCAAAATTTTTTAATGCAATTAAACACTTTTAACTTAGCGAGAAAAGTTTTTGCAGTGTCGTAAGATTATCTCACAGACATGCTTATATATTTAGCTTTTACTTTTGAACTCATTTTATGTGTATTTTATAATGTACACAGTATCTTAAAACATGTACACAAATTATAAAGAAAGAATACCTGAAAATATTTCAAAACTATTCTACTAAAGGAATATAAGATTAAATTTTAGAGATGACAAATGCCTTAAATGTCAGGATTTTTTTATTATTCTTAAAGTAAACATTTTAACATATCCAAAACAATTCATATTTTCTCACTCAAAAGTCATCTACTCTGTTTCTAATAAGCAGTGCCATTTTATGTGAGTCTCATTCAGAAATTCTTTTCTTGCTCCCTCACATCAGGTCATTCTGTCTGTATGGCTGATACTACGTAGCTTTAAGGTCTCACAGGCACTCCCTTCTCTGTTCCATTCCCCACTGTGTTTTGCTCAGATTCTGATTTATTACCTATTAATTAGTTTCCTTGCCTTTAATCACCCACTGTTCCTGCCCCTCTCCAATCTACTACTGAGCAGTCAGTCTTTCTGAAATTTAAATCTGTACCTTTCACGCCCTCCTTAAAATTTGACAGCTTACAAATGCTTAGAAAAAAGTCTAAAACCTTTAATTGGCATAGAATATTCCTTGTCATCTGGGCCCACTAACCTTCTCCAATCTTATTTCCCATTATTCTACTACTTTTCATTCTTATTTGTTCTAGATTTGTACTGTCCAATATAGAAGCCACTGGCTATGCATGGCCATTGAGCACTTGAAATGTGATAGCCAAATTGAGATATGCTGTAAATATAAAATACAAACTGGATTTCAAAGACTTAGTAACAAAAATAGAATGTAAAGTATCTCATTAGTAATTTTTAATATTGATTACATGCTAAAATTATATTTGAGTTATACTGGAATAAATATATTATTAATATTAATCTTTCTATTTTTAAAATATGGCTACCAGTAAAATTTGGGCTTACCTTATAGCTCAGTTGGGAAAGAATCTGCCTGCAATGCAGGAGACCTAGGTTCTATTCCTGGGTTGGAAAGATCCCCTGGAGAAGGAAATGGCAACCCACTCCAGTATTCTTGCCTGGAGAATCTCATGGACAGAGGTTGCAAGAATCAGACACGACTTGGTGACTAAACCACCACCACCATCAGTAAAACTTAAATTTTATATTTCGTTCACATTATCTCTATTTGATAACATCACCTAGACCAACAAAATTTTCACACTGATCTTTCTACCCTCATAAGTTTGCTTATATCAGTCTTTCACCATAGAACATTCAAAACTTACTAATAACTTGTCAACCACGTACCATGACTGAGTGCTAAGCATAATTTAGCACTGATCATTGTTAGCAAAATGTTCTGCATGATCATCTCTATTTGCCAAATCTTATCTCTGCTTCAAGACCGGTTCAAATGGTACTTATTTCCATTAAACCTTCTTCCTTGATATGCCAGGATAAAATTTTTCCATCTTCTGAACTTTGACACATCACATGTTCAATGAACATGTCACTTTTTACTTAAAATATTTTTCTATACATTGCTTATCACATCTATTAGCTGTAAATTTTTTAAGTACAGAATTTGTCAAATTCATTTGATTCCTCTGTTTCTACCATAAAATTTTACATAGATAGAATATGTTCTCAAACATTAAATCAGATATCAAACAAGAGGACTGGTGATACAATTACCTGATATTACATAAGTTACACTTACTAAAGCAAGAAAACAGGTATGTAAGTTAGTATTACTTACACAATTTACACAATTCAATTATTGAGCAATTCAATTATTGAACTTCTTTTTATGACTAATTTCTTTTACCTTCCTACTCTAGTTGAAACCTTATTTGTTCCTTTGATGACACTACCTACCATAACAACCTTCCCAAATAGTAGAAGCCTACAGGTGGGATAAGTGTCCTCTTTGCTCCAAGCAGTCAATCTTAGATCACTCTTCCTCGTTCTGCAAACTATGAGCTTTGAACCACATCATCAGCCACCCACCACCCCTTCTTGTGAGCATCCCTGCCCACTATCACTAACCCTCAGTCTCTAAAGATTTTAGTTCCTTGCTGACTGTCAGACTCTCTAACACTCTCTAATCCTGTCAAAATTCTTGGTGATGTCATTATACTACTAGATAACCTGTTGCTGCTACTGCTGCTAAGTCACTTCAGTCGTGTGCAACTCTGTGCGACCCCATAGACGGCAGCCCACTCGGCTTCCCCATCCCTGGGATTCTCCAGGCAAGAACACTGGAGTGGGTTGCCATTTCCTTCTCCAATGCATGAAAGTGAAAAGTGAAAGTGAAGTTGCTCAGTCGTGTCCAACTCTTAGCGACCCCATGGACTGCAGCCCACCAGGCTCCTCCGTCCATGGGATTTTCCAGGCAAGAGTACTGGAGTGGGGTGCCATTGCTTCTGGTTACATGTGCTTTAATTTGCTTCCTGGGGGTCCCGGAGGCTGCTCTCCAGGTGGAGGCACTAGGCTGGACTCTCCTGCAATGGGCCCCCCACGCCAGCCCTGCAGACCCTCGGGAAGGGCTAACACCTATTGATTCCTATGGTCTCCTTAACCTAATCATTATCGGTAACTGCAACATCTCATAATTTCAATTTTAAACATCCTACTCACGACTGAAGCGACTTAGCAGCAGCAGCATTCACTGACTACCAGCTTGTTCTAATACTTCAACAACCTTGTGACTCAAGAGGGACCTTCAATCCAGATCCTATCATTTTCCACTGTCTTTCATCCTTCCCACTCTTATCCCATCACTCTCACTTAGAACCTCCAAGGATTCCACCTCATTGAGATGAAAGGACAGATTCCCTGCTGTAAGCTATGAGGCTCTCTATAATCATACTTCACCCACTTAATTGGTTAACTCTCAAGCCTCACTTCCTATTACTTCCATTCTTATTCATTCTACTCCAGCCACACTGGCCTTCTGAAAGTTTTTTAAAATTACAGCAGGGGCCCTGCACAAGGAAGAAGTGGAAACAGAGCAGGGAGGCAGTTCAGCAGCTGCCAGGGCCTCCACAGGAAGGCACACCTAAGCAACATCACAGTTCTGTGGAGGTGGTGAGCTGGCTACATACAAAAGAAAGAGCAAACTAATAACCATATAGTAATAGGAACCAGCTTTTAATTTTGGGAGAAGAGGTGCAAATATGGGATGGGGGAAGAGTTAGAAAGAAAACATGGTGTTGAGAGAACTGGAGGCATCAGTGTAAATTCATGATTTTCAATATATAAAGACATATGAAAATATATATGTTGATGCTTGATCTGCCCACTGCAAAGGTCAGTGTAGTAGCCATGAGCAATCTCAACAGCCATGAGCCCACCTACCACCCAGAGTCCTGAAACACTCTTCTTCACTAAAAAAAAAAAAAAAAAAAAAAAATATTAGGGCTCCTCAAAGAAATAGCTGATCCCAGGACTAGAGAAGGAAAAATTTTAGATGAGCCTATAGAAGCTTGTGCCAAAAGTAAAAAGACCCACAGGTGATAAAACTGCATAGATCTAACCCTATGCATTGTATTGATGCAATATCCTGATTTTGTTAATGTACTACAGTTATCTAAGATATAAACATTTGAGGAAGTTAGGTGAAGGGTACACAGGACCATTCTGTACTATTTTTGCAACTTCCTGTGAATTTCTAATTACTTCAAGATAAAAGTTTTTTAAAAGAGTTAAGGGAATTCTCTGGCAATCCAATAGGTAGAACTCCATGCTTCCACTGCAGAGAGCTTGGGCTCTCTGGTAGGGAAACTAAGATCCCACATGCCATACAGCATGGCCAAAAAAAAGTGTAATAGATATTAATTAATAGAAATATCACTGTATAAGTTTAGATATTAATTATCTTCCTTACAGTAAAATGCCAACTAATAAAAGGAGGAGGAATACGCACAAGACAATTATGCTATTATACTACCACCACCTCTAGAAGGACTACTTGAATCAGAATACCACCCTCTGGTAACCACCATGGTAAAATTATTTTAGGTGAAAAACATTAGTGATGCTAAAACTAGTAGACCAAAGTGGGAATGAAATATGATTTTATGTGGTTTCAAATATCTCCCCACAAAATACTTATTAATTACATGGACCACAAACTTGATAGACATCATCATTAATCTAGTGGTCAAAGTTAACACTACCTAATGGGATAAAAACTAACTGTATGCCATGAAAAAGGATTCATCAAGAAAACAACATCACTTCTGTGAAACTGCAGCCAAAATTCGTATCCTGGGTCAAGTCATCAGGAAACATTAGACAACCTAAATTGAAGGACAGTTTACAAAATGAGTAGCTTATAATCTTCAGTATGTGAACAGAATGAAAAGCAAGAGAGACTGAGGAACTGTTCCAAACTGAAGAGACTAGAGAGACATGAGAGCTGGATCCAATGCACAGGCCTGGATTAGATCCTCTTTCTCTCAAGAACATTATCTGAGCAATTAACAAAACTTGAATGAGATCTCTGAGCAAAGCATATACAGTTTTGTTTTGTTTTTTTAAACTCTGCAGTAGTTTGATATTGTTTCCAAATAAAAGCTGATTTTTCTAAATCACAGCAAGGCATGTTCCTGACTCCTGGCTTTGGATCTGCTATTTCCTTATGTCTGGAATGCTCACATCCACGTTTGCCCATGCCCAGCTCTCCTACTTCCATCAGGTCTTTACTTAAAAGGCACCACTGAAATTATCAACACCCTATATATTCATATCTTCCTCCTTATTTTACCTTTTTCCCCTTAACATAAATCAGTATCTTACATACAATTATCTTAAATGTAAACTGATAGCAGGGAATTTTTATCTATTTGTTCACTGTTACATTCCAGGCCTAAACCAGGGCTTTACATGTAGTATTAACAGTTGCAAATAAATATTTAGTCAATGACGGATTGTACACAAAGTCCTTGAAACACAAAAGACTTAATAAGATACAATTACAAAATAAGTTCACTTTCACAATCTTAGCAAAGGAATACTAAAACAGGCAAAAAGAACTCCACTGTTAATTTTGATAGTTCTGGGATGTCCTTTCAAAAAATATGTCTATAGCATAAATGAATGAAATAATGTCCCTGCTCTAAGGAGCTTAGTGAGCAAACCTATTTCCATCAGAAAGCAAAGCTGTAATACTGCAGTGAGCTAATACAGCAAGAAATTATCTACTAATAGCATGCATGTGTGTATGTGAAGTCGCTCAGTCGTGTCCGACTCTTTGCGAGCGAGCCCATGGACTGTGGCCTACCAGGCTCCTTCCTCCATGGGATTCTCCAGGTACAATATAAACAATCCAAATGCTGACAAATAAGAATTAACTATCAGAAGACTGGAAAATACAGCTACATAGAGAAATCAAGTCTTCTCTTAGGAGAAAGAGAGACAGTGAACTCATATTCAAAGAAAGTCAATGGTGGGAAGTAAGAGACATATATAAGAATAGGTCTCATATTTTTTTATCACATTTCCTTAAAAACTTATCAAGACTATAATTAAGCTAACCACAATGATCTCAATTAGTTTACAGTATTATAAAACATACTAAATCATTTGTATTTAAGAAAAAATACAATCCAAAAATCTACAAAATGATTTTATGGTTTCTATATACAAAGTGGTCAAATCAGTAACATCTCATTTTATAAATGCTTTTATCTCCTATGCCAAGGTAATACAGCTGACCTTCCTTTCTTGAATAATTGTCAAAAAAATGACAGACAATATTATCTTAAACATATCTGAATCTAAGCCAATACTTCTAAAAATGAAACACATACAAAACTGTATGCACATATAAAACAACATGTGCACGTAACATAAATATGTATTCATAATATGGTTTGATAATCATTAAATGAGCTACATACATGACCCTCATTCACCTTATAAACAGTGGATGAAATCCAAATATATAAATCCAATTCTAATTTCCAACAGAAACAGTATTACAAATTAGGGTTCTCTACCCAGAAACCTATTTCAATCCTTCTCCTTACCAACCGCCAAAAAACAATAATAATAAAATGTAAACACAAAAAAGTAGCTTAACATTCCTAAGTATGAAACCAATCATTTAATATTAAAGCTGTGTCAATATTTTTTGAGGTATTTTATGAATGGGCAGAACTAAATAAAATAAAAGTCAAACTAAGATGGCTTAAGGATATTTTCCTGTAACAAGTATTGGTATGTTTTACTTCTTCTAACTTTGTGTGTGTGTGTGTGTGTGTGTGTGTGTGTGTGTTCAGTCATGTCTATTATGTTAATCTGATCACAAAATCTGGGGAGTTTTTTTTTAAGGGATGTAGCGTTACTACGGAGAAGGCAATGGTACCCCACTCCAGTACTCTTGCCTGGAAAATCCCATGGACGGAGGAGCCTGGCAGGCTGCAGTCCATGGGGTCGCTGAGGGTCGGACACGACTGAGTATCATCACTTTCACTTTTCACTTTCATGCATTGGCGAAGGAAATGGCAACCCACTCCAGCATTCTTGCCTGGAGAATCCAGGGACAGGGGAGCCTGGTGGGCTGCCGTCTATAGGGTCGCAGAGTCGGACACGACTGAAGCGACTTAGCAGCAGCAGCAGCGTTACTACATTGGTGCTACCTTGTGTTTTCACTGACTGCAACCTTTAGGAAATATTAAATATGACTTTGGCCATTACCATAAAGTCTTATTTATAATAAAAACATTTTTAAGGTTAAAGTTGGATTTGGAATCAAAGTTAAGCACATTTTAAGAAAGAGTCCTGTACTTATTGTGCTCAGTCATATGGTTCAGACTTCATAACTGCCATCATTACTATAGTATATGCAACACTGAGAGAGTTCTGAGCAGGCGCAAGTCACTGATTCTAGATAAATTCTCAATTCAAAAGGCGAATAACCAGGTTTGTATAAAGGTCATCATACTGCCAGCATGATTACCGTAAAATATTCCATTTTGTATTCTTAACAATACAAAACAATGTTTTGTATCTTTACACATTCAACATTCCAACTTACTATAAATCCATGCTTTATGGCCAAACTGGTAAAAATGTAAGTTCTACTGAAGCAAGAATTATAGGTTGTATATAACAGAAAGAATGATCACAAGTTCTACTGACAATTATTTTAAGTTACACTACTCACTGGAAAAGACTCTGATGCTGGGAAAGATTGAGGGCAGGAAGAGGGCACAACAGAGGACAGGATGGTTAGATGGCGTTACCAACTCAATGCATAGAAACTTGAGCAAACTCCGGGAGACAGTGGTGGACAGGGAAGCCTGGCATGCTGCAGTTCATGGGGTCACAGTCAGACATGACTTAGTGACTCAACAACAACAAAATTACTTTTCTAGAATCGTGATCCACATAATTGACACACATTAAATCTCATCTACTTTTATTTTTGGCATAAACACAGAAAGGAGGAGTCTACCTCTATGAGGGAGATCTATCTGTTGGAAGAGTCCAAATATACTCAGGACAATGAATCTATTTTGTACCATATCTGAAACTGTATTTTAGAGTTAACCAACAATAAATTTAGATCCCTATCTATAATAACTTACTCCTTTCTCAACTGGCTCTGAAGAATAACTGTAACATATCAAACCCCTAAAATTCCAATATATGGTACACTGAAGGGAGACTCTTTAAAGAAACATGTAATTTGTAGACAATGTAACAGGGAGATTTCTACCTCCACCAACTATAGACTTAACATTTTAAGCCAGTCCTACCACTGAGACTAACAATGCAGAGAAGAGCAGGAGGCACAAGGAGGAGTGAGCCTAAATTTGAGTTACAAAGCTGTAACTCAGAAGTTAAAAAGCTGAAGAGAGCTTCCAGCACTCTCATGGGATTGGAAACAGAAATTAAAGTTTTAGCTTACAAAGAATAAAAAGCCCAACCTAGAAATAAATAAGGAAATAAATATCCTAGAAATAAATAAGGGGGGAAAAAAAAGCAGAAATAAAGCAACCCTCAAAAGATTCAAAATCTTTCTCAGTTCAGTTACTAAATAGATTAAAGTGATCTGCCTCAATCTTAACTGACCAACAGGAAAAAACAAAATCCCCTCTGAAGAAAGATAACACTATCTAATTATCTAAGCAGATGTTTATACACAATGTCCAGCAGTCAGTCAAGCATTAGGAGTTTTGCAAGAAGATAAAACTATCATAAAACTGAGAAATATTTTTTAAAATCAGATCCACAAAAATCCAGAAACTTAACACAACCTTCAAAATCACCATAGGAACAAAGTTCTATCTGTGAACGAAGCAACACTATATAATGAGTTTTGAAAATGTCCTCAAAGTATAGAGAGAAAACTTTCAACAAAATGTAGGAAGGCTTATATGTAGAGGTGAATGATCTGACTTTTCTAAACAACCTCTGCTAAAAATCCAAATGAATAATTACATTATTAAATGACATATATCTAAAATAATACAAGTACCTTGTTCAGGTGACAATCTGATTATCAGCATTTCAGATGCTCAACAGAGGTTCTACTTCTGTGCTGTCCAATACGTAGCCCCTAGCCACATGTAACCACTGAGCACTTGAAATAGGGCTAAGGCAAATGAGGAAATGAACTTATTTTAATTAATTTAATTAATTCAGTCACATGTGGCTAGTGGCTACTCTATTGGACAGAGGCATATTTGGACACAATTCTAAAGCAGCGCTCTTAAAAATACAATTACCCTCAAGCTGGAAAAATAGATAAGTACTTTATCACAAAAGAAGAGAGAAGGAAAAAAAGAAAAACAACAACTTACTCATATCCAATATCAGGGGTTGGTGAAAGCAGAAGAAATGAAATATACACAATATTTGCATACATAATATTATCAATCTTAAATAATTTTCCTTATTAAATTTATATCCACACTTCATCAACACTAAAGAGAAAAATTATGCCAGATTCATAAAATAATAAAAGCAGCATTAAGAACGTCTACAGAATGGTGAACATGTGACCAGCTGGGAATGGCAAATTCTTCCATACTTTTTAATTTCCTGTACTCCAAAAAAGGAAAGACTCAACAAACGAAAAGGTTATACAAACAAGCATTTATTCTCAATAGTTTGGCATCTGTCTCTTCCACCAGTGAATTTCTTTTTCAGGTATACAATCAGCCTTTATTTCACTTAAGAGATAACAAGTAAACCAAGTTCTAGAATACTCAGGCTTTAAAAATATGTTTCATAATAGATTCCAAAAGTTAAGTGTAAGAAGTAAATGTACGTGATCATGTATTTTAATTCTTGGCACTCTTACACTCCTAGGATATGATGTTTGATCCGTGACTGCTTTCATTTCATCACTGAACAAACAAGGCTAAAACAAGAGAATGAAAACCAAAAATGCATAAAAATTTCTCAAGCTAAGAGATTAAGAATAAACTAGAAGAGTCGATCTTAAATAACTAATTTAAGGCTGCTGCTGCTGCTTAGTTGCTTCAGTTGTGTCCAACTCTGTGTGACCCCATGGATTACAGCCTGCCAGGCTCCTCTGTCCATGGAATTCTGTAGGCAAGAGTACCAGACTGGGTTGCCATGCCCTCCTCCAGGGGATCTTCCCAACCTAGGCATCGAATCCTGGTCTCCTGCATTGTAGGCAGATTTTTACAGGTGAGCCACGAGGGAAGCCCTAATTTAAGGCTGAAGTGAAGTGAAGTGAAAGTCATGTCCAACTCTGCGATCCCATAGACTATACAGTCCATGGACTTCTCCAGGCCAGAATACTGGAGCGGGTACCTTTTTCCTTCTCCAGGAGATCTTCCCAACCCAGGGATTGAACCCAGGTCTCTCGTGTTACAGGCGGATTCTTTATCACTGAACCACAAGGGAAGCCCAATTTAAGGCTGCTGCTGCTGCTAAGTCGCTTCAGGTGTCCGACTCTGTGCAACCCCATAGGCGCAGCCCACCAGGCTCTGCCGTCCCTGGGATTGTCCAGGCAAGAACACTGGAGTGGGTTGCCATTTCCTTCTCCAATGCATGAAAGTGAAAAGTGAAAGTGAAGTCACTCAGTCATGTCAGGCTGTCAGCGACCCTATGGACTGCAGCCTACCAGGCTCCTCCATCCACGGGATTTTTCAGGCAAGAGTACTGGAGTGAGTTGCCATTGCCTTCTCCGCAGATCAGTTAAAGATTTAGTTTTAGGCAATTTAAGGCTAACCCTGCCTAAAACTAAATCTTTAACTGATAAAGAACACTAGAATAGTCAAACAATTTAGGCAAAGGCTAGGTTGAGATCTTCAGAATAATCATCATCTATGATACAAGCCTTAAGGCTGAATTACCACCACTGGCTCAGTGGTAAAGAATCCACCGGCAATGTAGGAGATGTGAGTTCAATCCTTGGGTCAGGAAGATCCCCTGGAGAAGGAAATGGCAACTCACTCCAGTTTTCTTGCCTGGGAAATCCCACGGACAGAGGAGCCTGGTGGGCTAGAGTCCACGGTTTTGAAAAGAATAGAAACAACAATAAGGATTTGAGATAGTTTTCATCTTTACAGATTCAGCAAAGTTTAATTTCCAATTCTTCATTAATAAACAAACAACAGTGATACCCCCAAAGTTAAGAGATTAATATACCAGCCAGAAGTTGCCTCAAAAATAAAGATTTAAAACAAAGGTGCTAGAAAAAGCATAGCTCACTGAAAAAAAGTGTGATTTTGGAGCCTGACAGACTTGAAATGAAATATGAACTCTAAAACTACTACCAACTTATATAACTTCTCTAAACCTCAATAGCATAAACAGGTAATGAACACTGCAGTACTGTTGTGAAAAAGACAGTAAGGAAATGAAAGAAATGATGTCTGTAAAACATAAGACACATACATAAAAGGAACTCTAACAAGGAGTAACTATTAATTTTTTAAAAACCAATCAAACTGCTCTTCCTTACACATTTCTAAGCAATTCAGAAACAAGGAATTTATTTCCTTGGAAATATTAAGGAAATGATGGGAAGTTTTAAGTATCTTATCAGTTCGAATTGGGCTCAGCTGCAAGTGACAGAAAACTCCCTTTAGTGCCATCCTTTCTGCCTCAAAGCAGTTACGGGTCAATGATTATCAGGGACCCAGGTTTCTCTGCTTTGTTACCATCAACCTCAATACACGGCTTCCACACCATGATGGGGGATAGCAAGCACCAACATGAGCCATTAAAAACAAATGACAAGAAAAGGATACATAAGCAGCTCCCTGTAAGGATTCTTCCTTAATACAACTCACAAATCCCTTATGCTCACATTCTGTAAGCCTCCATTTAGGCAGCCAATCACACACTGCAACCAAAACTGCTAAATATATATATTTTTTGAGATATATATTTTTAGGACATATATATGTTAAAATATACATATGTGTATGTAGATGTGTGTACACATATATAGTCTTTATTTCATTCAGTTCAAACCAAATCTCAGGGGTTTTTCCCAATACAGGAGCAAAATATAATAGATGTTTGGGCCAATAAGAGTCTCTGCCATAATTTATCTACTTTTTTAATATTCTTTACCACCACACCAAGTTCCTTCAATAGCACTCTCTCATGGTGCAGTTATAATTAATTGGATTAAATCTCATCTTAAAATTAACATTTAAAGAAAAACAACAACATTAAACTTCTGATGAGATAATGAGGAAAACAACAGAAACAGTTCTGCCATGTGCAAGCACTGCGATAACTCTTTACATAAACTATGCCATATCATAAAATTTATATCACACAGGTCTTACCATAGTCTGATAATGGATTTTTATCTAACATTTAGGGGATTAAGTTAAAATATCTACAATCTTCACTTTTAGCCAAGATGGAATAACAAGGACTGGATTTACCCACCCACCCTACCACTCACCTAAAGAACCAGGAAAAATAGTGAAATAACAATTTTCAAGACACTGGATAAAAATGAAGGACAGTGATCCCTGAGAGGGATGAAATCAAGGAGCTCTAAGATGGATGCAAAAGATGAGGAGAAAGTAGAAACAGTGACAGATATCATTTTCTTGGGCTCCAGAATCACTATGGACAGTGACTGTATCCACGATATTAGACATGTGCTCCTTAGAAGAAAAGCTATGACAAACCTAGACAGCGTATTAATAGCAGAGACATCACTTTGCTGACGATGTCCAGGATACAGTCAAAGCTATGATTTTTCCAGTAGTCATGTGTGGATGTGAGAGGTGGACCATAAAGAAGGCTGAGCGCCAAAGAACTGATGCTTTCAAACTGTGGTGCTGCAGAAGACTCTTGAGAGTCCCCTGAACATCAAGGAGATCAACCCTGAATATTCACTGGAAGGACTGATGCGGAAGCTGAAGCTCCAATACTTTGGCCACCTGATACAAAGAGCCAATTCACTGGGAAAGACCCTGATCCTGGGAAAGACTGAGGGCAGGAAGAGAAGCAGTGACAGAAGATGAGATGGTTGGAATGGTATCACCAACTCTATGGACACGAGTTTGAGACAGGGAAGCTTGGCCTGCTACAGTTCACGGGATCGTAAAGAGTTGGACACAGCTTCACAACTGAACAATAAGACAGTTATCGGTTGCCCAATTCCGGAGAAAGAACCAAAGCTGAGTTTAGCAGCCACCTTGGTTTGAGGAGATTAGAGCCAGGCACATGTAAAATATTAAAAAGACATAAATCAAAAATCCAGAGGTAAAAAATACCATGTGTGAGATGAAAAATACATTGAATAGGACTAACAGGAGATCTGAAATTGCAGAATAAATCACAAGGGTACCTGAAGACACAGGAACAGAAATTATCCAGAATGAGACTCAGAAGGGAAAAAGAGATTAAAAAAAATTGACTATCAATAAGTTGTGGGTCAACATGAAGTAATGGCAACCCACTCCAGTACTCTTGCCTTGAAAATTCCATGGACAGAGGAGCTTGGTGCAGGCTACTATCCATGGGGTCGCAAAGAGTCGGGCATGACTGAGCAACTTCACTTTCACATGAAGTAACCTTAATATATACTTACTATACATCAGAGAAGGAAAAAGAAGAGATGGGGGGGGGGGGAATATGTGAAAAAATTCTTCAAAGGCTAGAAATTCTCTATATTTGATGAAAACCAAAAACTGTAATGGATCAAGAGAAAAGCAAGAAACATAAAGAAAACTACAGGAACTTTCCTGGTGGTCTAGCAGTTAAGAATATGTGTTTCCACTGAAGGAAGCGAGAGTTCAATTACTGGTTGAGGAGCTAAATCCCACATGCCCTCCCAGTGCAGCCAAAAAAAAAAACCAAACAAACAAACTACTGCTAGGCATATCATAATCAGATTAACTGAAACTCTTATCTTTTCAGGAGGAACCCTAATACATTATGAACAGAGGAATAGTGTAAGTGAGAAGACAGCAGAGCAGCATTTCTAAGTTACCAAAACAAAAAGCTATCAATCTAGGAATATGACACACAGCAAAAATTAAGATGTCACTTAAAAAAATGAAAATATAATTTATCAAACTTCATTTGGCAGTAAAAGCGGTATTTAAAGAGAAATTTATACCAGTAAATGAAAATTTTGGTCAAGAAAAGATCTAAATTCTGTAACTTAAGGTTCCTTAGGAAAACTAAAAAAGAAGAACAATTTAAGCCTACAAGCAGGAGAAAATAAAAAGTAGAGAAGACTCTCACATTCATTAGGATGGCTACTATCAAAAAACCACAAAACAATTAAATGTTGGCAGGATGTGGACACACTGGAACCCTTGTTCACTGTTGATGGGAATGTAAAATGGTATGGCCACTGTGGAAAACAGTATGAAGGTTTCTCAAAAAAAATTAAAAATAGAATCATCATACTATATGATCCAGCCATTTTACTTCTGTGTTTTACTGAAAAAGAACTGAAAGCAGGGTCTCCAAGAGATATCTGTACACCAGTGTTCATAGCAGGATTATTCACCATAACTGAGAAGTAGAAGCAACCCAAGTTTCCAACTATCAATACAAATGAATGGATGAACAAATGCAGTGTATACATAATGGAGTATTACTCAGCCTTGAAAAAAAAGGAAATTCTAACATATGCTAAAGTATGAACAAACCTTGAGAGTATAATGCTAAGTGAAACTAAGCAGTCACAAAAAATACAATTTTACTTATATTAGGTACCTAGAACAGTCAAATTTATAGAGACAGAAAGTAGAAGGGTGGTTGCCAGAGGCTAAGGGGAGGAAATAGGGAATTGTTTTTTAAAGAGTATGGAGTTTCAGTTTTGCAAGATGAAAAAGTTATGGATCTTGGTTGCAAATAAAGGTGAATGTGCTTAACACTACTGAACTGTATATTTAGAAATGGTCAAAATGTTAGATTGTATGCTATGCATTTTTTTTTTACCACAATAGTAAATAAACAAACCTGGTATTCATTGAAGGCTGACATGTCTGTCACTATATGCTTTTGATTCCTTCATTTAAACTTACAACTTTATACAGGAAGTAGTATTTTTATCCCCCATTTTACTGAGAGGAAACTAAGTTTAAAAGTTAAGCAACTCATAAGGCAACACAGCAAAAACAAGAAATAGACCCAAATAGGACTCCAGAGCCTGACTCCCTAAATACTATGTTATACTGCCTTTGTTAAATGCCTATCACATTTACGAAGGAAGTGTTTTCAAAAGAAACAGTCATAATAAATATACAAGGGAGAGCTCCTGCTAAAAGAGTTTGTGTGCTTTGACAACAAAGCATGATACTTTTAAATTTAAGATTATATACACAATGGAACACTTCCATGTTTACATTCCAAACAATATTAAGTATTTCACTACATGTTGGCTGTTATGCAACAATGCCTCTAAAATACATATCATCAATATTTTTAATTGTTTACATAAAAGGCCACTCATTTTGGTGGTCCTATAAATTTTTACACACACATACACAAAGGTATGACTAGGTCTTTTGATTTGTTTAACCCAATGTCACTATTTTTTTTTTTAAACAATTTTCCAACAATCCTCTCTTCAAAAATTTCCTAATTAACTACACAGTATCAACTATCTTTATATGTGAAAGTCTGTTATACACTGAGAATTACACAATTTTACTCAAATATCCTAATACAATATAATGAAAATGATATAGGTCGGGGAGGGGGGGAATCCCACTCAGAAAGGTTAAAACATGCTTTCCTTTTTATTTAAAAATATCTGCTATGTTGGCTTTTTAAATTTCCTCACTGAAACACATTTTATCTTGGAAGAAAAAGATTTTAGCCAAACTTCACAAGCCAAAGCATTGTGCCCTGGCTAAGAGCTTATTTTTCATTCAGAAATATAATGTAATACAGCCATTCCAAAGGCCTACACATGTTACCCACTCTCCCAGTCTATAGCAGTCCTATGGTGCGAGATGCCTTGTAGCCCAACCAAAGAATCTGGAGCCATTCAGCAGAATCCCAACTCCCCTACTTAAAAGCAGTGTGGTCTCAGACAAGTTATTTAACCCTTCCTTCCTTCGTGTCCTCATCACTAAGATCAAGAAAATCACATTATCTGTTTCACAGAGCTGTAGGGAGGACCAAGTGAGTTAATACACATAAAAGTGCCACGGATCATGTATATGTTAAGTATATGCCATTCTTACTATCACCAGTGTTATAGTCACTATCATTATCATCTTGCAACATGCAAATCAAGTCCCTATTTCTTCATAAAGTTTTTCTACTATTTCCAAAGTTCAATGACTGCTGCTGTTGTTAAGTCACTTCAGTCGTGTCCAACTCTGTGCGACCCCACAGATGGCAGCCCATCAAGCTCCCCAGTCCCCGGGATTCTCCAGGCAAGAACACTGGAGTGGGTTGCCATTTCCTTCTCCAATGCATGAAAGTGAAAAGTGAAAGTGAAGTTGCTCAGTCGTGTCCAACTCTGTGTGACCCCATAGGCGGCAGCCCACCAGGCTCCCCTGTCCCTGGGATTTTCTAGGCAAGAGTACTGGAGTGGGCTGCCATTGCCTTCTCCGCCAGTGACTGCTACCTTTTCTTAATTCATGGTGTTCACTGTTTGCTTTCAAAATAGCAAGTAAGGCACTATTTTATATTATTGCATTTACTGTTCTTCAAATGATCATTTAACTTTCCATTGGACAATAAGCTTTATCTTCACAAATAATACTCTGTAACTTCTTGGGAATTACCTGGTCTGTGTCTGAAACAGTATCTTATATGAGATAGAAAAAAATTTTTTAACTGCTGATTTTATCATTATAGGATACCACAGTTGTGAAGAGCTCCTTTCCTCTCTCCTGAGCTATGCATTCCATTTCCTCCCTAGCTTGTTCAAATGGTCAGGGGACAATATCTACACTAACAATACTAGCAGGTTTTAAAAATAACTGTAATTTCTTAATCATTATCACCTTTTCTTAATTTTGCTATCCAAACATAAATAAAAGACAAACTTCAATCACCTCCTTTAAAGACATCATTACCATTTTCATCTGTATCCCAGTCAGACCTATTATAGAAAATTTAAGGCTATCTCAATTGAAATACACCACTTAGGACCCTGAAGTCTGACAGCAAACCAATTAGAGAGAGTAACAATAGTCCTCCTTACAGTAATCGTTTGCAATCTTAAGATTTATTAACACGCAGAATTCTACACATATCCATATTCAAGTGTTCCAGAAAAGCTTTAAAAGGTGTATAAATAACAAGTGATCATTAGATAATTCACTGTTCTGGAATTATCCATCCTACTGTAGCCCTCCAGGAAGTATGGATCATACAGAATTAACTGTGCTCTCCACTTACAGACAAAAAACCAAACTGACTACTCTTTTGAAAAAGATCAGCCCAAACCAAAGGGGACTTTAGGGTAAGTTAACCATCACTGATTTTTAAATATTCTGAAATTTTAAATCCTTTTAATGCTAAGACATTTAACATTATTTTTCTAGATATCCAGCTTGTCTAAAAATAACAGCTACCAATTTATTATACAGAGCTGTAAGTTTTACTTAAGAACACTACCTCAAAACTCTCAGATTCTTTTCCAGCTCTACCATTTAGTAGCTGCATTTCTTTGACAAATTAAAACTACTCAGACCTCTGCAAATTTGCTTCCTCACTACTCCAGAAAATATGAGTAACATCATCTGCCCACGTATTTCACAGATTGTTACCTCAATTGAGTCATTGTACAAAGGTACTCAGTAAATATTATATCTAAAAATCACTAAATCTTTTAGCTACAGAATAAGTAGCTTTACTGAAGCTTTACTTATAAAAACCTTTACTGAAAGAACTGGTGAGATCATACTAATAGATAGTATGCTACTAATACAGACAGGTAACAGATTTTCATTATATTTGCAAAAAGTAGGCAACTAACTCTGTTCTACCTAGAAGGGTCATAATTTTTTAGAAATATCTGAAACCATATTTCAATTTATAAATATTCCTGAAGACATTTTTCTTTTTTTTAATTTATTTTTTAATTGAAGGATAATTGCTTTACAGAATTTTGTTTTCTGTCAAACATCAACATGAATCAGCCATAGGTATACATATTTTCCCTCCCTCTTGAACCTCACTCCCATCTCCCTCCCCATCCCACCCCTCTAGATTGTTACAGAGCTCCTGTTTGAATTTCCTGAGACATACAGCAAATTCCCATTGGCTGTCTATTTTACATATGGTAATGTAAGTTTCCATGGCACTCTCTCCGTACATCTCACCCTCTCCTCTCCTCTCATGTCCGTAAGTCTGTTTTCTATGTCTGTTTCTCCACTGCTGCCCTGCAAATAAATCCTTCAGTACCATCTTTCTAGATTCTGCACATGTTTACAATATTTCTCTTTCTTTCTGACTTACTTCACTCTGTGTAATAGGCTCTAGGTTCATCCACCTCATTAGAATTGACTCAAAAGTGTTCCTTTTTATGACTGAGTAATAGCCCACTGTGTATACATACCACAACTTCTTTATCCATTCATCTGTCGAAGGACATCTAGGTTGCTTTGATGTTCTAGCTATTGTAAATAGTGCTGCCATGAACAACTGGATACATGTGTCTTTTGCAGTTTTGGTTTCCTCAGGGTATATGCCTGGAGTGGTACTGCTGGGTCATATGGTGGTTTTATTTCTAGTTTTGTAAGGAATCTCCACATCATCTTCCATTCCCACCAACAGTGCAAGAGGGTTCCCTTTTCTCTATACCCTCTCCAGCATTTATTCTTTGTAGACTTTTTGATGATGGCCATTCTGAGCAGTGTGAGGTAATATCTCATTATAGTTTTGATTTACATTTCTCTAATAATGAGATGTTGAGCATCTTTTCATGTGTTTGTCAGCCATGTGTATGTCCTCTTTGGAGAAATGTTTGTTTAGGTCTTTTTCCCACTTTTTGATTGGGTTGTTTTTCTGGTATTGACCTGTATGAGCTACTTGTATATTTTGGAAATTAATCCTGTGTCAGTCATTTCATTTCTTATTATTTTCTCCCACTCTGAGGGTTGTCTTTTCACCTTGCTTACAGTTTCCTTTGCTGTGCGAAAGCTTTTAAGTTTAATCAGGTCCCATTTGTTTACTTATGTTTTTATTTCCATTACCCTAGGAGGTGGGTCATAGAGGACCTTGCTTTACGTCATCGAGTGTTCTGCCTATGTTTTCCTTTAAGAGTTTTATAGTTTCTGGTCTTACATTTAGGTCTTTAATCCATTTTGAGTTTATCTTTGTGTATGGTGTTAGGGAGTGTTCCAATTTCATTCTTTTACATGTAGCCGTCCAGTTTTCCCAGCACCATTTATTGAAGAGGCTGTCTCCGCCCCCATTATATGTTCTTGCCTCTTCTGCCAAAAATAAGGTACCCATAGGTGCATGGGTTTATTTATGGGCTTTCTACTTTGTTCCATTGGTTTATATTTCTGTTTTTGTGCCAGTACCATACTGTCTTGATGACTGCAGCTTTGTAGTATAATCTGAAGTCAAGAAGGTTGATTCCTCCAGCTCCATCCTTCTTTTGCAAGACTGCTTTGGCTGTTTGGGGTCTTTTCTGTTTCCATATGAATTGTGAAATTTTTTGTTCTAGTTCTGTGAAAAATGCCATTGGTAATTTGATAGGGATCACACGAATCTGTAGACTGCATTTGGTCATACAGTCATTTTCAGAGTACTGATTCTTTCTACCCAGGAACATGGAATCTCTCTCCATCTGTTTATGTTGTGAAGACAACATTTTTAAAGAACATGTCATTTTGATGCTCCTGAAAAAATGAAACAGAACGCTAACAAATTAAAAAAGCACTTCAGAACAGTACTTGGCACACAGGAAAAATATGTCTTGCTAATATTACTATTGTTATTACTGTTCACTATAATTAACATTATCATTATTATTGCTGACAATAATCTTAATAATACACGATTTTTAAAAGCTTCTATTCAATATGCTGCTTCAAGTTTTTATCATCAAGAACTCACTTACCTATTTTCTACAGTCTAAAGGAAATTTATGTCAGCATTTATATTATCACTTTCCATGAGCAATGTTTTATATATACTTCTCATGATAGAAATGCTCGTAAGAAGTATGAGTTCACATTAGCAACCTCCACCTGGAACACTTCTCTTAAGGAAATTCTCTTTTGAGTTCTATAAACCAACTGTATATTATAATTAACATAACTAGGTCACTTTCTGAAAAAATCACCATAAATACAAACTTGTCCTCTCCATTTAGAATCAGAGTTCAAACCAAACTAATGCAGAAGTGTTTCCACATGCAGTGTATCAGTAATATTTCTGGAGTCAGCATTTTTTCCTATGCAAAGGGATCTGCATATTTTAAAAAAAAACCTCGGAGACGAGAAGGAAGCCATTTCAAATGAAATGGTAGATCTAGGAGGAAGAGAAGTAAAATCTAGGAGTAAGAGAAGTAAGTGAAAAGAAATAAGGCTGAAGAAGTCAGCAGAAGTGAGATCATAACAATCATGTAAGAAATAACGAGCATTTTGAACTTTTCCCTGAATGAATGGACAATCTGTCATTTAAGTAATTAATTTGGGATAACATGATTAGACTTTCATCTTATAATACAGTTGGCTGGAGAGTAGAAAAAGGCGGCTTAGAAACATGGGAGGAAAGAACACCAAGGAGAAAATACCATAACAATCTAGAAAAACCATGACCACTTGCAATAAGAAAGCAGCAGTAGGATGAGAGAGACAGGATTGCTTTGTAGGAGATAACATGACAGGACCTGGTGACTGACTGGATGTCAGACTAAGGATGCAGTCACCCAAATTCCTGGCTTTATCCAAGCTAGGAGAGTGGAAGCAGCCACCGATTCCTGATTAGACAAGCTAGGAGAGTGGAAGCAGCCACTGATTCCTGATCAGACAGAATGAAGATACGAGAGCGAGAGAAGAATACAGGTGCAGACATGCTGATTGTGAAGAGTCTATGGTATCGAAGTGGAGCTGCCTAGTAACTGGGTGGAAGTGTGAGCCTGAAACCCAGAGGCAAGTCTCATGTGGAAAAATGAAAGTCATCAACATACAAATGATAAAGAAAGTCCTAAAACTGATACAAGCTTAAAAAGAAAAGAATACATTAAAAGAGGGAAAGGGTTCTCATTTAGAGAGGGAGAAGAGACAACAAAGGAGTTTGAGATGAAAGAGTTAAGAGATACTCTGAATAACTGTCACAGAAGCCAAGAAAAGACAGTATTCAAGAAATGTTAAGCACATTGGAAAAGACTCTGATGCTGGGAAAGATTGAAGGCAGGAGAAGGGGACGACAGAGGATGAGATGGCTGGATGGTATCACCAACTCGATGGGCATGAGTTTGAGCAAGCTCCAGGAGTTGGTGATGGACAGGGAAGCCTGGTGTGCTGCAGTCCATGGGGTCACAAACAGTCAGACACGACTGAGCAACTGAACTGAGGTGAGATAGTAGAAGTTTAGGAAGATAAGAAAGAATCAGAATTAAGAGAAAGGAAAAAAAAAGATTAAAAGACAAAACAGAGTTAATCAGCAGGAAGGAGACAGAGATTCAAAGCACTCTGGAGAATCAAGCTGATACATAATGATGGACATCTCATCCACTGAAACAGAAGGAAAAGAAAGAACAAATGATACAGAGGAGATAAACTAATGAATCAAGTAACAGAAATTTAAGGGATCTCCTTTTGATGGCTTCTGTTTTCTCAGAAGTAGGAAGACCATCTGTGGAGAATACATTGTTTCTTACGTTTAAAGAAAGAAAATAAAAATGTTTAAAATAGCCCTATGGGGAATGAACGAATTGCTCTGCAGACCTGACAACTCCTGCAGGGACTCCTGCAGAGACTCTGAAGCCCTAGTACACTCACCAGGGCAGTCTGATTTTTCTCCATGAGTGTTCCACAAACACCTTTTGTATAAGCCACAGAGACAAAATGACCCAAAATTTAGGTTTTACCAGATGCATATGATAGTAATTCAACAAAGCAAAGAAACTGAAAATTCTAGCTAGCATTTTGAAGTGATGGACAATGGGTTTCTGCTTGCTTACATAGGAAGCATTGACAGAAAAGAGTGTCAAGGAAATGTAGATCACAAAAGCACCAAAGAGTAAAAAGGATAAGGGATTAGTGGTAGGAGCAGGATGTTTAAATTAATGACCTCAAAGGTGATGCTAATTTCCAGTAATGGTGAGATAGCTTCATGAAAGAAAAGCAAAAGTGTTAGTTTCTCAGTCATGTCTGATTCTTTGTGATCCCATGGACTGTGGCCCACCAGGCTCCTCTGTCTAAGGAAATCTCCAGGCAAGAATACTGGAGTGGGTTGCCATTTCCTTCTCTTAAAGGGTCTTCCCAACCCAGGGACTGAACCCAGGTCTTCTGCATTGCAGGAAGATTCTTTACCATCTGAGCCACCAGGGAAGCCAGGACCCTGGGTGCTCTGCTCACATAACACTGGAATGGTAGCACAACCTTACAAGAAATGAAAGAAGGTAAGCCAGAAGTTCTCAACAAGCAAGAAAAGAGGCATTACCCCAAATATGTAAGACTCAACAACAGGAATTTTACCAGAAAGTGTTTTATAGGCACAGCAGCATAACGAAGGAAACCCCTCCTACCCTTTCCTACATGAAGGTCACGTAGACAGGCAAAGAAGGTACAAGTTCCAGAAAACAGGAATTTCCCTCCAGAGAAAACAGGTGTTATTTAAGCAAATTAAAAAGTAACATTTAGGAAAGAATTTGAAGATGCGAATGATTATGTTAACATTAGAAGAAGAGTAAGAAAGTTTTTAAAAGGCGGGCGGGGGGACAGGTAGGGGAATGAAAAGAGATGTGTGTGTATAAGCGCTAATATCTTTGGGCAGGTAAAGGCAACAATGAAATGAGATTTGATGGCTTCTGATTTGGTGGAGTCACTTCACAAGAAGATAGCTAAGAGGACAGGCTTCAAGAATTCTCTGGAAGAAAAGACATCAAACCTCTCAGGAGTCTGCCAGTGCCTGGAACAACTGCAATTTTTAATAGGAAAGTCTGTTTCTAGAGTATGTGAAGTCTCAAGACTTCTCTGAAAAGAGCCAAATGAAATTTGGATGAATTGTATTGGCTTAAGGCTACAGGCTAAGACCATCAGGCAAAAGCCTCATTAACTCGGCCTGTTAACTGAGAAAAGCACACAGTCTATCTCAGATTTTAGAAATCAAAATTTGTCCTTGACTACAGATAAGGAAATTGCAACCCACTCCAGTATTCTTGCTTGGAGAATCTCATGGACTGAGGAGCCTGGTGGGCTGCAGTCCATGGGGTCACAAAGAGTCGGACACGACTGAGTGACTTTACTTACTTTACTTACTTACAGATAAGCTCCAGCTTGGAGCTTTGCTATGTTTTACAATAGCCAGTAGAATGTGATAAAGAAATAAAAACACCTCATTACTAAATAAGGCACCCCTCCTTTATACTTGATTCCTCATTTGTAAAATGAAGGGGTTGAACTAGAACCACTACCATTAAGTTAAGCACCAACCCTCTCTCTCCCCCGCAAAAGGAGGCAGCAAACCTCACATATAAACTACCAGTTGGGAGTCAGACTAACCATTTGATAAAGCCTCCTAAACACATGCTAAGTACTACAGGCTCTGTGCTAGATACTGAGGAAAGAGATAAAAATGAATATTATATAACTATATAAGATGATGAATGTTAACTAAACTTATCTGGTATCTGTTTGCAATGTATTTAAGTCAAGACATTCTGTGTCACACCTGAAACGTATACAGTACTGCAGGTCGATCACATGTCAATAAAAATGAAAGGAAAAAATGAAATTATCTTTAAAGCACTTATGCCCTCATTACCATCAAAACTAGGGCTTCTCAGGTGGCTCAGCAGTAAAGAATCCACCTGCCAACCCAGGAGACAGTCAGGAAGCTCCCCTGGAAGAGGAAATGGCAATCCACTCCAGCATTCTTGCCTGGGAAATCCCATGAACAGAGAAGCCTGACTATAGTCTATGGAGGTGCAAAGAGTCGGACACAACTGAAGCAACTTAGTACAGCACAGCACAAGTAAGGAATTAGAGAAATAAAAATAAATTTAAGATGAAAAAATCATGGGATTTATAAAAAAAAAAAAAGATCAAAAATAATGTAAGGTGGATCTTAAAGGAGAATTAAAACCCAGGAGTGATTAACAGCAGATATTGTGGGAAGATGCCCTGGAGGAGGACATGGCTACCCACTCCAGTATTCTTGTCTGGAGAATTCCATGGACAGAGGAGCCTGGTGGACTACAGTCCACGGGGTCACAAAGAATTGGACACCACAGAGCAACTAACATTTTCACTTTTTTCTTTCATTAGTAATCAAATAGTGAAATACATATTTTAAAAGGGGTGATAATGGCTTTTTTCGCCTACAAAATTGGCAAATAACATAAAAGGCTGACAACATTCAGCCTACCAAAGACATGGGAGTATATGTATTCTCATTGCTATTGAAAGGATTCAATTTGCTAGGCAATAAACATTATTTTAGAATTTTGAACTGCACACACGTTAACAATTCCAGTTTTAGAAATCTACAAAAATATTCACACACATACACAAAAATATTTACAATAATGTCCACTGCAGCATTTTTTATAATGGAAGAAAGCCACCTAAATGTCTATCAATATTGGAATAGTAAAATAAATTATATCAAATGCAGATAATGGAATACTCTACACCTCTTGAAAGAACTACCTGACTGGACAACCTCCAAAACAAATGAAAAGCAAGCAAATACAGAAAACAGACATAGGATAGCTGCATTTTGGTTTTTAAAAAATAGTAAATATTTGTATATTTTTAATGTAAGGGGGGGAAAATGAAATATCAATATGATGATACATGCACAGAAAAAGGGAAAGTGATACACTGATGTGTTATAAAGTGGTTGTCAAAAAGACAGGGCTAAGAAAAAAACTTACATTTACTTCTATCATTTTTAACTTTTTACACAGACATGTATTACTTTTGAAGTTAAAAAATGAAGTTTATTTTGATTTTTTGTAAACTGACACAAGCACAGAAGGAGAGAGCTCATTTCAGGTAGAAAAAAAAGCTAGGAGTATGAAAGAACATGACATATTCAGTTACTGCTGAAAGGATGACTGTCTGGTCCTGCTCACTCTCTTCCTTTTCACATCTCTGCAGATAAGCCTCTATCCCCTGAAGCTCACAATCTGTGAGCCATAAACCTCAAGACCTTGCCTGACTATTATGGAGACAGACAGATAAGCACCTGAGCAGAGAGACCAACCACAAAATTTAAAAGTCTATGCTGAAGACTTCTATTCTAAGAAAAACACTGAAATTTTAAAAAATTTAAAAAGATAAAATACACTTTCTTATTCATAAGTGCCACAACAGAGAAAATGTATAATTTATCACCACAACAGTGGCTACCAAGATAACTCCCCCCATATTCATTTCAATTTTGCCTCGATACCAATTCCGTTTTGCTAGCCTGTAGAAATTCAAATTCCAATTTCATGAGGTTGTTAAATGGTTGACAATGGACTTATGTAATAAGACCCAGCTCTGTTACCAGATCCTAAATCCCAAAATCAGCTTTGAAATTACAGGAGCCAAGAAAATCAGTTACTGATTACAGTGGCCATCAACACAGAATGAGCATATCCTCTTACACTACCGGTGTATGTTTTTCTACATGATATATTAATAAATTACCCTGCTATGCCTAAAGACCAAAATCGTATCAGAGGTAACACGACAGAACATCGGCAATCTGCAACTTCACATCAGTGTTCCTAAAGTTAACTTCTGTTAAGAAATGCAAGCCAAAAGTTGCTAAATTCAAGCCGTAGTTAAGAACTGTTGGTACAACCCAAATGCTCCTCTATACCTTATATAAAGTATAATTAACATTTTTGCAAGTGAATAAAGCAATGGTTTAAAAATTCTGTCATGATTCTTCCTTATATACTTATGTCAGGATTTCTGAAATTTTACATAAGAACACCTGACTCTGTTTTGATGTTCAATATCATACCTACTGAAAAAGAATAAACATTAGTTAGGAAAAGTGACAATTGCAGTACAATAAAGTAATAAAAAAATGAATATATGCAAATATTCACCCAAGGAAACTAATTATCCTCAGTAAATTAAAAAATAAAAATGCTTTTTATTCATAGACTTAATAATTCAGAGAATTGAGTATGTGTAAATTAATGTGTTACCTTTGTGGGAAAAGCTGGCTAGCTAACATCAAGAGACTGATTCTGTATGTACATACATACCCTTTTGAAGACAGAGACATATACAAACAGGCAGTTTTACATAGTTCTTCAACTGCCTGTAAAGAAGCTAAAGTTCTATACAGTTTACAGAACACTAGCACATATAGTTTCTCACTGGATTTAATCTTCACATCTCCTTGAGGCAGATGGATGGAGACATAAGTTTTATCACTCATGGACAGAAAGATAATTAACAAAACACCTAATTTATTAACATCAGTCTTCTGACTCTAAATCCAGTGTTCTTTCCATTACACTACTCTGCTTCTCTTCTAAAAATACGCATGAAAATAATCAAGCCATTTCATTTTTTTCCATCTTTACCATCTCAGACCAGAAAAAATTCTTAAGGAAAAAGTTCATCTGTATTTTCATATTATGAATACAGGATAAACAGGTTTCATTTTATGGACTTATTTTAGTGGAATTTTACTTACATAAAATAATTTGAAATAATCAAGTCACTGTTTAAATTTTAAAATTTTTACTTCACAAATTAAACTTGAACCAAACTGAAAAATCTTGTTTATAAGTGAGAACAAGAAGTAAAAGTAAAACACTATGCCAGGGACTTACATTCTCCATATCATCCTGAAAGACAAAACTTCCTTCTCCTAAAATTTAAAATCCTCTCTCCACAATTCCTCCCTCCTCAAATCAGTACTTAAAAGCTTAAGTGTTTCACTTTATTACTTCCCTCTGAAGGAAATTTCATAAGCCAATTTTAGCTAATTTTTTTTACTAGTTTCTTATTAGTTCTAAATTTGGTTTTATTTGTATCATCCATTGTTTTCCTATTATGGAAATGTCTTAAATGTGGAAAACAAACCTGTTTTCAGCAATGTCTTCAAAATTTGTAATTTTACAGCTTCCTCTTTTATACAGAATATATGCTTGCAGCAGAAATTGTTTTTCAGAACTATCAGCAAAATCCTCTAGTTCAGTCTTCTAATTACTTTATAATGTTATATCTTGCTTTAGTGACATTTTTTCACTAGCCTGAACACAACATTAACAAAACACATTCATACGCTAATTTTAAATTTTGCAATCATGAATTATACATTCAATTTAAGCTACAGTCAGAAATAACAACCTAGAAATTTTTTGGCATAAATATGGAATAAAGAATCATGAAGTCTCAAATTGCATTTTGTCAAGTACTTAGAAATGCTAGGAAGCAATACAATACTGAGGTGTTATGGAACAGAGATTCTAATCACTAGCTGTAAAGTGTTTCTAAATCCAAAAAACACTTCCAATGAAAGGTTACTAAATCATGTGTAACAAACTTCCAATGATAACTGCAGAAGTACTGATATATTTAGGCAGTGAAAGAAGAGTCACCCAATTCCAGATTTGTTTCAGGTTTATAGTTATCTTTCTATTCAGTAATCATTTGCAAAGAATGGATACATTTTAAAAGACAAACTGTTATAAAATTTAGGGCTTTAAAGATACTTATGTATCACCCTAGACTCATAAATAATAATTAATGTATCTTTGGCCACAATGATGCAGTTTTTTAGCCACAAGATAAAATATACAAAAAGTGAGTTGCCAAGGATTTCAAATATGAAAAAAAGATTTAAAAAATTATAACTGCTATACCTCTAATATTATTATCACAAGAATCAACACATGCAAATTTTAATTTGAAACAGGTATACACCCCTTAACCACCAAAATTAAAATGGCCTAAGAGCAGGAAATCTGATATACAAATATTTAAGTGAATGAAAAATACGGCCACCTTATCCACTGTCTATGAATCATGTGGATTTTTCTAATTTTAAATGAAGTGAAGAGAAATAATTGCAAATAAAGTATATTTAAAAAATCTAAATAGTAACATGTTAATGACTATTAATGTAACCAATAACTTTGAAGGCTGCTTTGAAAGCAAAATTTCAAAAGTTTAACACAAAGGCTTGAATATTTTTATAATTTTTTTGCTTCCTTGTAAACAAAATTTTTGAATGATTTTACAATTTTTTCAACATAGATACAATCACAGACATATGTTATCCTGCTTCAGGTGCCATTCTCTGAAGGACCACACATTTCTAGTGAAATTTTTCTTCCTAAATTAAATCAAGGAATAAAAAGACTGTCCCTATTTTCTCATCATCATTTGTTAAATGTAAAATATCAGAATTATGTATTTCTAGGACAGTAAGTCTCTGGAAATTATATTTCCCACTGAAGGATAAGATGTAATGATAACATTTCCACATTGAAATTTGTATTTTGTGTATTTTACCACAGTCTTTTTTTTAAAAATCATGTCTATTTGGTGTATCTTATCTGACTCTCCCTTCAGAAAATCTCAGCAAATTAAATTTTTTTCTAAAATGAGAAAAAGAAAAACATTGGTCTGATTCCTATGGAGCTCTAAAAAAAAAAAACACTTAAAATGTGATGACTCGTATTTCAGAAAAATGTGGCTACTCTCCATATGCCAGAATTTTCCACATAATACAATTCTGTGTGCCAGAGATCTCAACCATTGGTTTTTGTTTTTTTCCAATCATTATAAGAAGCAACACTACAATGTTTCTCAAACTTTGGCCAGCAGATTACCTGCATCAGAATCAACTGATATGCTTGTTTTAATGCAAATTCCTGGCCTCACTACAGGTGATCTACATCAGAAGATCTGACACTATTTCCACCAAGCACCTTAACTGTGCTTCTGACTTTCATCAGATAATTCTGACTTTCTGGCTTCACTGAAACCTCTCTGAGCCACAGATATAAAAGAAGAAACAAAATTCTCCTTTTCTGAGATACATTTTGGACCCAGTGGCCCCTCTGCCAATCTTTGAATATTGCACCTCTCAGCTCACTTTCCTGTACTTGAAAACCAGATGTGGAACTTTTAAATCTCCTGATCCGAAGGTCACATCACATACCAATTATATTAGAATGGGTGGAGGTGGAATCTGGGCATCAATATTTGCAAAATTCTCTAGTAGAGTCCTATGTGTAGTAAGGTTTGGAAACCACTGCCTTAGCTATTGGCTTTAGCAGACACAGATTAGAAAAATCTTAACTAAATACACTATGCTGGTATTAAGTTTTTAAATTGCCAGATATATGTATATATTTTCATTTTTATTTTAATCCAGTAAGGAATTTTTTTCAATGCATTGGATTAAAGCTTAAGAGTATCTTTTTGAGAGAATGTAAAACAACAACAGAAAAATTGTTTCACGCTGAATGCAACTAATCTAGGATCATATCATGCAGAAAAATCTGTTATTTCATTTGCATACTAATTTCAGTGAATATATTTTGGGAAATCATGGAAAAGCCAATACAAAAATTCAAAATTTGTCCTTTAGATATTTAAAAGCACTCCAAATATTCTGTTAACTCCAAGCAAATTTTCCTAAATTTAGAATAGATGGAATATTGTCATTAACATTAAACACTACATTTTGCATTACCTTTTTCCAATTTCTGACTTGGTATCTCACTTCCCTGAAAGAAAATCATAATTTTGATATATTTCCCTCTATTCTTTACTAATTCCCATGATGCTGGTTATATTATACAACCTGTTACCATCACTTGATGAAATCTAATGGTTCATAAAGAAAAAAAATTTTAAATCTTGACTCTTTTAACAAAGGCAAACTAATCAACCATAACACACCATTTTTAACCATTCAATTTCAACCTGCACTTTATCCACTATGTAACACAATAAAGTGCCACAAACTGTAACTCTGTTATCCCCAAAAACTGAAGCGTTTTTCAAAATCATACTGTTTAGACATTCAATACTTTAAATATTTTTACAGGGTTTCAACATGCAAAAACACATTTCACTACACTTTACAGGCCTCAAAGTTCAAGACAACCGTGCTAACGCACTTTTCTTTTAGAAAAATAAATACTAAACCAAAATTTTTTAAATTCATCTTTAATATATTAAAGCATCTTAAAGATTAAAAGAATAACTTCCTAAAATTTCCCTGCACTGCTCAGAAGTCCTATGTGCAGTTATCCTTGATACAAACTCAAAAAAAAAAAAAAAAAAAAAAAACCACAATCATCTAAACTAAAGCTAAAAGGAAAACTTTAATTTCAATAAGCATATTTTTATGACTTCTAAAGGACTCATACTGAAAAGCAAGGCAAAACAGCAGGGTCATATCCTGATACAGAACGCACAAATAAGGCAGTCACTATTATATCTGAAAAGAAAGAACACTATTTTGATTAAGTTCCAAAACTCTGCACATAATGTAATCCCCAAAATCAATACCCAACCCAATGCCACTTAAAAACAGGAAAAAGCAACATTTGTATCTGTTGTTAAATTCAGATGAGTACTCAAAGTAAAAAACAAAGGTAAGCATAATATACAGTGTTTTAAACATCAATAGTTATCCTTCCCTCATAGGAACCAAGTTGATACTAAGAATTGTTTCCTAATCTTTATGTAAAACAGAAATGTATAAAGATGAATGTTGGGTCCAACAAGAGAGAAACATGCTTATAAGCTTACTTCAAGATGCTCAAAATAATCAAAAAAGAAAAGATGAGCACAGACAGAAAGGAGAACCGTTTAAAGGCCGTATGTTACGTCAGAAATACTTCAACTTTAGACCCAACTAGGAGAGACTCTATTGCCATCACAAGGCCTACACAGTTCAACAAGGCTCATTCATTACTTGGGAAAAAAAGTATAATAACAAGGTTTCATTGTTTGTTTTTTGTTTTTAAGAAAAGAAAGAGAAAGTGAAAGTTGAGTCACTCAGTCGTGTTCGACTCTTTGCGACCCCATGGATTGTAGACTACCAAGTTCCTCCGTCCATGGGCTTTTCCAGGCAGGAGTACTGGAGTGGGTTGCCATTTCCTTCTCCAGAGAATCTTGATGACACAGGGATCAAACCCGGTCCTTCACATTGTAGGCAGACACTTTACCACCTGCAAGCCTTGTATTAAATAGGCCTTTCAGGTGGAGACACAGTAGGATAATTTCACCTACAAAGGGCTCTGATCTGTATTTATCTGCATTCTATTTTTCAAAACTAGAATTCACGTGTGGTGAACAAAGTTAAATTTCATTTACTATACCATTCTCATGATACATTAGTAAAATATCAAAAGAACAGGCAAAGTTAGCAAGCACATGAAATAGAGCTCAGCCATCATTTGTCATTACTAAAACGCACTACAGCTGCTATAAACACAAACCCCACACCAAGTGTTCTCTGAGAATGCAGAGAAACTGGGACCCTTATATATTGCTGGTGGGAAGTAAAATCATGCACCCAACTTGGAAAACATTTTGTTCACTCCTTAGAAGTTAAGCATAAGCTTACCACATGACCCAGCAATCCTACTTCTTGAAATCTAGTCAAGAGAAATAAAAACATTAAGATGAATTCCTAAGTAAAATGTGGTATATGGAAAACTATTCAGCAATTTAAAAGAACAAGATATTGATAAATGCTACAACATAAATGAAGCTCAAAAACATTATGCTAGGTGAAAGAAGGCCTTCCCTTGTGGCTCAGCTGGTAAAGAATCCAGCTGCAATGTGGGAGACCTGAGTTCGATCCCTGGGTGGGAAGATCCCCTGGAGAAGGTAAAGGCTACCCACTCCAGTATTTTGGCATGGAGAATTCCATGGACTGTATAGTCCATGGGGTCTCAAAGAGTCCAGACATGACTGAGTGACTTTCAACACCACTAGGTGAAAGAATCCAGAACAAAGTCTCCATACTGTGTGACTCTCTCTCTATGGAATTTCTGGAAAAGAAAACTTCATAGAAACAGAACAGAATCAGTGGTTGGCTGGGGCTAGTAATCAGAATGCTTGATACTATCTGAAAGGTTTTCAAAATAGTCATTCAAAGTGACTTGTAATAACACTCTTAAATCCTGATCAAAATCTCTCATGTCCTTTGGCTTTGTTTTTAATTCTGCTAACAAATGTTGCCTTACTGTTAATAACAGCCAATATGCCACTTTAAGGAATTTCACCCTGTGAACACATCACTAGCATTTTATGTGTTCTAACTCATGAAAGGCTGTTTCAAACACAGGCATCACCTAGGTACATAAGAAGGAACTGGATATGTTTAACCAGAAGAAAAGTTAAAGAGGAGAACATGATAAAGGCCATTCAGCCCTCAGAAGCTGTTTTTATCTTACCTAAAACACTGAATAAAATCAGCTTAAATACTCTCCAAGACAAACTGCCTAAGCACAATTCAGAAAATATTCAAATCACAATTCACTTCTCCTGCTTGACTTCCAATTAATTCTACCACCCAAAGGCGACCCCTCTGCATATATACATGTTCCTTTATCTTCCTTCCTATAGATAGATAAGAAATAAGTGACAAGAACTTATATGAATATCAAAACTTTTACTAATATCTCTTCAAGCAGGGATCTATTTCTATAGGTTACCACTTCCATTACTTAAATAAGCATTACTTGTTAGTTTATTCAACAAATATTACAAGACACAGCAAGAGGAAGAAAAAAAATGACCCATATCCTAAAAGAGCTTGTATTCTATCCATCAAATAAAGCCAAAAACTAAGAAGTACATATGACAATACTTAGTCATTCCTCATCAAAACATCCAAGTAATTAAGGTAATGGCAAACAGGATCTGCTCTATTTCTATCTAAAGTATTAGCTAGTTCCGATACTCATTTCCCTGGCTTAAAAAATAACCCCAACAATGAAGTGTTAAAATTTAGTTCCAAGTCTATCATCTCTTGAAAATCTCTATCAACTGCTTTATAACTTAAAAAATCTGAAACTCTTTTAGAGAATAAAGGAAATTAGATGTTGAGTACTAAGTGATCAGTTTATAACCAAAAAAAAAACCTACAGAGCACTCTAGATGGCAGACCTAAACAACCCATACCTTACCAGAATGAAACAACAAACCATATAAACATTCTTGGACTTAGTTAGAACATTCCCCAAAAGTTTACCAATAATGAACCAAAAGTGAATCTCAATACTTCCTTTTTTGTCTATCTCTGTCTGTCTGCCTCTCTCTCTCTCTGTCTCACACACACACACACACAGAGAACTGCTAACTATCATGATCCAAATGCTTCCTAAAAAGATAAGTGAGGATCATCTGCTACTGCCACTGCTGAGTCGCTTCAGTCGTGTCCGACTCTGTGTGACCCCACAGACGGCAGCCCACCAGGCTCCCCAGTCCCCGGGACTCTCCAGGCAAGAACACTGGAGTGGGTTGCCATTTCCTTCTCCAATGCATGAAAGTGAAAAGTGAAAAGGAAGTTGCTCAGTCGTGTCCGAATCTTAGCGACCCCATGGACTGCAGCCTACCAGGCTCCTCCGTCCATGGGATTTTCCAGGCAAGAGTACTGGAGTGGGGTGCCATTGCCTTCTCCGTGAGGGTCATCTGGGACACTCAATTGCAGAACTCACAAATATATCTCTATAATTTAATCATACTTCACAGGAAAAAAAAAAAGTACAAATGATACAGATGAGAATAAAGGAGATGACTCCAATCAAGGATAAAAATGACAGTTTTAGTACAGTCCCAAATGCCACCATGATTTCATATCAACTGAAATATCAACCTCTATAAAATAAGCTAAGCTACCAACAGAAATGTTTTGTGTTTTTCTCCCAAAAGCTATATTATAATATGCTGCTCCAAGTCTCAATAGTCTTTTCACCAGTAACCCTTATCACTAACAGCTCATATTTTTGGATGTAAGCACAGGATAGGATTTTAAATATGGTTGTAGAGATGTAATTTCCATGAAGAAACTCAAGAAGCTCAAATGAAGACCAAATTCATAATCATTACTCTCTCTTTTCTCCCAAGCACCACTCTCCAAATAAAGTTATATGACAATACAGAGATATAACAGAGGTTCCCAATTAATATTTTGTGAACTCTAGTAGTTAGACAAACCTCCTGATAAAATTTTTGTTCCCCTACTTCATATTTTCTATCAGAATTCCAAATGAAGTAAAAGTAACATTAAAAATAAAACCATAAGAGTACTAAAAGAAAATTCAGGTCTATGATATCATAATCTTGATAACAGAGAATGTCCTAAGCCAGAAAGTACTCTACAGTGAGAAGAATAATAAATTTAAAAGCTTCTATTATTCATTAAGTATCTAAAAAATGACAAAGCATAGATACAGTGTAATTTTACTTCTTTTACATTTAATTTTTTCCGACAGGTATTTATACCAAAATGTGCTCTCTCTACGTGAGGAAACTATGGAGAAGTGTCATTTGCATTTATACCTTTCTTTAGTCTCTAAATTTTCTAAAATAAGAACATATTATTTTTTGTAATTTAAAAAATAACAAATCTCACTTCACTTCAACAAATAAAATCCATGTTTCCCTGTCTCAACCATTGCTGCCTGCTCATTTCCTTCAAGTAAAATTAAAGAAGAATTTTGAATAGAGCATGGGTTAAAGAATAGAACCATGACTAAGGACTCTGGTAAACATTAGGTAGTACTGTGTATCACCACCTTACACATATACAATATTACATGTCAATAATATGTCAATGAAGCTGTGGAAAAAAATGTTGCTGAATAAGCTAAGTAACTGGATTTGGGGAATATGAGGAAAAACATTCACACTGCACACTAATACTGGTTAACATATTATTCTAGACCTAAAAGTAAAACAATAAAGCTTCTAAAAGAAAGTAAAGGAAAACTTCTTGAAACATGGGAATAGACAATAGTCTTTCAAGCAGAAAAAGCAATAATGATTAAAAAAAAAGTGATTAAAAAACCACCTTGCCATATATTTGACCAAAAAACTGATACACAGGATATATAAACAGCTTGTGTAACTCAAAAATAAAGAATATTAATTTTGGGGAATAAATGGATGAAAGATTTGAACAGATGTTTCACAGAAGATATACAAATGTCCAGTTATGCGCATAAAAAAGTACATCATTAGTCATCAGAAAAATGCAAACGAAAGTCACAATGAGATACCACTACCCACCCACAGAATGGCTAAATTTTAAGATTCAGTGTTGGGAAGGAACTGGAACTCTCCCAGGTTGCTGTGTGAATGTAAAATGGTATGACCACTTTAGGAAAAGATCTGACAGTTACATAACAAAAAAAAAAAAAGCTAAAGATACACTTACCCTATGACCTAGTAATGCCACTACTAGGTATTTAACTCAAGAGAATTGAAAATGTGTCCTCACAAAGACCTACTACTAGATCGCTTACAGTAAGATTTATTAAAAGCTAAAGTATATTATACAAAGGAGAAGGCAATGGCACCCCACTCCAGTACTCTTGCCTGGAAAATCCCATGGACGGAGGAGCCTGGTGGGCTGCAGTCCATGGGTCACTGAGTCGGACACGACTGAGCGACTTCACTTTCACTTTTCACTTTCATGCACTGGAGAAGGAAATAGCAACCCACTCTAATGTTCTTGCCTGGAGAATCCCAGGGACGGGGGAACCTGGTGGGCTGCCGTCTATGGGGTTGCACAGAGTTGGACACGACTGAAGTGACTTAACAGTAACAATATTATACAAAATAGCCCCAAACTGAAAACAACCCAGGCATCCATCAACAGAAGATGCCTAACAAATTGTGCATTATACATACAACAGAATGCTAGTTAGCAATAAAAAAAGGAACAAATGCTGATACACAAAATAACATGGATGAATCTCAAAAACTATCCTGAACTAAAGCAGCCAGATATAAGAGTACATCAGTCGTGTCCGACTCTTTGCGACCCCATGAATTGCAGCACACCAGGCCTCCCTGTCCATCACCAACTCCAGGAGTTCATTCAGACTCTCATCCATCGAGTCCGTGATGCCATCCAGCCATCTCATCCTCTGTGGTCCCCTTCTCCTCCTGCCCCCAATCCCTCCCAGCATCAGAATCCTTTCCAATGAGTCAACTCTTCACATGAGGGGCCAAAGTATTGGAGTTTCAGCTTTAGCATCGTTCCTTCCAAAGAAATCCCAGGGCTGATCTCTTTCAGAATGGATTGGTTGGATCTCCTTGCAGTCCAAGGGACTCTCAAGCGTCTCCTCCAACACCACAGTTCAAAAGCATCAATTCTTCGGCACTCAGCCTTCTTCACAGTCCAACTCTCACATCCATACATGATCACAGGAAAAACCATAGCCTTGACCGAGCGACTGAACTGAAATATGGATTCCATTTATATAAAGTTCTAGAAAAGGCAAACGTAATCTTTAGCACCATTCTGGATGTTGTATTCTCTTAGTATGCTTAGAATACTTCAGAATTTGAAATTGCAAAAGAGAACTATCTGATCAGGACTCAACCAAAACAATGGACAACTTAGGCTTCAAGATAATTATCCACTATTTGTTTACAACTTTTTAAGGTGTGTGTTAAGTCAGTACTTCCTTACTTAGTCCATGCTAGCCTTACCTTGGAGCAAGATGTTTCCAAATTCAGAATATTTGGATTTTAAAATAGTAATAAAGTATATAAACGATGTACAGTATAGTCCCCAAAACTCTTTGTGATCCCATGGATTGTAGCCCACCAGGCTCCTCTGTCCATGGGATTCTCCAGGCAAGATTACTGGAGTGGGTTGCCATTTCCTCCTCCAGAGGTTCTTTCGGACCCAAGGACATGAGTGCCTCATGCATTGGCAGCCAGATTCCTTACCACTGAGCACCTGGGACACCCTAATATTTCTCCAAGGGAAGCTATTATTATTTACGCCAAGAGAGATAAACCGCCTAAAGTACCTGTAACATCAGATCAAGACAGACATTACATCAAATAAACTTTAGCAAAAACCACTGTGATAAAAAATATTTTCACATAGTTTACAGGTTTAATAAAAATGAATCAAATGAAGTGTTTTGTATTCTAAGTTACTGAAAATCCTAAGTTTTTAATCACCTTTTCCCATCAACACAAGCCTACTGGAACACTTTGCCCAAGCCTGAATCCCATAATCATTTACTCTTTAAAATAATAAATCAAAGCACAAATACACAAACCGTTAGAAAGACATCTCTCCAGCACAACACTAAAGGACAATTCTTTTTACCGTAATATTTGGGTAAGCAGTATGGGAAGCTTAGTCTTGACAACAAAACATGGGTATATACTCAAAAGTTTCAAACAATGAAAAAAGCATACTACTGAAGATCCTTCNTCAGATGTCAAAAAAGGACTCCTTTTACCTTATCTGTTAAGGAAATCATTGAGTTTTTGAAAGAATGAAATAGCAAACTTGACCTTACATTTCCATAGGTGTGTCACCAGGAAGTTCTTCCAGTGTAGATCTCCTGATAGCCCTGATAGAAATATAGGTGGTGGAGGTAGAAGACTTTTAGAATAGATGTTCTTTCATTAGTAAAAAAAATACTGACAAGAGGCATCAAACACATAAATATGGAAAATCTGATCAAGCTGTAATAGGCATGTGATTACAGGCAGGTCTTCTTCAATACATACCTGTAGTGTTGCTTTTCACAAAGGAGATGTGTATAAGAGACAGGGATTGGGGGTGGCGGGGAGGGGGAGTATACTACAGAAGCAAATCTCTCTCAAAACTCTGTTTTTAAGTAATACCTAGCAATTTATAATCTGCAACCACAAAAGGGATATATGCTCTTCAGATTAATCTGAAGGATCCACATAAAGCCTCTTTAAAATGAGCCGCAGCAGAGAAAAAAAGACACTTTAGTCTCTGTACTGACAGTCTTAGAATTCAGATCTATCTATGCTTGGTGACTGCTAGCACTTTTCTGATGGCAAATTCAAAACATAATGTTATTCATTCAAAATTTTATAGCAAGAAACAGCTGCCAATAGAACCATTTTTCTTTCCAAAGGAAATTAAAAGCACTTATCTAAAAATATGCTAAATGCACAGAGAAGTGAGCTAAATTTAATAAGCACTACTATGTACCAAGCACTGAGCTAAGCACTTTTACATGTTATCTCACAGAATTCTTTCTCCAACAGTTTTAACTTCAAGGCCTAGCCTACAGTACCTATAACAGTAATAGTAACTATTATAATAGTAACTTCTGGTATACTTCACCTCTCAGTTTTGTCACCTTAGGCAGTATGTAATTTTAAATGGTACTTTCTAAGCTCCAAAATAAGTAACTAAGAATTGTGGCTGTGTTTTTATCATATTACTTTACATTTTCTCTGTTAAAGAAAAAATATTAATATCTTCTATAATAAAATCAAAAGAAATGCCATTTACAGTAAAACAATGATCAATTGTGACAATGAAGGTTAACAGTAAGGTTTTAAATCTTTAAAGTGACCCTCACCATTATTTTAGGAAATATGTTTTTATAACACTTAAAAAAAATTAACTTATGGAATTTGTTTGGAAAGAAGAAAAAGTCCTGGAGATGGAATAGTGGTGATATTTGCACAATAATGTGAATGTAATGCCAGTGAAGTGTACATTTTAAATGGTTCAGTCAATTTTATGTTATGGACAGGCTGTGTGCGTGATCAGGCACTCAATTGTTTTCGACTCTTTTCTACCCATGGACTGTCCATGGAATTTTCCAGGCAAGATATTGGAGTAGGTTGCCATTTCCTACTTCAGGGAATCTTCAAACCCATGTTTCCTGCATTACCACATTTTAAAAAAATCAATTCATTCTATTTAATGTAATTAAATATACATGTTTAAAGCTAACACTGTAAATAACATGTTGTGTTTTTTTTTTAAATCTTCAACTTGTCATTCTACAATAGAAACACCAGCAACCTCAAAGAGTAAAGGACAATTTTGGGCCTGATAAGATTTACTGCAACCCAGTACCGTAACAGTTAATCAGCTAAAAACAGCTAAGATGAAATCTGTCCAGTCAGCAGCATGTGATGTCCTACTAGCAGTATGTTACCTTAATAAAGGTGTAAAGTGTCTTGGCTGACCTAGGCACGCAATAAATGAATGGACCAGGCAGTTTACTGAGCATGTGTAATGCTTCATTTTTTAAAAAGCAGCCATCATTTTAATAATTTAGAAAACACTTTAATAAAAAAAGAATGTATGATCATAAATAGCTTAGGCTCAAGCTCATAATGACCCTAATAATTAACATCAGTAAAGCCTAGGAGATGAAAGTGCAAAAAATTTCTATCTGAGGTTGAATGTGAACCTGATGAATACTTGAGATTTGCTGTACTATTTTTAACTGAACTTTCTGGCCTTAGGTCAGAGTTTTGCTAGCAAAATACCAAAGTGAAAATGCTGGGAGTGAAGCCCAGAGTCTCTGCTCTGGTCTGGGAAAAGCTATGCCCTTCATGCAACCAACCCTATCCCCAATCGAAAACTTTAAAACACTATCAGAGTGTCATGCTCCCATGAAAACATATGAACAACACACTGACAGGAAAATCAGTAAAAGAAAATGTCAAACACGTCTGACACAGACATCACTACATTCTGTGCACTGTACAGAACGGCACTCTTTAGTCAGTTCCTGCACTTTGGCCAAAGGGTACTGAGTCACTCCGCAAATGATTCCAGAAACCTCAAAGGATAACCAACAGCTTCTAAAGGAAAGTCAGTCAGTCAGTCACTGGAAAGGAAGAGACAGTTTTTCTCATCATATAGTCAATAGATTTCTCCTGTCAGGGAGTAGAACAGGCATTCTGGAATGAAATACCTAAAGGATCCAAGGATCACCTACCGGAATTCTAGTTGTCCAGAGTTAATTTAACATCCAGCATATCTTTTTCACTTTCTTCTCCTCTCCAAGGTAAAAACATACACCCCCTACCTTTTCCCATAAATGCATTTCTATTGCATACTAATCAAAGAGTCTGTAAAATACAACAGTCTATCCTAACAAAAGCAAGAAATAAATAAGCATTCTACAGTGCATTTCTGATCAATCTTGTTCCTTTCTTAAACAAAGCCAACCAGCAGACTTTACGTGGCTATTAATTGGGATCTCCAAGGCCATCTCAGGAAAGAGAAACAATGAAAAGGAGAGACTGATAGTACACTACAATTCAAGTGAATTCTATAGCTCCTGGGCAATAATCGCGGAAATTAAACTTACAGAAATTGAAATGCACTGAATTGTAACAATTAATGTTCATAGACAACTGAAAACATGGAAACTTCAGGCTGTGTGTTACCAGATTTCAGACTGAACTCTTTGTCATCTACCCCAGGTAGGGTCTCCCTGTAGGGACAGCCACCAGGTTTCTCTTGCTCCGACACGCGTCCCCAGGCAGCATGACGCTCTTTCAGATGGGCTAGCCTGGGGTCTGATGGACAGCAGATCTCCCCACCGACTCCCGACCCCAGACCCACAGGGCAAGAGGGAAGAAAAAGAGGGGTGCTTCCTCCCAGAGCTCCAAGACGGAGGCAGCCGCGGGTGACACCAGCTCCAGGAGGCAGAAGGTAAGAATCCAAGGTGGGTCTCTCTACTCCCGGAACTCGGTCGCAGAACTGTCTGGTCTCCCCGACCCGGGGCCCAGCTGCCAGGAAGCTGGGCAGGGTGGGGCGAGACCTCCCCACCGCCGCCCGCCCCCACTGCGGGGTGGGCACAGAGGGGTGGGCAGTCGGGGCAATCTACGGTTCGAGCGGTCATCAGGGAGGCTCCCGGGCCCCCAGCCACATACCAGCAAGCTCTCCACGTTAATGGGCGAGCGAGGGTCTCGGATCAGCGCCTCCAGCTTCCTCTGGCGGCTCGCGCCCGCGCCGTCCCCCGACACGGCCTCGGGGGCGCCGGGCATCTTCCCCGTCGGCGGGGGCCGGCTCATGCCGCCGCCAGGCCCGCACTCCGCTCCCCGCGCTCCGGCCCGGCCGGCCTCAGGGCCTACCGCCGCCCTCGAACCACCGGCTCCGGCCGGGTCTCCGCCCGGGCCCACCGCGCGCCTCTAGCTCAGCGCCCCGGGGCCTTGGGGCTGTGGGAGGCCCGCCCGGCCCCGGGAGCAGCGCGGAGCAGACGGCGTCCCCGCCCCTCAGTCAGATTCGCGCCGCCCGGTCCACTCCTCCGCCGCAAGCTCCCTCAGGACTCCGAGGGCGGGAGCGGGAAGTGGCGCCGCCGCCACCGGGCCCCCCGGGGGCTGTCCCGCCCTCTGGGGTCTCCGGGAAGGTGAAGCCCGGGTTCCAGACAATTACGGCCGCCGCCAGCCGGCTCCCATGACCGCCGGCTGCCGCCCGCGCCCCACACGCCAGCGCCCCTCACACACTCCCGCGCGGCGCCCGTCTCCGGCCGCGCGCAGCCGCTACCCACAAGCCCCTCGGGCCGCGGCTGGCGGCGCGCCCCCGCGCTCGCCCCGCCCCGCGCGCTCCCGGCC
>SJXQ01006235.1:0-138095 GCA_006408695.1 Aepyceros melampus | reverse complement strand
TGATCCTCACAGGGTAAACGGTCGGGCGGCGCGCGGTCACTGCCTTGCTGGACCCGCGAGCTCCAGCTGAGGGGAGGGTGCACCGCACCGCCGGCGGCTCCCTCAGCTCCCGCCGGTCCCTGCCCGGGCGACCGACCCCACGTACTCGGAGGCCCAGCGCACCCACCCCCCTGGCACCCCGAGGCCACCCGGCTGCGCCCGGCTCGGGGCCCGGAGGCCGGGGGGCGGGGGATGGGCGGCTCGGCGCCCCCCGCCCCCGCCCCCGCCAGGCTCAGCTGACTCAGCGCGCAGCTATGCGCTGCCTTGCATCACCCGCGCCGGAATAATAGCGGCAGCTCGGTGGCTGCCCTCGCGTGCGGAGCTCCGCGCTCGCGAGGGGCCCGCCTGGGCCACGGGGACGGTAGTGGAAGGGTTGGGAGGGCGTGCCTAGGACTCGAAAACGGGACGAGGAACGGGCGGGTGGAATGCGAGTCCTGCGGCAGGAGGGCCTGGAAGCGCTGCTTGTTTCCCGACCCCCTCCTCCCCCCCGCGCCCTAGGGCTGGCGTCCCGGGAGTGCCCTACACCTCGCTGCGCCTCCCTTAATTGTCATTTTCCCCAGCTGGGCTTCAACACCCGACCACGAAAAGAACGAGAGGGGCCATAGAAAAACTGCTTTCCCTCCGCAGACCTCAAGCTCTTGGGCTTTTTGCGGGGGGGGGGGGGGGATGTGTGGAGGAAGAGGGGCCGCCGCTTGTCCACATTCCTGCCTTCTCCGGCCTGCGCCATTGGTCAGATCCACCCAGGGCGCAATCTGAAAAATATGTGCCAAGAGCTGTAAAGCTGTTCATTGAGCCCCTTTGACCCAGTAAACCCATTTAAGGAAGTCCATTTCTAAGGAAATGATCCCAAGGAGGGTGGGGGGAGAACTTCCATAAAGATGTTTACAGCAGGGCTGTTCAGAATGTCCATAATGACCAAAACCTGGGAAGGGACCCAGTTGTCCAACTCTTGGGGAATAATCCAAACAAGCTCTGTCACATTACAGAAGGAATCCTGGCAGGTATACAGGATTCAAGTCAAGCACGTCAAATTTTGGCAAGTACATGAAAAGATATATTGGAAATAAGGTTAAATAAAACAACGAAGTTAAATAATTTGTACACACCACTCTAAAATGAGCAGCCTTATGAAGAGGAGGTGAATACAGTTGTTTTTAAGTAAATGAGATCTTTTTTCCTTCCTAAAAGATGCCTAAGAGAATATTTAAATTTCAAAAATTGAAAAACTATAGTAGGATACAGGGGCCACTCCAAAAATCTGCACTCTGATGTCCAATAAATAGTAAGAATTTTAAGAACCTCTCTCATTGGCATGTCGGAAGCCCACAGAAGAGCAACCTATTTCTAAAGGCCCAACCTTGTAAAAGCATTTTAAGTCAGTGAGTTTTCCAGGAGTGTCATCTTTCCTTCTGTGTTAAAGCCACCCTCACCTGAATGAGGCAGGAAGAGATCCTGGAGGATCCAATACAGCTTTTTCCTGTCAGATAATAACACTGACTTCTGGTCAAAGGTCAGTCCTTTCACTGTGTATGCTAAGTGACTCATTTATATCTCCACAGACCACACCAAGAGGTCAGAGTGAGGCGGACACTCCACCTGCTTTTGCACTGAAGCAAAATAATGAGATAATCCTTGATTACCAACCCTTTTACCTGATCACGATAGAATAGGCAAAGCAGAAGGAACACCATATGGTTCTCAATTTTCAAATTAATTTTTCAGCGACTGGCTATATATTTTTATGAAGCTTGGTGGACTAACAGAAAGCCATGATCCCAAATACTAGGCATGAAAACCTTACTTAAAAAGAAAAACATAATGATCAACAAGATATAGAGAAGAGGCACCTTTTACATAGGTTCATTTACATAGACTAGAAAAAGCCACAGTGGAGAAGATTTTTATCCACTACCTATACCACTGTCTATGTGGAAGAAAAGACTAATCCCTTGATATGAATTAAATCTTTTTTATTTCTTATTTATTTATTTATTTCAGTACAATATTATTTTACCAAGAGAGCACAAATACATTCTTACAAAAGTTCACACAAACCACAACTAGATAGAACATACCTTGAAAAATGACACTCCCAAATCTCTCTACATACATTCTCTTATCATTCCAGGCCTTAATCCATTCTCATACATATGTATTTGTATATACCTATATGTATCTCTTGCCCGTGTATACACTATTACACCGTATCACAGTATTTTGCCATTGATATCTTCTCTCTAGTCATATATCCTAGAGACATCTTCAGATCTCTCACAGAGATTGACCTGGTTCTGTTTAACTGCTATTCTGTGTTCCCTAGTGCGGATGAGAGGGCATATGCAAGGGAATTCCAGAAAAACGTCTACTTCTGCTTCACTGACTACGCTAAAGCCTTTGACTCTGTAGATCACAACAAACTGGAAAATTCTTAAAGAGAAGAGAATATAAGACCACCTTACCTGTCTCCTGAAAAACCTGTATGAGGGTCAAGAAGCAACAGTTAAAACCAGACTGGAACAACGTACTAGTTCAAAATTGGAAAAGAAGTACATCAAGGCTGTATATTGTCACCCAGCTTATTTAACTTATATGCAGAGTACATCATGAGAAATGCCAAGCTGGATGAATCAAAAGCTGGAATCAAGATTGCTGGGAGAAAAATCAACAACCTCAGATATATAGATGATACCACTCTAATGGCAGAAAGTGAAGAGGAACTAAAGAGTCTGTTGGTAAGGGTGAAAGAGGAGAGTGAAAAAGCTGGCTTAAAACTCAACATTCAAAAAACTAAGATCATGGCATCCAGTCTCATCACTTCATGGCAAATAGAAGGGGAAAATGTGAAAGTAGTGAAAGATTTTGATTTCTTAGGCTCCAGAATCACTGAGGATGGTGACTGAAGCCATGAAATTAAGAGACCCTTGCTCCTTGGAAGGAAAACTATGACAAACCTAAAAAGCAGAGACGTCACTTTGCCAACAAAAGTCCACATCCTCAAAGTTATGATTTTTCCTATAGTCATGTATGATGTGAGAGTTGAACCATAAAGAAGGCTGATCGCCAAAGAATTGATGCTTTCAAATTGTGGTGTTGGAGAAGACTCTTGAGAGTCCCTTGGACTGCAAGGAGATCAAATCAGTCAATCCTAGAGGAAATCTACCCTGAATACTCATTGGAAGGACTGATGTGGAAGCTGAAGTTCCAACACTTTCCAACATTTTGGCCACCTGATGCAAAGAGCCGACTCATTGGAAAAGACCCTGATGCTGGGAAAGATTGAGGATGGGAGAGAGGGGTGACAGAAGAAGAGATGGTTGTATAGCATCACCGACTCAATGGGCTTGAGTTTGAGCAAACTCCAGGAGTTAGTGAAGGACAGGGAAGCCTGGTCCATGCAGTCGCAGAGTCAGACATGACTTAGTGACTAAACAACAACAAAGAGGGCATAATGGTTAAGAACAGACTCTAGAAACAGATTGCCTGGGTGCTGCCACTACCACACACTAGCCATGTGTGTCTCAGTTTCCTCATCATGTTTGCTATGAAACACTTAGAATAATGCTGGCCGCCAATAAATGTGAGATTTGATTAGTGTTTTCTCAGTGTCACAAGCATTGTTGCAGTGAACATCCTTCTATTTTTGCCTTGATGTGGACATATTTAAATAGCATAGATTCCTGAAAGTGAAATTGTATGAAGGGGTAGGCATACTTTAAATAGTACCAACATCCACTGGATCATCAAAAAAGCAAGACAGTTCGAGAAAAAAACATCTATTTCTGCTTTATTAACTATGCCAAAGTCTTTGACTGTGTGGATCACAATAAACTGTGGAAAATTCTGAAAAAGATGTGAATACCAGACCACTTGACCTGCCTCCTGAGAAATCTGTAAGCAGGTCAGGAAGCAACAGTTAGAACTGGACATGGAACAACAGACTGGTTCCAAATAGGAAAAAGAAGTACGTCAAGGCTGTATATTGCCACCCTACTTATTTAACTTATGTGCAGAGTACATCATGAGAAACACTGAGCTGGAGGAAGCACAAGCTAGAATCAAGATTGCCAGGAGAAATATCAATAACCTCAGATATGCAGATGACACCACCCTTATGGCAGAAAATGAAGAAGAACTAAAGAGCCTCTTGATGAAAATGAAAGAGGAGAGTGAAAAAGTTGGCTTAAAGCTCAACATTCAGAAAACTAAGATCATGGCATCCAGTCCCATCACTTCATGGGAAATAGATGAGAAGACAGTGGAAACAGTGGCTGACTTTTTGTGGGGGGCTCCAAAATCACTACAGATGTTGATTGCAGCCATGAAATTAAAAGACGCTTACTCCTTGGAAGGAAAGTTATGACTAACCTAGACAGCATATTCAAAAGCAGAGATATTACTTTGCCAACAAAGGTCCATCTAGTCAAGGCTATGGTTTTTCCAGTGGTCATGTATGAATGTGAAAATTGGACTATAAAGAAAGCTGAGTACCGAAGAACTGATGCTTTTGAACTGTGGTGTTGGAGAAGACTCTTGAGAGTCCCTTGGACTGCAAGGAGATCCAACCAGTCCATCCTAAAGGAGATCAGTCCTGGTTGTTCATTGGAAGGACTGATGTTGAAGCTGAAACTCCACAACTTTGGCCATCTGATGCAAAGAGCTGACTCATTTGAAAAGACTTTGATGCTGGGAAAGATTGAGGGCAGGAGGAGAAGGGAACGCCAGAAGATGAGATGGATGGATGGCATCACCGACTCAATGGACATGAGTCTGAGCAAGCTCTGGAGTTGGTGATGGACTGGGAACCCTGGCATGCTGCAGTCCATGGGGTCGCAAAGAGTTGGACATGACTGAGCAACTGAACTGACTGAACTGAATTACTACTGACCCAGGTTCGATCCCTGGGTTGGGAAGATCCCCTGGAGAAGGAAACGGCAATCCACTTCAGTATTATTGCGTGGACAATCCCATGTTCAGAGGAGGAACCTGACGGGCTACAGTCCATGGGGTCAAAAAGAAGTCCAACATAACTGAGCAAGAACACGGATAGCATAGAATTACTACTGAAGATGAGCATTTTGTCTTTCTAGTTCTTCTGAAATTACCTATTTATATCTTTTGTCCTTTGGATTTGTCTTTTTCTTACTGATTTATAGACGCTTTTATGCTTTATAGATATTCCTCCTGTTATAATGTTAAAATATGTTAAAATTACAGTTTGCAATTATTTTCTTCCAGTCAATTGCCTGTTATTCCGTTGTGATGTTGGTGTCTTTTGTCTCATTAAATGTTTACCTTTTATGAAGTCATATCTACCAATATTTTCCTCTACAGCTCCTGGGCTTTGTGTCTAGATTGGGAAAGATTTTAAAATCCAACTTTTAGGGCACACAGAGGTCTGAAATTGTAATAACTATAAGGAAATGGCAGTTTCTTAATAATATCAAACTCAACACATTCCAAATGATTCACAGAAAGAGGGTCTCCTTGGGCTTGCTCTTCTCGGAGGGATTTTTGCTGCTCTGTGACTCTGTCCCACCTTGACTGCTTCCTTTTTAATGCTCTCTTGGATGTGCCCTGAACACAGGTGGGACAAAAACTTTAATGTAGTACTAAGGAAGGATAATCAGAAAAGGCAATGGCACCCCACTCCCATACTCTTGCCTGGAAAATCCCGTGGATGGAAGAGCCTGGTAGGCTGCAGTCCATGGGGTCGTGAAGAGTCGGACACGACTGAGGGACTTCACTTTGACTTTTCACTTTCATGCATTGGAGAAGGAAATGGCAACCCACTCCAGTGTTCTTNACCCCACTCCCATACTCTTGCCTGGAAAATCCCGTGGATGGAAGAGCCTGGTAGGCTGCAGTCCATGGGGTCGTGAAGAGTCGGACACGACTGAGGGACTTCACTTTGACTTTTCACTTTCATGCATTGGAGAAGGAAATGGCAACCCACTCCAGTGTTCTTGCCTGGAGAATCCCAGGGACGGAACAGCCTGATGGGCTGCCGTCTATGGGGTCGCACAAAGTCAGACACGACTGAAGTGACTTAGAAGAAGAAGAAAGGATAATAGGAGAGTAAACACAGAGACTCTAGGGCTGACCTCTGTGGATAAGGCTTTGGTATAAGCCTTATGGTATAAGGCTTTTTGAATAAGCTGCCACAGCTAGCTTGATGTGTAGGCCTTGCTCCCCTCTCTTTCATATGAATTTTGTCTGTGTTTCTCTCTGTTTCTCTTCATTCCTAGCCCATCTCTTAAGTGGCTGGGTTAACAGTAGAATTTAACCTCCACTACCCAGCAATGACTTCCTAGCTCTTCTGATACTTCACATTCCAGACTGAGTGAACATGTCTCCTTGGGTCGATCTGAGACCCATCTGCTCTGTTTTTAAATTGAGGCCACCTCTTCCCCAGGAATTAAACCACTCTTTAGATGCAACCTTCCTCTCTCCACAGATAAATAGGATTATAAAAGGACTTTTTTTTTTTTTTGTCTTTCCAGGTGGCACTTGCAATTACTTGTTTAATGAGAGTAATTATCATTATGTATAAGGGCTTACTATGTGCTATGCAATGTGCTTTGTAGAAATTATCTTACTTCTCAAAACAGCCTTTCACTAATGATTGTATTACTACACTCGTTTTCCAGGTGATGTAATAGGAACTCAGATATATGATAATGGAATGAATAAGTGAAGTTATAAATGAATAGATAAATGAAAACAATGAGCTCTCAATGGTCTAGGCGTCACCAAAACACGTCCCTTTCCTTCCTGCTTCATGTCAGAACAACAGCATGTACAGTACCTAAGCTGGCATTGTAGCTAGATGCTTCCGCCTTACATAAGCCAAGATTTAATAACAGAATAAAGGGATGAACTCTTGATACAAAGGTATCATTATTTCTGCAAACTCCATTCCTATAAAGGGTACAGGTTTAATGATTTATAAAACAGAGTTTCATCCTAAGTTTCATTCATAGTTCTGGTCGTAACTCCCAGTGTGAATGAGAAAATTGCAGTACCCGTCTGTGAGTCAGTCTCCTCAATAAGCGAAACAGAAATAATGAAGCTTGGTTGTCATTAAGTCTCCTTAAGATCTCCAGATGAAAGATATTAGATGCGTCCAGGACAGGTTATTATTCACCAGTAAACTATGAAAAATTCTCAGAGGAGAACAAGCTGGTCACAGCTCAAAGGTATACTTGAGTCACATAGACTTAAGTCACGTAGACATAAATATAGATGTTTGAAAAGAGTGGTTTCAAGAAATATCCAGGATCCTGGAAAGCTCAGCGTGGGTTCCTGTTTGGCTGGAGATTTTGATGTCACTTTTGGCCACCCCATTCTTTGCATCCCTAGGATGTTTTATGTGATTTCCCTTCTCAAACCTTCATTGGATCCTCCATGATTATGCATGAAATCCTCAGTCTGAAACCAGGGTCTTTCTGCAAGTTGTCCACAACGTTCCCTGCCAGACTTTTCTTCTATGGTTTCTCTTCTTCTCAGACTGAACATTCTGACTCCTCTCTTCGCTCTTTGGTTAAGCTAGTTTCCATTCAAGCAGAATGTCATTCTTCCTTCCTTTCTCCACCCACCAAGCTTCCAACCATCCTCCACTAAGCCCTTCTGTTTCTTGAATGAAGAGCTTGACTCTTCCTGAGTTCTGGGTCCCCTGTGGCTTTTTAACAAAATATTTAGCAAAGTGCTTGTTTCACATACATGAAAAGAACAATATGTCTATTTCTTTTTCAGTGTTTTTAACACCCCACCCACCCCCACCAAATGGGTCTTTTATGTGTCCAGAGTATATTGGTGATTTCCTATCATTTACCATCCACCATATGAAGACTGCTTTCCTACCATTTCATTCTCCAAACACTTTGATCCAGCAAACTATAAACCATATGGTATGTGTTGTTCACAGAAGGCATCATTGCATCCCCGCTTCTGAGTTTGCTCTTGCCGTCCCACCTGCCCTATCCTCTACCTCCCAGTCTTTTTTTTTCTTTTTTTCCCCATCGTTGCCACCCTGGATGGCAGCTTCCCTTCCCTTTCCTCTCAGTCCAGCTTCCTATGTCCTGTTTTCTCCTAAATGTAACTGGAGTATTGTGCTGGTTTTTTGTCAGATACAAAAAGGAACTGAGTATGGATTCTTCCTATGTAAAGTTTGCATATGAAAATCTGTCACTGAGGGACTTCTCTGGTGGTTCAGTGGCTAAGACTCTATGCTCCCAATGCAGAGGGCCTCGATTCAATTCCTGGTCAGGGAACTGGATCCCACATGCCACAGCTAAAGATCTCACATGCCGCAACAAAGATGGAAGATCCTGATGCTGCAGCTAAGACCCAGTACAGCCAAAGAAATAAAGAACTGATAATTGAACTGGTACTTAGTATTTAATGACCAAATGACTGAAAGAATGTATCCATTAAAAAAAACCCCACAAATAATTGTAATTCAAGAAAGATTGGTGGTGAAGTCGCTCAGTCGTGTCCGACTCTTTGCGATCCCATAGACTGTAGCCTATCAGGCTCCTCTGTCCATGGGATTTTCCAGGCAAGAGTGCTGGAGTGGATTGCCATTAGTGACCGAAAATATTCACTGATAATATGCTAACAGAATACAGAGGCTCTTGGAGCAAGAGATATCTTCTAGCAAAGGGGTCAGGACATGTAGGTTGCTTGTGACCTGGGTCCTCAAGGTTCATTAGGGTTTGTAAATAGAAAAAGAAGACAGTCCTCCAAACAAAACAGGAACTTGTGTGATTAAGTGTGAGATCAATAAATGAGAAAGCAGGTAATGACAGAGAGCGGAGGTGTGAGTGGTGAGAAAGAGAGCAGAGGTCTCTTTTTCCTTGGCTTCCCTGAAGGCCTAGAGTCTGTACTAACGTGCTGTGCAATGCCACATACACCACTACTGTCCTCCAGGACTTGCTGTCATTGAAGATGCTGGCACAAGGTGCCATCCCCTGGATCGTGGCCCTCTGTGATGGGCATTAGGGGTCTTCTCAGCAATTATGGGTGTGATGGGGGAGAGACTTGGGACTCAGCAACAATATGATAAAGCAAAGTAGACAGAGGCCAGTCTGGGAGCTGTTTCATAATCCACAGGCCACCATTTGTAATTAAGTGGTTTATGATCATGAGTAATTAAAAACTCACAAAGCATACAAAGGAGAAAACTGTAGTTAAAGTGATCAGTTTTCCTAATACAGGGACAACACTTAGTTTTCATAAAAGCCAGTCTTACTGTGAAATAAGGAACCACTTTAAACTTCCTGGCCTTTAGAGTGGCACTTCGATGTCTAAGTTGCCCTTGAAATATTCCATTTGCTGCTTTGGCCTCTAAATGAATTTGGAGCCTTTGTGAAGTGAACCCAGAGGAGATGGGCCCACAAGGAGTCAGAACTATGTGGCTGGAAGCACGAACAGCTCAAAGCTACATCTTCAGACAGGCAATGAATTGTTGGGACCTGCAGTAGAGTTGGAGAAACCTCATCCCAGGCCAAGCTCTTTCCCTTTCTAACTGTGTGACCTCAGACAAATTAACTTACCTCTCTGAGCTTCAGTTTCTCTCCTATGGGAAACAAATAAGTCTTCCACACCATTCAGCATCCTGAAAGACTGATTCTTTCCCACCCATCAGAACTGACTGGATATCAAGCATTATTTCTTTCATGGATTAATTTATTCATTCAATGAAGACGTTTATGTGCTGGTTACACAACAGTAATCAGCAGAGAAATAATCCCTGTGGGCCTTTATTAGGTTTATGATCTAATGGAAGGGATGGATAGGATACAAATGGCAATGCAAATGAACAAGTAATTGCAAACGTGATAAGTGCTACAAAGAAGAACTGTAAAGTGTGAAGAAAATTATAACAGGCAGGAGAGCCTAATCCAGATGGGGATCAGAGAAAGTTCATGAAAAAGAAATAATTCTGATGAAGTCTAAAAGGAATTAGAGCTGGGAAAAACTGGGCTGAGGAGAAGAGGCGAGGAGAAAAGTCACTTTCTATTTAACAAATAAAAACATTTCATGACAGCCAGGCCCATAGTTAAGCCACCAGCAGTGTGGTTGATTAAAAGTGACACCAGGAAGGTCATAGTCCCACAGTGGGTAGAGAGGAACTTGTGCAGAATCCCGAAATCTAGCTCACTCAGGTTTCAAGAGTTTTCTTCTACCTGTCCACTTTCAGTGTTTGCAGGGTTCTTTGTGGCCATTTTTCTAAGTACTTTTGGTAGTAATTCTTGAAAGCAGGTGAATCTAAAAGTACCTGGTCAGATAGATCCTTGTTCTGATCACTGTTGGAAAGAAGGCCAATTTTTCTCCCTTATCTGAAACAGCAGAGCCCATGGGTGAAGCTGAAGTTGTACTCATGAGTCCTGGGCTCAGGGCTTAGCACCACCATCTATGGGTTATGTGACCTTGAACAAATTACTCAAAATTGCTGAACTCTGCTTCCTCATCTGTCAAAGCTACTCCACAGAGTTGAGTCCAGTGTAAAACAATGTATGTGAGGGACTCTACAAATGTGATCCTCATACACATCGAAACTCTGTTCTCTTATATCCTGAGATATTCCTAGCTTGCACTCTGGGTGTGGACGAGGAGAGAAAGAGAGGTATCAAGGATGACCTCCAGGTTTTACTAGGCTCCTCCAAGGAAGTAACCAAGATTGATTATTGCATCTAAGTGCTTTAAATTTACCTTAAAGTACATAAAGGTAGATGAGTTTGAAAAAAACAGAAGTGAGTGATAGGATCATCCTTTGTGATTCTTTTGCACTTTCCCAGAAAAAAAAATATACATATATATATATATATATATATATATATAAAATGGCAACCACCAGAAGCCGAATGCCAATGACCACAGTCTTCAAATCTTTCCATCTCTTGACATTCTCACTGACAGTGTTTAAACAGGGCTGGGCTGTTTATATATGTTCACTGTTTGCTGCAGCCCAGCAGGACCTGTAAGGGGAAGCCGTTCAAACCTTGACATATATCACCGGTCACCCCAACCAAGAGGTGTGAGCCACAAGTCTGAAGGGAGGGCAAGCTCTGCTTTCATCTGCTTCACCACAACCCTCGAAGAAGCAGTGCTGAGATTTCACAGCCAGAGCTGAGAGCTGGGAGGACCTCAGCAAAGTGGAGATGCTTTGACAGCAAGACAGCACTGTAACTTTGTGTTGTCAGAAGGGGTGCGAATTCCCAGAGCATCAGAAGCATTAGCTCTCAAATACAATCCACCTTCTCATTCCAAGATGATATGATGAGTGCATCAGCACCCCCTCCCCATGCCTCAGAGAATGAGAGTGGGCTTAAGGCTTACTCTGGGGCACCATCCTTTAGTGCAGTCCATAAAGGTCCTTAGTGGAGCTCTTTATTCATCAACAAAATGGGTGGAATGCCTACTGTGCCTCGTGGACTATGACTGGGGAACTTGGTGGGAAGTGATTTGGAGGGAAATGGGACATACACCTATGGTTTATCAAGGAGTAAGCTCTCAGCTTGTTTATTACCTGAACAAAGGGTTGACTGATGAATGAACAGACAAGGGCATAAATGCAAGCAAGCCTATGGTACAGAAGAAAGCACAGGATCTGACATCTGAAGGCAGAGCTGACATTCCAGCTCACCCACTTTCCAGATGGTTATTAGGCTGGATGCCTTGCTTGTTCACCCTGCTCTGTGCTCCAGGGCCTGACCTCTAAGGACCACCTCCATCGGGCTCCCCTGTGGTCTTTCTTCAGGTTGGGATTGGTCAAAAGGCATCACTGGGAAGAGATTGGAATGAAGGACAAGGTTTCTTCCCCTTCTTGCTGACGTGTCCTCTAGCAGTAGCTCCACACCTGACACCTGCAGCCCCATCTCCCAAACACCACATTCCCTTCTCCAGATCCAGAAGCTGGGATCTAGAAACACTGTCCTCCCCCTGCCCTGGGGCCCTAGCTTCTCAGTGTTGCTGATACCTGATACAAGCCACAGTATGCCTTGCCATGTTTTAATCCTATCTATGCCTCTGGAGAGAGTTCTTCCTAGAAACAACTTGAAACAATTCTGTTTCCTGTTGAGACTCAACTCATTCAGAAAATTAGAACATGACATAGAACTTCTTAGAGCATCAGAGTCTTCCCCTCTGAAATGAAAATAATAATAATACTTAGTACTTCCCTGTTGGCTCAGTTGGTAAAGAGTCTGCCTGCAATGTGGGAGACCTGGGTTCAATCCCTAGGGCAGGAAGATCCCTGGGGAAGGAAATGGCAACCTAGTCCAGTATTGCCTGGAGAATTCCATGGGCAGAGGAGCTGGTGAGCTATATAGTCTCTGGGGGCACAAAGAGTCAGATAGGACTGAGTGACTAACACTTTCACTTTCAGTATCTAGTACCATGCTTGAACATGGGCCCTCAGTAAATGTTGGCTACTTGAAAAAAATGAATGGATGGATGGATGGCTGAATGAATAGATGAATACCTATGAGAATAAATGACAAGATGCTAATGTATTAGCTTTAAAATATTGATTATAATTCTTATTAAAGGGCAAATAAATGTAATAGATAGTATTAACTCTTGTGTTATCATCCAATGGACATAAGTCAAGAATCAGAAAACTGAATTAATTTTTCCATTTGCTAATTGTGTGATCACAGGAAAATTATTTCCCCATGCTATGCCTTTATTTCCTCTCCTATAAAACAAAGGAGTTGTGTTCATAGCTTCTAAGGGGCCATCCGACTTGAACATCCTATCGATACTAAGCATTCCAGACAAACATGTAACAACTTGAATTGAAGAAATTAAGGAAGCACCCAGGGCAGATGTAGGGACCTGAACAATATAGTAAGAACTAGAGCAGCAGAAGGACCTAGCAAAATGAGCAGAGACCAGAGGGAATTATAAGGAGAGAGGTCGGTCAATTCTAATGACCAAAATAAACACATGACTGGAACAGAAGTTGCTCCTGGGGTCATAAGGGTCCTTGGACATCAGGCTGAGGAACTAACACTGTAAAAGGAAGGATTCTGACTTCCTTAAGGCCCCTGAAGCCAGAAAGAACCAGGATCCTAGTTTCCTCCTCTCAAGCCTCTCAACTGCCATCAGCCAGCGTCCTTGTCTTCATCTTCTGATGGCAGCTATCTTCTCCCTTTTGTGGTTCTTTACTTTGAGGGAAAATGTGTTAGATGAGGAAACCATTTGGTAAGGGATATTTCTGGCACTGTGCAAATCTTGGCAAAAGTTTCATTCCTGTTATTATCCTTGTTGTTGTTGTTGTTCAGTCACTAAGTCATTCTGACTCTTTGCAACCCCATTGACTACAGCATACCAGGTTTCCTTGTCCTTCACTATCTCCCAGAGTTTGCTCAAACTCATGTCCATTGAGTCGGGTGATGCCATCCAATACTCTCAACTTCTATCACCTGCTTCCCCTCTTGCCCTCAGTCTTTCTCAATCTCAGGGTCTCTTCCAATGATTAGGCTCTTCACATCAGGTGGCCAAAGTATTGGAGCTTCTGCTTAAGCATTAGTCCTTCCAGTGAATATTCAGGGTTGATTTCCTTTAGGATTGACTTGTTGGATCTCCTTGCTGTCCAAGGGACTCTCAAGAGTCTTCTCCAGCACCACAGTTTGAAAACATCAATTCTTTGGTGCTCAGTCTTCTTAATGGACAACTCTCACATCCATACATGGCTACTGGAAAAACCATAGCTTTGACTATACAGACCTTTGTCGGCAGAGTGATGTCTCTTATTAAGTGCTGTCTAGGTTTGTCACAGCTTTCTTTCTAAGGAGCAAGTGTCTTTTAATTCCATGGCTGCTACTTTCATTTAAAAATTTGTTAGGAAAGTTGAAGTCAAGATAATCAAGACAGTAACTTTTTAAAATTATTGCAGAAGTATCAAAATCCAGAAAAAAAAAATGTATTGGAACTTGAGCAAGAATATTACCTTGAGGGATCCTATACGTGAACTCAAAACACTTGGAAAAGCTTATGAAAACTAACAAGAATAACAATCCCAAACTACCATAAAATAAATGGAGTGATTTGAAAATGTGGCCAGCCATGGGAGTTTGGGGTGGCTCTTCATTCTATGATCTCAGTCTCCCCACATGTCATATAGATGCAAAGGTGGGTTCTCAAAGTCTCTCGTGCCCAGGCAGGGCTTGAACTCCCAGCTCTCTTTCCTCTATGTTGAGAACATCAGTCCTGGGAGGGCACAAGGGTATTTGTACCACTTTGGTTTCTGGTTACCTGACCTCTCACCCCTGTGTGGCCCCCTGGAGCTGTGAAGCTATGGCAGCTGCCCAACTCTGAACCCTGTGTGGCTTTGGTGGGAGACCAAGAGGAGTCAGCACCAGCCTGCAGTCAGACTGGGCCTCTGTGAATGACTCATGGGCCAGCCCCACTGCCACTGCTGGGAGCAGGGCTTATCAAGTCTGGTAGGTGCTCCTTGGGGTGGCCCCCTGGCCATTGCCCATACGATGAGGCTCACAGGGGGCTCCTCCGTGGTTGATGTTATTCTCCAGCTTAAAGGCACTGGTGACACCCCCTTATTGAGTAGCAGTCATGTATCCCCAAGAGGCCCCCATCCTGCAAGGTAGTCCTTGGAACACAGGCCGCATCACCTGAGTCTAGAGAAGACAGCCTGGTGTGTCTCGCTGCCTCCTGCAGAGTCCCAGGACTCCAGGATGTCCCCAAGGAGAGAGACCTGTTCAAGACCCCGTCTGGTCCCCGGTAACTCTCAGCCCCACTTCCCATGTCTCCTCTGTCTACTCTAAAGTCCAGGGCCAGTGAATGATTAATTTATAGTTGATGATTTTTGTGTGCATGAATGTTGCAAAAGTATAAACTTTGAGAAAGAATGGGGGGAAAAAACCCAGCATCTTCAGCAGGAATTTTCTGAAGCATAGGTTTCAGCTTAAAAGCTCCTGGAAAGGTAAATTTGACTAATAATCCTCTCAGTTTTTGGTCCATAAACTATGCATCCCCCTCCCCCACCCATGATTTTGTCCATGCTGTTCCCTTAATCTGGAAATCCTTCTCCCTTTATTTACCTTGAGAATCTTTTCATCTTTCAGAGCTTTATTCAAATGCCACTCTTTTGAAGACACTCCCCAAGGTCCCTACTAAGAATTTATTACTCATTACTCTGTATAATTTATTACTCACAGGACTTTTCATGAATTTCTCTTGAAGGACTTTTCTTGATAGCTATGTATAGGAAGCTATTGGCACCCTTCTGTGCCAGTACTTAATTTTTCAACCAGTATCACCAGTTGTGTACAAGAGGCTTGAATGTATGCTTAGTCACTCAGTCATGTCCAACTCTTTGTGACCCCAGGGACGGAAGCCTGCCAGGCTCCTCTGTCCATGGGATTTTCCAGGCAAGAGTACTGGAGTGGGGGTCTTCCCAATCCAGAAATCAAACCTGTCTCCTACATCTCCTGCGTTGGTAGGTGGATTCTTTACCACTGAGCCACCAGGAATGAAAACAGCTCCTGTCCTGCATGACTCTGAGTCTCCACCTTTGAAATCATTTCCTGGGAATCTTCCCCGCAGACATGGCTCCATCTGAGTCTGTCTTGGCTACTTCTTCCCTCATATTAAGATAATCTGTTGAAATCAGAAAGAAAACGGTTCTGAGAGCTAAACAGAAAGAAAATGAGGCCTTAATGTGCAGTATTTCTCAAATGAGTTTAATTCTCTGGCACTGAGACAGTCAGAGAGGAAATTGAGAGCAAAGAAGTCGGCACAACAGGTCCCATGGGAACAGGCAGAGCAGATGTCATAAAGCGCCAGCATTAAACGTTAGGCTTCTGCTCAAGTCTTTTTCTTCTGGAATCAACCCTCACAAGCGTACAGCTTAGAAACAGCAGATGAAATGTTGGGGGTGGTGATATAGAGAGACTGCCTGAGTCAGCAGAATGCAAAAGCTGACTGGGTGACAGAGAATCAGTGTGAAAGAGAAACAGACTTGGGGCCATGGGGTGGAGGGGCAAAGAGTCCTCTGAATGTCAAGTCTCAACCTCTCTGGACTTTGTTACGTGATCGTCCGGAACTGACAGCCACAAAAGTGCTGAATTATCACACACACACATGCGCACACACACACACATGCGACACACACACACATGCGCACACACACACACATGCGCACACACACACACAGGTGATCTGCTCTATCTTTTCTTAGAAGACAGTGAAGTGTAAGCTATTTGGGGGGAAAAATTCCTTGTAAAATTATAATTATTTGTGCAAAAATTTAAGAGTTTCCCCTAAGAGATCCTCACAGTTTATTCCTCTTTTTCCTGGGGCTTTGTTCAATTGTCACTTTCCTGAACCTTAGTTTCAGTTGCAGCCCACTCACCCCTGGCATGCCTGAATTCCTTTTCTTAGCATAGTTTTCTTCATACTGGCTGTCACTTAATATAGCATATAATAATACTGTTTGGTTATGAGCCTTCTCTCCTATCCCACAAGAAGGTAAACTCCATGAGGGTAAGGGTTTGTCTGTTTCACTGCCTTGTTGTGGATGAATCATGTGTCTGGCACCTAGTAGGCATTCATTCTTTATTGAATGAAAGCACAAATGAGCAGACTTAGTTATTTGGAAAACACATTTAAATTTTAAAAAGTCATTCTATAAAAATACTGGCTAAATGCAGAAAAATTATATGAGAATTTATCAACATAGGCACATTAATTAATTGGCAGGTATTTATTAAGGTCATACTCTATGCAGACATTATATATTGGGGATTTGCTTATTTTGTTCATGTTCACAATTTTCAGTGCCCTAAATACCAAGTATTCCACATGCAGAGTCACTGACATGCTTGTGAGACACATGTGCGCTCCTGTACACATACTTACAAGCATGCATGCACACACACACACACACACACACACACAGTATTCTGGTTCTTCTTGTAGCCTACCTTAGATTCTACCAGCTCTCTTGTGTAAAAATTTGACAGGTCTGTTCTGTGCCTCCTTTAGAAAATTCTTAGAAGTAGGAAGTGATGGTATTGATTAGGAATGCTAGTGTTTCCCATGAGTGAGTCTAGAATCAATATTTAACCACCATTTATTGTGATGTTGGAGGCAGATTGATTGTATCCTGGAAAGTGTACTGGACGTAAGCCAGGAAATTTGAGTGCAAGCCTTGGATCCATTGCTGAAGAAATGAATGATCTTGGCAAATTATTTAACCACAAATACCTCACTCAGAGGTTTTTGTTTTTGTTTTGAACAGGACTTGGTAAGCCGTAAAGCACCATTCAGTTTAAAAAATAATCGTTATTTTATTAAGAAGTAAAATGTGCATTTCCTGTCACTAGCGTAGAGGTGACATCAGATCTCTTGAAATGCACAGGTTTCAATCTCCATACCTTGGCCACTTTCCTTCTTATGTAATTTGCTGTATGACCTTCACATTTCAGGACTCAATTTCATCATGTACAAAAAAAGGATTCTACCCAACTCTAGCAGGCTGGGATGATTTCTCTGATTCTGATCACAACTGACAGGCTCTGCAAGTCTGTAGCAGTAAATTGGGATGGGTTCCAATTGATTGTGCAGTCTAACCTGGTAGTTTTCTAAATGCAAAACTATCCATTTTCTCCATTCATTCATTCATTCCTTCAACAAATCCTTGCTCAACTTATGTGGCAGATACAGTGTGAGATGCTGGAGAGGGAAGTTGGTCAAGGACACAGCGTCAGCACCATCACTGATCCAAGCCGAGTTGGCGAACCAGTTTCATAAACACATCTTTGTTGTCCACACTGAGAGCCATGAGGAGACAGGAGCAGGGTGTGAGGGACCACAGAATGAGGCCTGATTTAGTCTGGAAGCAATGGAGACAGTTTCAAGCTGAGATGTATGTCAGGGGAATGTCAGAGGGCAGGTGAGGGGTAGCCAGGCAGGGGTCGTAGAAAGACGTGTCATTAAAAGAGGAAAGACTGTGAAAAGGTCCAAAACCACCTCACTTGGGCAGTTTAATAAGCACTGATTGTGTACCTAATGTGTGCTGAGCACTGTAGAGGGAAGAACATTCAGGGAATGGAAAGCAGATAGGATAAAGCTGACGAGAGTTAGTAAGTACAATAAAAGGCTTGAATGCCGTGCTCAGGACAGACTTACAGCATCACTGAATGTAAGAGGACAATAACAGAACATGATCCCTTTGTGTAAAATTGTTTACCTCCATCATTAAAACATTCACCAGATAGTCTGCTGCCATCCATGAGGTCACAAAGAGTTAGACACGACTTAGCAACTGAACAACAAAACTAGTATACGAAACCATGGGATGCAATAACAAATAGGACAGAATCTCTACTGGAGTGGAACATGTCCACAAAGTGTAATAAATGCTCTGATTATAAGAACCGCGAGCAGGAGGACTGCATCTAATCTGAGAGGATGGCTGAAGGAGGGCTTCCCAGGGGAGGTGACATTTTTAAGCTGAATCTCTAAGGGTGAATAGAAACTATTTAGGTGGCTGGAGTGGGAAGTGGTTCAAACAGAAGCAGAAGCATGTGTGAAGGTCTGGAGACCTAAGGAAGGAGCTAGGAGACATCAGTGAGCCTGTGGCAGAGTCTGCGTTGCACAGTTTGGGCTTTGTCCCAAGGGAAGTCATTCATTGGTGGATTTTAGGTAGGGCAGTGACATGATAAGATTTGTATTTTGGATGTGTATATCAGTATCTGTGCAATTGACATTTTCCACTTCACCAGCAGAGTCACTGACATGGTTGTGAGACACATGTGCGCTCCTGTACACATACTTACAAGCATGCATGCACACACACACACACACACACACACATGCAGCATTCTGGTTCTTCTTGTAGCCTACCTTAGATTCTACCAGAAGGGTAACATACAAAGATGTTACCCTTCTTGAAAATTTAAATCTTAATGGCTAGGAGCCTCCACCCACCCAGATTAAAAGAAAGATTCTATCTTTGAGATTTGTGTCTCAATATATTTCCTTTTTTTAAATTGGTATATAATACTGTGTATGTTTAAGGTACACTATGTTGATTTGATATACTTGTTATTACAATATGATTACCTCCCTAGAGTTAGTTGACACCTCTATCACCTCACATAACTGTCCTTTCTTTTTTGTGATAAGAACATTTAAGATCTGGTCTTTCAGTAGCTTTCAAGTGACTATACAGTGTAAGTAGCAACGATTGCCATATGTGCATCGTGTCCTCAGAACTTACTCATCTTCTAACTCCAGTTTCTATCCTTTAACCAGCATCTCCCCTGGTCATCCCACCCCCAGCCCCTGGTAACCACCATTCTATTCTCTGTTTCTATGAATTCAGCGTTTTTAGATTCCACGTATAACTGACCCAAATATCTCTCAAGACCTGTCCCTGGTTAGTGAGTCAGTGCTCGCAGGCATGTTCTTGCTGCCACCTCCCAAAGAGCATGAACTTGACTGTGTCCTTTGAGGCCACTCCCCTTCTCAGGGAACGACTAACTTCTGCATACGGCCACCATGGTGGTCTCACCGCAGTGGCCAGCACAGGGGGTCCATGTCTTTCTAGATCAGTGACCATCTGGGCAGCCGGGAGAAGCACCAGGGTCCCTTCTGCAGCCAGCTGCATGTCTTCTGGACCCTACTCACTACCTCCATGGTGGTCTGCTCTTTCATGTCAGTGTCTCCCGAGGAGCAAAGGGAGTGGGGACACGCTCCTGCCCCTGTCACTTCCGGAAGAGGCCTCCTGCAGCCACGAGGTGACCATTGTGCCAGCTCTTGTGGATCAGCCCCTTCTATACATGTTAGCAGAAGATTACTTCTCAGGAGGTGTGACCAAGGACTGGTGGGGCCATGTTGAGAATGACTTGAATGCCAGCTGCCTGCTCTGCCCAGGGACAGCATCTTCCCTGACTTCAGAGTGGGGACACCATCCTCCTCCCATCCAAAATGTCATTCCTAATTTCTTTCACTGCTGTTGCAGGGGGAGTGGTGCAGGGCGGTAGAGGGGACAACTCTTCTGGAGGGTGGAGACTATGGTACATCCTACTCAACACCATGCACATCGCTGGGGGCTGGCTACCTGCAGGTCCCACCACAGTGACCCCTTCCTTCAAGCCTCCCAGAGAAGGTCCTGGGCCTGTTGCCTCCTCCTTCAGCCCAAGACCAGCCTTATTTCCTGCCCAGGATGGTCCACTTTCCAGAATGATGACAGTGGAAACATCCATCTCCTTCAGGGCTTTGGCATCGTAACCTCAACAGAGAGTGATGTTGGTGTATTTGGGGAGATATGTTAAAAGGGTAGATATGCACAGAGAAATGTCTGGAGATCTGTTTCCCTAAATCATAACAGCAGGGTCTCTGGCTTTTAGTGAGTTTACCATCTCCATTTTACTTTAGAATCATATTTGAATTTTTTTTCCCCACAGTAACTGTGCATCATGCTTTCGGGAAAAGATTTTAGGCTGTGGTATCAGATCGCGTTTGGCAAATCAGATCATCATCTTCTCAACTATAAAATGAGAAAAGTAGTATTTCAGAGGGCTTCCCTGGTGGCTTAGATGATAAAGAATCTGCCTCCAATGGGGAAGACCCCGGTTCAATCCCTGGGTTGATTCCCTGGAGAAAGGAATGTCTACCTACTCCAGTATTTCAGAATATTATTGAGAAAATTCAATACTATTAATATTTCTATTTTTCTAATATTTTCATTACTTATAACTGACAGAAATAATTTTATATAAATACATATACATGATTATATTAAATATAAAGGGGGATTTTCTTAAAGTGGAGTCCTTTAATTTCTTTTCCTTTGTTTTAACTTCTCCTTCCCACTTGGCTCAGTTTGGTTCAGTTCAGTTCAGTTGCTCAGTCGTGTCCGACTCTTTGCGACCCCATGAATCGCAGCACGCCAGGCCTCCTTGTCCATCACCAACTCCCGGAGTTCACTCAAACTCACGTCCCAAGTCGGTGATGCAATCCAGCCATCTCATCCTCTGTCGTCCCCTTCTCCTCCTGCCCCCAATCCCTCCCAGCATCAGAGTCTTTTCCAATGAGTCAACTCTTTGCATGAGGTGGCCAAAGTACTGGAGTTTCAGCTTTAGCATCATTCCTTCCAAAGAAATCCCACTTGGCTTAGCACTTCTCAAATCACAGCTCCTCTTCAAACCCAGGCCATTGGCCCATCACACACAACTACGTTGACAACCTGGAAGATACCCTCTGTATTTTCTTCATGATTATACAATAATAAAAGCATATTGATATGTACACTGGGCTTCCCTGGTGGCTCAGACAGTGAAGAATCCACCTGTAATGCAGGAGACCTGGGTTCAATTGCCAGGTTGGGAAGATCCCCTGGAGAAGGGCATGGCTACCCACTCTAGTATTCTTGCCTGGAGAATCCCATGGACAGAGGAACCTGGTGGGCTATAGTCCATGGGGTCGCAAAGAGTTGGACACAACTTAGCAACTTTCCCTTTCACTTTTCAAGTACACTTGAGTGAATATAAGTCCTTGTGTGAAAAGTTTTTGGTCATTTGTAGAAAGAGATCATTGTTTAGTTTCTTAGTCGTGTCAGACTCTTTGCGACTCCATGAACTATATATAGCACACCAGGCTCCTCTGTCCATGGGATTTCCCAGGCAAGAATACTATTTGCCATTTCCTACTCTAGGGGATCACATTACACACAATTTTATGCAACATTTTCTTACGCAACAATATGCTCTGGAAATCCACTCTAGGCATCTGGTGAAGGTCTCATTTTAATAGCTGCATAATTTTTTCATGATTTGGAAATAACATTTTATTCATCTGCTCCCATGTTTATTGATACTCACTTTGTTTCAGCTGCAGCACACACACACACACCCCCTTGTTGCAAAATCGATTTTATTTCTTTGCAGTAGATTTTCAGTCTGGGTGAAACAGCAATAGTAGAGCCAGTCAACAATATTTCTAATGTATGCTAAGTGTCTGTTTACATAGTTACTGCTCAATAAAATGATACTTGCTATTATCCTCATTATTAGCTGAGAAATTGTATTTTGGAAAAGTTGAGTCATTTATTAGATCCCCATTTAGACAAATTACATTCCCTTTAAAGACATGGGTTATCTGCAATAACCAAACTAACAACTGTCCTCTTTCTGTTTATACAAAGTCAAAAGGAAATGGGACTTCACTGGAAAACTAAAATAGACATGAAAGTTGACCTCCTTGTTTCCTCTCTGGCATTTCAAATCCATTCCTCAATGAGGCAGGAACTCAGAAGCCCTGGGAGCTCTCATAATTGGAGATTCTTGTTTTGTGTTTTTAAAAATTGCTATCAGCTTATTTGTATATCTGATTTGAAAGACAAAAGAGGGCTCACTGAAACGGGCTCACTGATACGTGCTCCCTGTTGTGAAAAAGGAACCAATTTGTAGACTTGGAGTGAGATTAATGAATAAGTTCCTGTGTCTGCAGCCTGGGCCCTGCTGTCTCCCGGCAGAAGCTCCCAGGGAAAAATCGAGTAATTTCTAGTTTGAAGTTTCTTGCTAGGTTCAGCTACTCTCCACAAAAATTGAGGCAGGACCTTGTGAAGAGAGGGCCGTTTTGCAAAATGCAGACTTGGTGGATTCCGGACATGAGCGCTTCTAAGCCGTTTGGCCAAAAACGTCAACACATGACAAATTTCAAACTCCAGACTGAAATGGAATCTTGCAAGTTGGCCAAGGGCCAGGGGCTGGGCCCTGGACACAGACTGTGAGAGAGATTCTGGGAGAGAAAAGGCACTTGTACAGTTTTCATGAAACAGGAAATAGGTACCTCTGTTTGTCCATGGCTTTGTTCCTTTTTTGTCTGGACACCAGTGAGCCAAGGGAAACTGGGTGGCTAGTGCGGGCATCCTCAGATTGCCAGTCATCAAAGTGGGCTGAGCCTCCCAGATCCTAAGTCCACACCCATAAAAATGAGCTTCAGGCTCACAAGTCTCTCTCAGTCATCGTTTCTGCTCTTCTTACCCTATCCTGTCTAACATTTTAGTGAGGGACTGACTTCTGACTTTCTGAGTTTTGAAAACACTTTTGGTTTCATGAAAGGAAACCCTTGGACAGGATTCTGCTCTCTGCTTCAACTCTCATCGCATCCTAATTTAGTTTTTGTTCCAGTTCCGTTCAGTTCAGTCGCTCAATCGTATCCGACTCTTTGCAACCCCATGAATCGCAGCATGCCAGGCCTCCCTGTCCATCACCAACTCCTGGAGTTCACTCAAACTCACGTCCATCGATCAGTGATACCCTCCAGCCATCTCATCCTCTGTGGTCCCCTTTTCCTCTTGCCCCCAATCCCTCCCAGCATCAGAGTCTTTTCCAGTGAGTCAACTCTTTGCATGAAGTGGCCAAAGTACTGGAGTTTCAGCTTTAGCATCATTCCTTCCAAAGAACACCCAGGGCTGATCTCCTTCAGAATGGACTGGTTGGATCTCCTTGCAATCCAAGGGACTCTCAAGAGTCTTCTCCAACATGACAGTTCAAAAGCATCAATTCTTCAGCGCTATTCTGCCACCATGATTCAACTCTAGTCATAAAGTTCTATGCATCTCGCCCCACTTCCTGCCGCTCCCCAACAGGCCCATGCTGTCCCCTTGGAAAGGGACCTGGGAGTTAGAAGGATTAGGTCACAGAACTCAATTCAGAACTAGAAGGAAAGACTGATTCACATTTACACGCTTTCCTAGCCTGTTCTGCATCCATTTTGCCTTGGTCTTTAAAAGGCCCTAACTGAACTGAACTGAAAGTTGCTCAGTCGTGTCTGACTCTTTGCGACCCCATGGACTGCAGCCTGCCAGGCTCCTCTGTCCATGACAAGAATACTGGAGTGGGTTGCCATTCCCTTCTCCAAAAACCTCTAAGGCCTTGCCCTTATTTAGAGAGCATCTAGTCTCTGCAAAGCTTGTCCAGAAATCAAGGGACCAGGATAACAAGTCTGAATCCCTGTTTGTAAGAAGCTCACTCTCTGGATTTAGAGACCCACATTCTCAGAGGAGAAATAACTCAGTTCAGAGTTTTTGAGTTTCCAGCCAGTTGCAAGAGGAGGAGTTAGAGACATGGGAGTTCAGAGGATGGGATGTACCTGGGGGCAGGGAGGCTGGGTGGAGAGAACCAGGACCAAGGCTTGCCTTGACAAATGGAGAAAGGAAGGAAGGCAGCAGGTATTAAGCCTCCTAGTGTGCCAGAGTTCTTGTCAGAGCTTTAGTGGTTGTCTCTGGTATCTCCCAGGACTGGGGTTGGAAGAGAAGAGGAAAGACAGATTTCCAGCTAGGAAATGGTGCAGTTAACCTGAGTGCACATTTAAGACATTAATGACAGCCTGGTCTGAGCTTTGGCCGAATCTGTTCAAGTTGGACATTTGTCTAGACAAACTGAGCTTCTCTGCCAGCGCTAAAACAGCAATGATCTATGTGTCCTACATAGGTAAGGAGCAAGTTTAACTGGCTTACTCCACAGTCACGATGAATTCTTTGAGTGCCCACAAGGCTTTGGGGACTGTGTAAATTATGAGACGTTGATATGTAAATTCAGAGGGTATATTGTTTTTGTTGTTGTTTTTTAGTCACTCAACTGTGTCCAATTCTTTGCAACCCTGGGGACTGCAGCCTTTGAGGCTCCTCTGTCCATGGGATTTCCCAGGCAAGAACACTGGAGTGGGTTACTATTTCTTTCTCCAGGGGATGTTCCTGACCCAGGGATTGAACCTGCTTGTCCTGCTCAGCAGGCAGATTCTTTGCCCCTGTGCCGCCAGGGAAGCCCATTTGAGATGGGCAGTGATAGTTGTGAATCCAGGGATTGGCTGGAAGACCTTGGTCTTACTTTGCAGCCAGATGCTCAATGGTTTCAATATGAGAAAGTTTATGGGAACTTTTACGGCCTTTTTGAAGAGTCCCACCCAAAATATCTTTTCTCATCTCATATCTAGAAAGAAGAGTGGTGAAGAACGACAAAGGAAAGAATTTTAAAACTCAATGTGTAAGTTGTTAATATCTGTGTTTATTCTGGTAGCTTGTTTGACAAGTGTCTTCATGAATGCCCCTGAAGCTCTATGACAGTCATGGTGCCCAAAGTAAAGTTCTGGTTCCTGTGTTTACAGTCTAACTGGAAAGGCAGATGTTAAAAAAAAAAAAGCAACACACAAAGAAACATGTGATTACAAAGTCATTATGTACGTAAGGATGTATAAGATCCAGGTGCTGTGGGAGAGAAGAAACACAGAAGGTGTCTCAGAGGAGCTGACATTTGAGAAGAAACCTAGGCGATGAGAGGATCCAGATGGGTGAAGGTGCAGCTAGAGGCACTTGGACCAGCCATGTAGCTCAGCTGAACTCATGAAATGGAGATAACAATGATGTGTCATCCCAGGTTGTCATGGAGACCATTTAATGGCTATAGATCACCTGGCCTGGTGCTGGGTGTGTATCAGTGACACTGAACAAATGTTGACTGAATCTGAGCCAAAAGTCCCTCCTAGTCCTTGCATTCCAGGATTCCAAGTTTCTCTCTGACTTTGACCCCAGGGAGCTCCGCCCTTGATGTCAGGGCTTGATGTGGTTTCTGGTTACCTGCCGAAGTAGGGAAGAGCCGGGAGCATGACCCTTTAGGGACCCACAATCGTGATTTCCCTGTGATGCTTGTTGGTGTCTTGAGTCAGCTTCCTCGGCCAGCAGGAAGGGCATGCACTACTTCTCCCCAGAAAGAACGCTGCCTGCTCTTTCCCACCCACTAATGACAGTGACCCAGAGAAGGCAATGGCATCCCACTCCAGAACTCTTGCCTGGAAAATCCCATGGATGGAGGAGCCTAGTAGGCTGCAGTCCATGGGGTTGCTAAGAGTCGGACACAACTGAGCAACTTCACTTTCACTTTTCACTTTCATGCATTGGAGAAGGAAATGGCAACCCACTCCAGTGTTCTTGCCTGGAGAATCCCAGGGATGGGGGAGCCTGGTGGGCTGCCGTCTATGGGGTCTCACAGAGTCGGACACGACTGAAGCGACTTAGCAGCAGCAGCAGCAGCAGTGACAGTGACCATGGTCCTAAACTGGAGACAGTGGATATTTGGAAATCCTTCAATAGAGTCCACCTTCTCTTTACGGTTACAAAGTGTACATATGCATTGTCATGTATCAGCTAGACATCATATATGACTTGAGCCAGGCAGACAGATACCAAGCCATGCTAAAGTGAAAGTGAAGTTGCTCAGTTGTGTCCAACTCTTTCACTTTCATGCATTGGAGAAGGAAATGGCAACCCACTCCAGTGTTCTTGCCTGGAGAATCCCAGGGATGGGGGAGCCTGGTGGGCTGCCGTCTATGGGGTCTCACAGAGTCGGACACGACTGAAGCGACTTAGCAGCAGCAGCAGCAGCAGTGACAGTGACCATGGTCCTAAACTGGAGACAGTGGATATTTGGAAATCCTTCAATAGAGTCCACCTTCTCTTTACGGTTACAAAGTGTACATATGCATTGTCATGTATCAGCTAGACATCATATATGACTTGAGCCAGGCAGACAGATACCAAGCCATGCTAAAGTGAAAGTGAAGTTGCTCAGTTGTGTCCAACTCTTTGCAATCCCATGAACTGTAGCTTTCCATGCTCCTCTGTCCATGGGATTTTCCAGGCAAGAATACTAGAGTGGGTTGCCACTTCCTTCTCCGGGAGATCTTCCCGACCCAGGCATTGAACCTGGGTCTCCCGTGTTGTAGGCAGACACTTTATTGTCTGAGCCACCAAGGACGTCAAACCATGCTATGTCACAGACAAAACAGACTCTGGGAGGGACAGTGACAGGCTGAGGGTCATGCAAATAACTAGTGGCCTAGGCCTGGGTCTTCTACCACTGGTCTGGTTCTCCCTCCGCTGTGGCCTCCTGTGTTTCTGCCCAGAGTAGGCTCCAGGAGAGAACAGGGTGGATGGGTGTGCCCTTGTACTCTGCCCTTTGTTCACTTTCAAGTACAAACATCTGTTGTGTGTTGTCCACTGCTTGGCCCCACGGAGGCATCAGCCTCTTAGACAGTGGTGTTTGAAGGCTCAGGATGGCCGGGGAATGTCCCAGAGGAAGGAGGGGATCTCCCCCCACTGCTGGAGGCTGTCCCTGCATCCCAGTTGGTCCTAATCTGAAGGCAGTGCCAGCCATGTGGTAATGCAGTTAACCTTTGAAACCGAACCTGATCCGCAGCCGTCCTATGGTGTCTGGGCCTCCATCTGCCAAGAGAACAAGCCTACTGCAGGCTCACCTTCCTCCTTCATGAGGCTGAACTTCCAGAACCAGGGGCAGAGTCCCTGGTCTGTCCTCAGACCAGTTGTGGGTGAAGCTTTTCCTCCAGGTTTCCCTGCTCTCATCCATGAGGATATTTCTTACTCACCTCCTCCATTCCTGGCTGAGTGCAAATGTCTGTCACCCCAGGAAGGTTGCTGCCTAAAATGCCCAGCATCCCACCCAGGAGACTGTCTCAGGGATCCCACAGCTCCATCTGGCAGATGGGCCCCAGTGCCAGCCCCTGTAATGGCAGACTTTTGTAAACTTCTAGGCGCACGTTCAAGCCCTGGGTCTTGCAGCCTTTTGCATGCTGTTCTCCATGTTTGGAATGTCCTTCCTTCTCTGGCCCAGTCCTCCTCCAGCTTGACCTTTGGCCCCACTTGGGCTGTCTCCTCCTTGACCTAACCTGCATGTGTACCTTGCACTGACTGCTAGAGCCCTAGAGACTTTAGTAATGAACTCATTTGTGTTTAAAAGCACTTTGGACTGTGTCTCATTCTCCATTGCATTCGCAGTACCTAGCCCAGTACTGGGCACATAGCAGGCCATCACAGTACCTAATGAATGAAGAAGACTCATTTAACCTTCCACACCCTCAGCCATATTTGCACCCAGAACTCTGCAGCGCCCCCTGGCCTTGCACTGAGAGGAATCTGCCCGTTGAATCAGATTCAGAGCCTCTGTGGCTTTGGAGAAAGCCACAGAGGAATTCTACTGGAATTCTACTGTCTACAGTCTGTCCTCTCCTTGACACATTTGGTGCTTCAGCTCAAGAAAGCTGTGCATTTCTGGATTTCTACTGCTGCTTCCTGTCTCTCACCCTGCCGCTCAACACCATGATGTGTAAAAGAGTGTTTGGAAGTATTCGTACATTCCACGGGCGTGTGTGTCCAGGTAGGGGTCGTGGGGCAGCTGGAGTCCCAGCCTCTGGGAGGTTAACCCATGAAGGTTTGGTGATGGCCACCCATACTCTTTCCTGCCGCTTGGGGATTTCAAAGATGAATTTGTCCTTGCTCTCTAAAAGCTTTAACTTGAGGGTCTGGGGATAGAAGAGAGAACTAACACAAAGGGTAATTCAAGAATGAACACAGGGACTTCCCTGGTGGTCTAATGGCTGAGACTCCAAGCTTCCAATGCAGGGACCCAGGTTCATCCCTGGTCAGGGAAGTAAGATCCCACATGTTCACCTGCTGCAACTAAAGATGCTCCATACCGCTATGAGTAACACAGCTAAGACCCAGCACATCCGAATAATAAATAGAAGCAAATATTTTTCTATAATGACCGTGCAATTTGTGAACTAGGACGTTTTATCGGCAACAACATTGAAATAAGTCAGCTACCTTATATATCAGAGAGCAGAAGCTTCTGGGACCGAGCTGCGAAACCAGACCTGGCCAAGGAATGACCTCAACTAATTCCTTACAAAGATGCCGCTTTGTGGGGGCCTCATCTAAAGAGTGCCTGTGTGCTTCCCTCCCAGTCCAGACCCTCTCGAGTTCTCTTCCTCCCTAAGACCTGCACACAGCAGAGCTGGAAGGGACAGGGCCCCCAGCAATGCTGAGAACACCTGTGTCTAATTCAGTTGGTGACTCAGAAATCCCATTCCTGAAATAGGCAGCCCCACCACACACAACTGTGTGTCCGCCTCTGCGACCTCTTAACAACAAACCCAAACTTCCGACCCTGTTTTCTGTGATTGGAAGGAAGCAAAGAGATGGCCCTGGGAGCAGCTGTTCCCAGCCTGAACCTCACACCTAAATAATGTCAGTCGATACAAATCAACACGCCAATTATTAGGTGAGAAACAAGCCGAAGAAATACAGCTCATTAGGATTGAGAGTGTCTGAGGGCTGTGTGTGTGTGTTTAGTTTGTCCATATTCTGGAAAATTTTTATTTGCCGAGGTTTCGCCTTTACTTTCTCAAACCAAAAGAGATCATGACCTTGAGCTTCCAGTCAGCCAGGAGGACTTGACAACTGCCCAGCCAAGGGTGAATCTGCCTTGAGGGATCCTTTTTACAATTGGGTTTCACCAGGGCAGACCTCAGTAGCTGTGGAAACAAAAAATTTCTCCTTTCCCGTTGAGCAGTAAGTCTAGAGTTAGAGGCAGACTTTATCCTTTCATACTTTCTTTTACGTAAAAATAAACACAAGCCTTCACCTGAAACTATCCAATGTAGTTAATCTGCTATACCCCAATACTAAATGATTTTGGTGTTAAGAAAATAATTAAAATTTAAAAAATAAATAAGGACAAACTTTATTCAGTTTATTCTGTATCTCGAATCACTAGTTTTTACACCAACAAGACTCAGTTTTACAGGACTTTATTCTTGATATACTTGGATGAGGACTCTGTGAACGAATTTGTTTAAAAATGATCCCAGCCATTCCCCCCTGCTACGATCTCAGGACAACACGCAATGGCAAAACTCCGCTGTCTCACAGGAGAGGAAACGTGACATGGAGGCAGACAGGCCTGGAGCCCCCTGCCCTTGCTCTTGGTTCCCCCTGGGAGCCTGGGGGAGCGGGCTCCTCCTGCAGCTCGGCCTCTCCCATGAAGTGCTTCCTGCCGCAGACACAGCGCAGCGCTCACAGAGGTCTCTCTGTGGCATTTCTGGAATGTCCTTCTTCCCCAGTTCTGCTGGGCTTTTTTTCTTCGTGTGAAGGCAGGGGAATAAAGAGGCCTATTTATGCTGGGCTGGGCTTCTGCATGGAGCGCATCTCCATACGGGACTGCTTGACGGTTAGTGTTTCAGAGACAACCTGGGCACAGCCTGGAGCCTCTCCAAGGGAGTGGACGTGGTGGGGTTGGCACCACTCGCCTTTGACTCTGGCAGGGCTGGGTGCTGCCTCCCTGCCAGGAGCGTGTGAGGAGCTCACGGGGGCTGCTCTGCAAGGGACTCCCCACTCCTCACCCCCACGCTCAGGGCCGCTGAGATGCTCACAGCTGCTTCTGGGAGGGTCAGCGCCAGGCTGGCCATGGCGACTTCCCTAATGGGATTTCACCAGCCTCCACCAGCCCTTTAGACTTGACCAAGTCCTGGTGTGTGCGACTCATGTTCTCACAAAAATTCAGAGAGGTGGGTGTTGCACTCCATATTTTAAAACCGAGCACTAGGTGCAACATATCCTTTCTGTATAATGTCACAGGCTGTTTGGACAGCCTTTGGGGGTGCCTGCCTCGCCAACAAGCCCCTTTACTCTGAGAACTCACCCTGCCCCACAGCAAGCTCACGGTATAACCGCGCCTCACACAAGCTTCAGTTAACTGGACTAGAGACGGACCAATGACCCAAGCTGGGCCAGAAGAATGTTCTAAGTTTTTTACCTTGACTCAGAAATGCTGCCCAGCCTCTGCTGGGCCTTTGAAAGGGAGCCCCGACAACCACAGGCCTGAGGCAACTGTGAGGGCCGAATGCAAAAATGATAAGATGCTTGTCACAGAGCACATGATGGAACTGTCCCCCAGTCACCTCCCTCACCTGAAGGACAGTTCCAACAGCTTCCTTGTTTCTGATTCCAGTCGCTCTTGAGATCCTTTTGTTCTCTGAAATATCTCTCTCTCGTCTTGTAACAGAATTTTCTATTAGGGCTTAAATTTATGTAACATAATGACCTATTAGAACTGTGAAATAAATTTTTTTTAATGGAAAATCCTCCCAGCTGCTCTCTGGAGAGACAAAGACAAGAGGGCAGGACAGGGCAGGTCCTGAGTGGCCTAGCTTAGACAGTGAACCACAGGGGAACTCTGACTTGGCAAAGCCAGCCCACCAGCTAGTCTGCAGGGCACCTACAGAGGTGAGACTATTCCAAGGGTGACCTGGGAAACTGAGGGGGGCAGCAGGGCCCTTTCCACCTGGTATTTGATGAAAAGGAGGGCTCCTGGGTAGACTAGCATGTCCCAACCGAAACCAATGTCAGAGGAGAACAGCAAGGGGCCCTCTGACCTGCGAGGTTGACTTCTGCCCCAGGCTTCTGCAGTAGATGCTCAGTAATATTTACTTAGTAATATTAATATGCATGATTATTGCCCATGCTTTGGAACTTCCCTGATAGCTCAGCAGGCAATGAATCTGCCTGCAGTGCGGGAGACACAGGTTCAGTCCCTGGGTCCGGAAGATCCCTTGGAGAAGGAAATGGACACCCACTCCAGTATTCTTGCCTGGAAAATTCTATGAACAGGGGAGCCTAGAGGCCTACAGTCCATGGGGTTCAAAGAGTCAGAAATGACTGAGTGACTTTTTTCACTTTTTGAGTTATTAAGAGAGGAACATTTAAGAAGATGAGAAAGCTTCATAAGGTAGGAACCTGGGTCTGCTGAAAGCCAAACTCACTTTCCAGCTGTGAAGATCCGGGCTACCCACTTTCCTGGAGAACGGTACGTCCCCCTCCTCTGCTGCTGGACCACAGACGCGGGTGACTCCTTTAACCGCGCTCCATGTATGAAGCCACCAGAACAGGGCTTGTGCAGGCTTGGGCTTCAGCTCAGGGGTGGGGCATCTGCTGTGTCACGTGTGGACATGCTCCCCACCACACAACACTTTTACTATTAGTTTGCCTGTTAAGCAGACAGAATCCATCAAAGATTAGCACTCTGCTGGAGTTTCTGGGTCGAGTGATAAAGCACAAGTATTTCCCTTTCTGAGACTCTCTGAACTCTCTGTAATATTTCTACGGCTGTCACCCTCCTATTCACAAAAATAAACCCAGGCTTAACTAAGCTTCTCTTCCTCCCTTTACTTTTCCAAGACTTGGGGTGTCCAAAATAACTGTGTTTATTACATGATGACATTGTCTGCTGTGATAAAAAGTCCCTTCCTCCAAGTGGTCAGCGCTCTGAGGAGGGAGAAGGCGGGTGGGGCCTGTGTTTCCTAGGCGTGGGTGCTCTGCCGTCCCGGGCTAGCTCTTCCTCAGCAAAAGGGGGAATGAGAACAGCTTTTAACATCAGTCAGACTGAGTCTCTGTGTCTTAGTGCATCTGGGCTGCAATAACAAAAACACCATAGACTGGTTCTGAAAGCTGAGGAGTCTGTGATCAAGGCAGTGGCATATTTGCTTCCTGGTTTTTAGAAGAAGACTATCTTTTCTTTTTCTTTTTTTGGTGGACACGAGTTTGAGCAAACTCTGGGACATGGTGAGGGACAGGGAGGCCTGGTATGCTGCGGTCCACAGGGTCGCAAAGAGTCAGAAGTGACTGAGCAACTGAATAACAACGATTTATTTTTCAGTTGCATCTCACTGCTGCAAGGGCTTTTCTCTCGCTGGGGCACTTGGGGGCTACCCTTCACTGTGGTGAGTGGGCTTCTCACTGTGGGGGCTTCTCCTGTTGCCGAGCACGGGCTCTAGGCGCGCGGGCCTTGGCAGTTACAGCATGTGGGCTCTGTCATTGTGTCATGCAGGCTAAGTTGCCTCGTGGCACATGGGATCTTCCCGGACCAGGGATGGAACCTGTGTCCCCTGCATTGGCGGGCAGATTCTTATTCACTGCACCACCCAGAAAGTCCAGAAAGCTAACATCTTGCTGTGTCCTGACATTGCAAGGGTGAGAGAGCTGTCTCTGAATTAGGCACTAATCCCATTCCTGGGAGTTCCACCCTCATGACTTCATCACCTCCCAAAGGCTATACCTCCAAGTATCATCACACTGGGAGCTGGGTTTTTAATATATGCATTTTGTGGGGGGCGGGGGGCTGGGAGGTGACACAAACTTCAGTCTATAGTCCCCTCCCCTTAATTAAAGTGAAGTTGCTCAGTCGTGTCCAACTCTTTGCGACCCCATGGACCGTAGCCTACCAGGTTCCTCCGTCCATGGGATTTTCCAGGCAAGAATACTGAACTGACTTGTCATTTCCTTCTCCACTCCCTCTAATTAAGCCACTCGTTAACAGCACAACCCTGGACAAGTTATTTTATCTTTCTGAGTCCCAGATTTCTAACTTTATTTGGTTGAAATGGGGAACAAATGCAATACTATATCAAAGGTGCTTGGCTCAGATCAGACTTCTATAAATGATCATCCATTTTTATTAGGCTCCTTACCCAGGCAGGGAAGGATGTGGTTCTCACCTGCTCTTGTTGCCTGTTCCCTCTCACCCACAGGTGCCTGTTGTACTGTCTCTCCTCGCTGAGCCTGGGCAGAAAGTCCAGAGAGGCAGGTCACCCATCCCACATCCTGCCCCGTGCCTCCTTCCAGGGCTGGGCTCATCAAGTCACTCACCTTTTTGTCCCATATACATGCAATGGGTCTGTACTGTGCCCAGAGACTGTCCTGGCCCACAGGGAATATACAGAAGAGTAAGACAGGGTCCCTGCCCTCGAGTACACAGATCTTCACAGGACATGTGTGACCTTGACACAGCTGTGCACAGGGTGAGCACAAAATACTGTGTGCTGGAGGCAAAGAGGCTGGACATCCAGCAGGAGCTTCTGGAAAGGTTCCGTGGGAGGAAAGCTCCCCAGAGGCTGTGGGGTTGCCTCACTCTCCACCGGGTTGCAAACATTTACAGCTTTTTTAACAGTGCCAAGGGATCTCGTGAAGCTGGGCCTGGGAGGTGGAGGGAAAAAGGATATTCTGGGCAGGAGGAACTCCATTTTGAAGGCCGAGAGGGGTCCCAAGGCTACAAGCGTCACAGGAGTGGACAGTAACCCAGTGCAGCAAGAGTAACAGTGAGGGTTTAGTGGGAAGACCTCATGGTGAAACTGGAAAGAGGCGTTCACACCGGGCCTTGAGGTCTTGGCTCCTCTCCAGACACGTGTGGGCAGTTCAGCTGGTCAGGGGCTGTTAGAACAAGGGCTCATAGACTTGTGAATTTTACACATCACAAAAAATTATTTTTAAAAAATGGAGGAGGAGGGAACTGATGTGGGGTTAACAACATTTCATTTTGCCTTAAAAGAGCAAGGAAACAATTTCCAGGGCCACCATTTCATAAAATAAAAGGCATTTTTAAATTTTTGTTTTGAGAGGGGGCTGTGTTGGGTCTTTGTTTCTGCACAGGCTTTTCTCTCATTGCAGCAAGCAGGGGCTTCTCATTGCAGTCGCTTCTCTTGTCGCAGAGCACAGGCTGTAGGGTGTGTGGGCTTCAGTAGTCGCAGCATAAAGGCTCAGCAGTTGTGGTTCCCAGGCTCTTGAGCACAGGCTCAATAGTTATGGCACATGGGCTTAGCTGCCCCGCAGCATGTGGGATCTTCCTCGACCAGGGATTGAACCTGTACCTCCTGCATTGACAGGTGGCTTCTCTACCACTGAGCCACCAGGGAAGCCAAATAAAAGATATTTTAAAACAAAGAAATGAATGAGTTTAGCTTCTTGAAGAACTCGCTACATCATCCTTATTGTTCTTTAGATTGTTCTTTATTGAGCTTTAGATTGAAAAAAAATTTTATGCCCTGACCCTCGCTCCTAAGACTAGTAGTTGGGAAGCAGGGATTAGAAAATAAATTGTCAAATTGTCAGGGGAGGCATGAAATTTAAATTCCTTTAAAGCTCAGCCATATCTTGGGTTGGGGGAGACCACCTTTGTGCTCATTTGGTTCAGTTCTGACACCTGCAAGCTCTGTACTTCCGGTCAGATTCAAAGGAGCTTCCCAGGATTCATGATGCAACGTGACACACTTAGGAATAAACTCTATCAGGGGAGCAGGGGGACTGGGCACCTGAGAGAAGCTCAGTGACATCGTGGGGAACTTGACCTCCCCATTTGTATGCATGATACCACATGCTGTCTAAGTAGTCTCCTGGCTCTAACCAGGAGTCAGAGTCCTAAACTCAGTCCTAAAATCAGCAGTCCTAAACGCTGATGGGGGCTTCTCTGGTGGCTCAGCGGGAAAGAATCTGCCTGCCAATGCAGGTGACGTGGGTTTGATCCCTGGGTCAAGAAGATCCCTTGAAGTAGGAAATGGCAACCTACTTCAGTATTTTTGCCTGGGAAATCCCACGGGCAGGAGTCTGGCAGGCTACAGTCCATGGGGTCACAGGCATCAGACAAGACTTAGCAACTAAACGACAGTAATGAAAAAGCTGATTACTATAAGAAGGTCTGGAGTATGGGCCTAAATTTCCTGGCAGCTAAAATGAAGGGAGGATGTTAAGAGTTACACAGTTTTCTTTTTCTGACAAAAGAATGCATACAAATTGATTTGCGAGAGCCCGGTGTTTTCCTGGAATGAAACTCCTGCTAAAATTTCCTCTGAGTGTCCCTGTGAAAGAGACACTGGGCTTTGGAATGGACCATGGCTTCCACCATGGTCACACAAGACTCATGGATGTTGTTCAAACAGATGATGCTCATAGGCCGTTTCCAGAAGGCCGAGGCCACAGGGAGCATCATAGTTCAAGGAAGGTACTTCTGCCTTTGATGTACCTGTGGTCTTAGAAGTACAGGAAGAACCAGCTGCAGACGTTGCCTTGTCTGTACATCCCAGAACCATAGCAGAGCCCTCAGCGTGGCTCTACTGCAAGGACCCATCAAGGTTCTGGCTACGTTCCCTTTCTTGACCCGAGTGATGGATATTGCCTAAGCCATACATTTATCTTGTGCCCTTTTATGTGTGTGTAACACAGCAAAAATTTAAAAAGAAAACCTTGATGGATTTCTTTTTAAATGTACAGTTAAACTCACAGTTAATTTGAGATGGTTTAGTTTGCATTTGATTCATTTTTTAGCTTAGTGTTTTAAAAATAAATATTTTTCTACTCATCATAGCAAACATATTTTCAGGAAAGTCTCTTTTATACATAAGGAGGCCCCAGACTATACTCAACAGGGTCTGTTATGCACAAAACAGCTATTGGTCTGTCATTGTATCATCTAAACTTCTCAAGTGTGTTTATTTACACAAAATAACTTGTGAAAAAAAATGACTGATGTTCCTTCAGAACCCACTGGGGACGTCAGTTCTTGGGTGAATGAATAGAAGAGCAGTTGATCATTAGTCTTTGAAAAGAGTGTGGTGCTTCGTGGTATGCATAGCCCATGTTGTCTATTCATGATTAAAAAGCATTGAAATTTCTGCAATAAAATAATGTGATTATATATTTGGTTGAAAAACATTATTCACTCAGTCATGTCTGATTCTTTGTGACCCCATGGACTGTAGCCCACCAGGGTCCTCTGTCCAGGAATTCTCCAGGCAAGAATACTGGAGTGGGTAGACACTTTGGTAACCCTTCCTTAAATTATTTGACCAGGTAACCCTTATGTGATATAGAATATATATTTAAAACCTCATGGAATTAGTATCCTGTGGAACACACTTTGAAAAGCACTGTATTAATTCATTCTTCTAATTTTACAGGTAGAGAAACTGAGGTCAGAGGGAAGAGCTCCCTTGGGGTCATACCCTGAGTCCTCTGTGTGCTAGGCTGCTCTGAAATGAGGGAGTACTCAGCTGTCTGTCACACGTGCTATTCTTGTGGACTTAAAATAATATAACACTAAATTAAATAAATTAAATTAGAATATTATAACAACATCCAGGCACCCACCATGCAGCTTAAAGAATAAAATATTGCAATCACCTCACACCAATCAGAATGGCCATCTTTAAAAAGTCTACAAATAATAAGTGTTGGAGATAGGAGAAAAAGGAATCCTCCAACCCTGTTGATGGGAATGTAAACTGGTGTAGCCACTATGGTGAGAACTGTATGGAGGTTCCTCAACAGAGTAAAAATAGAACTACCAAATAATCCTGCAATTCCACTTCTGGGCATTTATCCAGAGAAAACTCTAGTTCTAAAAGATACATGCATCTCAATGTTCATAGCAGCACTATTTACAATAGTCAGGATATGGGAACAACCTAGATGTCCATCAATGGATGAGTGGATAAAGATGTAGTGGATAAAGATATATATATATATATATATATATATATATATATATACACCCACAGTGGAGTATTACTCAGCCATAAAAAAAACAATGAAAAAATGCCATCTGCAGCAACATACATGGACCTAGGGATTATCACACCAAGTGAAGTAAGTCAGATAGAGAAAGACGAGCATCATATGATATAACTTGAGTGTAGAATCTTAAAAATGATACAAATGAACTTATTTAGAAAACAGAAATAGGCTCAGGGACATAGAAAACAAACTTATGGTTACTGAAAGGGATTGGGGGGAGGGAATAAAATAGAAGTTTGGGATTAACAGATACACACTACTATGTAAAATAGTTAAACAGCAAGGACCTGTTGTATACCACAGGGAACTATAGTCAATATATTGTAACAACCCATAATGGAAAAGAATATGAAAGATTAACATGTTAATATGTTAACACATTAATATTATCCATAAAATATGAAGCTGAAACTAACACAACGCTGTAAATGAATATTCAGTTTGTAAAATGGTTAGAGATAGTCCAAGCTTCCTGAGTACCCCTCCCTCTCACATCCTGCTTCCTTTCTCACAGGGGTAATCACCATCTCGAATTTGGTGTTTATCACTACTAGTCATGTTTTAATACGTATACCACTGTATTAGTTTGCTGGGGCTTCCATACCAAAGCACTGCAGACTGGGCAGCTTAGACCACAGACGCTTCTTCTCTCACAGTTCTGGAGGCTGAGTCCAAGGTCAAGATGTTGACAGGGTCAGTTTCTTCTGAGGCCGCCCTCCTTGGTTTGTGGATGGCTGTCTCTTCCCTGTGTCCTCTTTTTTTCTGCTTATGCACATGCCTGGTGTCCCTTTATTGGCTCAAATATTCCCTTCTTATAAGGACACCAGTCATGTTGGACTAGGGCCACTCTCATGATCTCATTTTAAATTAATTACTTCTTTACGGACTATCTCCAAATACAGGCACATTCTGGGGTGCTGGGTGATGTTATCACATGAACTTTGAGGGGCACAGATCAGCTCATTACAACTACCCACATACTCATTCTCCTGAGGATAGATTTTTGGGGCACTATAAACAATGCTGCAATGAACACATTCATATAAAACTCTGTGTCACATTTACTAACTAGATTTGTATGCATGCCTAGGAGTGAAATTGCTTAGTTACTCAGGTTATTTATTGACTAGACCATGCTTTTCTTGTTGATTCACGATGGCATGAGTTCTGTTGCCAAATATATGAGAGTCTATGTCTGAGTTCATCAGCTTGTGGGTCTATTGGTCTCTCTAGATAAGCTCATAAAGGAGAGGGCCTCTACTATGAGTTGAGTTATGTGCCCCACTCCAATTCATGTGCTGAAGTCTAAACACTCTAGCATCTCAGAATGTGAATTTGGAAATAGGGTCATTGCAGGTGTAATTAACTAGGATGAGGTCATACTGGTGTTGAGTGGCCCTTAACCCAAATTGCCTGGTGTCTTTATGAAAGGCGGAAATTGGGGAGCAGACTCACAGGTGGCTACCTAATGGAGATGAAGATTGCTGCCTGTAAACTGAGGATGGAGCTCAAATAGCTGGAATAGATGCTCCCTCACAGCTCTGAAAAGGAACAAGCCCAGCTAATACAATGATTTTAGGCTTCCAGCCTCCAGAACTGTGAGACAAAACCTTTCTGTTGTCTAAGTCCATCAGTGTGTGTTACTTTGTCATAGCAGTTGTAAGAAACTAAGGTAGCTTCCATTCTGGTTCTTGCTCTAGATTTTTCATCCCCATCTCTCTTCCCTGGGGCTTCCCAGGTGGCACTAGTGGTAAAGAACCCACCTGCCAATGCAGGAGACACAAGACACAAGGGTTGGATCCTTGGGTCAGAAAGATCCCCTGGAGGAGGGCATGACAACCCACTGCAGTATTCTTGCCTGGAGAATCCCATGGACCAGGGTCACAAGGAGTCAGACACAGCTGAAGCGATTTAGCACCCTCTCTTTCCTGCTTACAAAGCTAGAAATAACATAAGATGGTAGTTAGGGTATGAGGGTGCTTCCAAGTTTGGCATTGCTGGCAACTGCCAAGCACACCCTGTACCTTCGGCTCCACCATCATGGGAAAATACAGAGCAGTAATATGAACTAAGGGGCTTCCCAGGTGGCACTAGTGGTAAAGAACCTGCCTGCCAATACCAATGCCAATGCAGGAGACCAAGAGATGCAGTTTCAATCCCTGGGTCTGGAAAATCCGAAGGCATGGCAACCCACTCCAGTATTCTTGCCTGGAGAATCTCATGGACAGAGGAGCCCGGTGGGCCATAGTCCATACGGTCACAAAGAGTTGGATGGACATGACTGAAGCAACACAGCACACAGGCACACAATATGAACTAAGAGAATTAAAAGATGCTTGCTACTTAGGAGGAAAGCTGTGACAAACCTAGACGGGGGAGGCAGAGGATGAGATAGTGAGATGACATCACCAGCTCAATGGACATGAATCTGAGCAGATTTTGGGAGACAGCGGAGGACAGAGAAGACTGGCAAGCTGGATCCATGGGGTCACAAAGAATCAGACACAACTGGGCAACTGCACAACAACAGCAAATATGAACCGAGATGCTCAGAATCTAGGTAGAGTCCTTAAGCAGCCCTAGATGGCCTGGGTGTCTTTGACAAGTTGCTGACCCTCTCTGGGCCTTGTTTTCCTTATTTTAACAGCTGTAAAATAAGGCTGTTAAATGGTACTTTCCAGGGGCTGAGGGGAAGGAGAGAATGGAGAGTTGTTTAATGTATATAGAGTTTTAGCTTGGCAAGATGAAAAGAGTTCTGGAGATGGATGGTGGTGATGATAGCACAATATTACCTATGTACTCAAAACCACTGAACTGTACACTTAAAAGCAGTTAAGATGGTAAATTTTATGTTATGTAAATTTCACCACAAGAAAAAAATGGAAGAAAAATAAGGCTGTTAGTCCTAGGATCTTCCAACTGTTCTGTTTATGACACTGTATTTTAGGTCATCAGGAATAAAAATATTCTGCTGCCTCCCACTCTCTGCAAGCTTGGGTGGCAAAGATGATTTCTATTTTCCTAATTATCTGGGCTGTCGATGGTTCTGTCTCATCCTCAAGAAGAGTTGTTGCTGTTGTTGTTTTCTGAGCCTCTGCTGGTTTACAGATGGTTATCTGTGAAAATCTGTCTATTGTAAGACTTTCTCTGTGTGTGTGTTAGAATTACTTATAGTAGCTGCTTACCCAATTTCACATTCACAGGGATGCTGTCTGGCCAGTGTCAGAATGACTAAGTCCCAATAGAGCTTGGCCAGACTTGAACCAGAGCCCCAAATAACATATATAAATCTTTCCTGTCCCTGGAACATAGGTAATGGAAATCATCAGACAGTGAGCGACTGGGGTGTTCCAAGGGTTTCAGGACTGAACGTTGGTTCTCTGGTTCTCTGCCTGGCATCTGGCCTTCATTAGGTTATAAAAAACAGTTTATGGCCCTTCTGGTTGGAACAATAACTTTTACAATATTCATCATGGCTGAGTGGTTATCAGAGCAAGAAGCCAGCCAGCTAAACTCCTCTGCATCCTGGCTGTTTGTCACGGGTAGCGCCAGCCACATGTGTCAGCTTTTTAATGTCGCATCAGCCCTCTAAAGCAGGTGCTATGATTGCTATTTTCAGATTTAGCTCAGAGAGGCTTAGAGACTTCACTAAGCTCACACAGCCATCAGAGGCTGGGTTCAAATACGTGCCACTCAGCTTGCAGGATCCTAGTTCCCCACTCAGAGTTCGAACCCAGGCCCCGGCCCTGAGAGCACCAAGTCCTAACCCCTGGACCACCAAGGATTTCCCTGGATCCAGGTTTTCTGCCTCCCAGGTCAGCGTCCGTTTTTTCTTTTCCCTGTTTCATTGCTGCCTAGCCAATCTTAGTGACAGTTCTACTTGCTAGAATTTTACTTCTTGGTTCAGTTAAACTTTGAGCTCCCACGCGGCTCTTAGCTAGTGCCTGTCACACAGGAAGATGCTGTGTCTCTGTTGGCATCGCTAGGCTGTGCTCTGTGAGGACCGGGGCTGCACATGTACGTGCTTCATAAACATGGGTTCAGAGCCCCCTGGTGTTTCATAAATACGGGTTCAGAGGATGAGCAGCTGAGCCCCCAGCACAGGATGCTGCCCTAGAATCTTGCTTCCAGGCACTTCCTCTGATTGGTTCCTGGTCTGCCCTCTGCAGTGGGCGTCCCTGTGGCAGATGCCACGATGTGCTGCCTAGAGCCTTGCACCACAGGAGTTGCCTCCCTTGCTGCCGAGGGTGCTGTGTTCACCTCAGCTGCACAGTGCTGGTTAGTCTGAAGTCATACCCGTTTCGTGGTGGCTACACTCAATGGGGGAAAGAAAAGGGCTGGGTCAGCTCAGTCCCATGGGAAACAACTGTGAAGGCCACTCTGTCTCCCGTGCTCCCTGTGGGGCCTACAGGGCAGAAGTTGGGCCTCTTTCTCCCCCTGCCCAGCCCGGCTTCCTTCCTCTTCCCTCCTCAGGGGATGGTCCCATGACACCTCTCAACAAACATCCCGTCTGCACACTCTCGGAGTCTGCTTTCCTGGGGACCCGCCCCGGGGCCCCCATCCCAGAGCCTTGTCTTCTCCTTGCTATACAACCACACAACCTTTAGAGTGGCCCTGGCTTCCCACCTTGGGATTCTCTCAGGTGCTTCTGAATTCACTCTCTGGGGCAATCTCGTGGGCTCTGGGGACTGTCACTGGACTGCTTCCGGTATGGAGGAAAGCATCGCTTACCACCTCCACAGGGATGAATTCAGCGAGCAGACCTCGCCTGGGCACAGGCATGTGGCTGCACGTCATCCTTCCAAGTCTCTTCTGCCCCCAGAAGGGAGCAAGCTTATCTGGCATCTGGGAAAGACAATAGCGAAGGGAAGTCAACTGCTGAGGCTCTTAAAAACTGATGTCTTTCTGCCTTGAGGGGGATCGAGATGAAAAAAGTTTATGACCCACTTGCTGAGCAGGTGGGAATTTAAATTCAGTTCTGAGGAGTGGACCTGGGTTAACTGGACCTGTCAGGGTATCACTGCACGTGCCCTGCCCTCCAAGCAGTGTGCCCTTGCTAAACGGGATTGCTTAGGACTCTCTGGTTGCGAGAAGCAGAAATGATGACCTAGTTTAGCAACGATAACAACCGAAACCAAACACCAAACTTAAGGTCAGAAACACAGCCAGGACCCAGACAGGGATCAGGGGCATGATTGCTGTGTCCCCGAATTCTGCATCTGCGCATCAGTGTGTGGACACGCGTGCTTTTGCATATATGTTAACATGTGTACATTCTGGATGAAGTGTCTCATGATGGCAAATTGCCAATTGTTGATTCTGGGATTTCTATTTAACCACATCAAGATATTAATACCAAAATGCTAACTGAACTCTCTTGGACCCAATCCTAAAGTCCTGGGAGATACAATTTTACATGAAGGTTTTTGTCCAATATTAACTCCTGATGCAATTAGCCAAGGACACCAAGGAGGACTGTGTAGTTCAAACCGAATACTGTAGAAACCTACTCCTGTGGACATGATTGACAGCCCAAAAGTTGGGCCCCTAACCAGCTTTGGAGATCACGCTGTGACTAAATAGTTAGGCAGTTCACTTCGCTATTGGACCTGGGTAATGATGGTTAAGCTGCTGACTAAATTCATTAAGCCTCATTATTCCTTCTGTACTGCATCTGAGGAAACCAAGCAAATCCTTCCTGATCTCACCTTGGTGGAGAACCCTCTAAGGCACAGTCTTGCCTTCAAGAGCATATAGCCTAACAGAGGACTAACAAGAGAGGTGAAAATACAACAAACTGAAATATGATGGGACTCTCTGTTCAATAAGAAAGGCTCTCAGATGCAAACTAGTATATATAGACAATGGATATATAACAAGGTCCTACTGTATAGCACAAGGAACTATACTCAATATCCTGTGAAACCATATGGGGAAAGAATATAAAAAAGAATATATATATGTCAGTCACTCAGTTGTGTCCGATTCTTTGCAATCCCATGGACTGTAGCCTGCCAGGCTCCTCTGTCTGTGGAATTCTCCAGGCAAGAATACTGGAGTGGGTTGCCATTTCCTTCTCCAGCAGATCTTCCCAACCCAGGGATCAAACCAAAGTCTCCTGCATTGCAGGCAGATTCTTTACCATCTGAGCCACCAGTAAAGCCTATTTATATGTATACATAACTGAATCACTTTGCTGTTGTATATGAAAGTGAAAGTGAAGTCGCTCAGTCGTGTCCGACTCTTTGCGACCAGATGAACCACAGCACGCCAGGCTTCCCTGTCCATCACCAACTCCCGGAGTTTACCCAAACTCATGTCCATTGAGTCATTGATGCCATCCAACCATCTCATCCTCTGTCATCCCCTTCTCCTCCTGCCCTCAATCTTTCCCAGCATCAGGGTCTTTTCAAATGAGTCAGCTCTTCTCATCAGGTCTTCCCTGGTGGTAAATATATATAAAACATATATACATAACACACATATATATAACTGAATCACTTTGCTGTACAGCAGAAATGAACACGACATTGCCATTTAACAAGGATACAACATTGTCAAATGACAACTATTCTTCAAAAGAAGAAAAGAAAGGAAGGATGAAAGAAAGGTTATCAGTAGTTGAGTGACCACTATATGTTGTTCAGTCGCTAAGTCGTTTCTGACTCTTTGCGACCCCATGGATTGTAGCCCACCAGGCTCCTCTCTGTCCATGGGGTTTCCCAGGCAAGAATACTGGAATGGGTTGCCATTTCCTTCTCCAGGGTATCTTCCCAATCCAGGGATCAAATCTGTATCTCACATTGGCAGATGCATTCTTTACCACCAGGGAAGCCTGAGTACTATATACCAGGTGTTATATAGATACTATCTCTAAATTTCACAACTTAATCAGGAGACATTACTATATGCCCATTAAAAAAAAAAACCAAAACAGGAAACTGATGCTTCAGGAAGTTAATTAAGTCTTCCAAAAGCACATGGGTGGTAACTAGCAGAATTTAGAATTTTTCTTTTGGTCTCTTCAGTTTCTTTTTTAAAAAATATAATTTAGAATTTGATTCCAAATCTGGTTCATTCTAAAGCCAGTAGTCTTCCCAGAACAATGTATCACCGTCTAAACAACTAATAGATTACACAAGTAAAACCTTTATATTTCATGCATTGTATGATTCAGGAATGCCATTAAGGGCTATGCTTCGCCAAAACCATTCAAAGAAACACTGAAACATTTCGTCAGTCATCAGCAGTCCAGACTTTAGTCTAGACTGATTCCCAGTAATTTATGGGATGGGAAGACTTCACTAAATTAATTTACTGTTCCTGTTTTGTGCTTATTAATTGCTTTGACAATCATCCAGATGCTTGTGTTGACTCGGTCCAGACCTATGGTGCAAATCATGAGGGACATGGGGAAGGAAGAGGGCCTGGATGTTTTGATTTCAAGGTCTCTGACTGAGGCAGGGGAGGCGGGCAGGCCAAACTAGGGGTCAGTGTCCCCTGTACATGATGGGGTGGGGAGTGGAAACAGCATTGGGTCTTTTCACTCTTAACCACACTGGCACTCAGGCAGAGTCCCTCTTCCTCCTGAGCTCCAGCCTCCTCAACTTTAAAATGCCCTCATTAAATCCAACTTGCCTCCCTCTCTGCATTGTAATAATTATGGTTATTAGTGTGTGGCAATCATTAGTTGCTATGTAAAAATAATGGTTACATTTTACTGGCACTTTGGTTTATTTCCTCGCAACCCTAAGAAAGCTGGTCCTATTTTTAGCCCCATTTTACAGATGTGGCCACTGAGAGCTTAGAGGATGAAATAATTTGTGGTCCCAAACCAAGTCTGCCAGGACCCAGAGCCTGACCTGGACAATCCACCATTTATCAGATTGTCATAATTGCCCTGCAAGGCCCTAATCCAGGAAGCCCAGGGTGTGACCCATGCAGGGTGGGAGTTAGGGAGGGGATGGATACTCTGAGCCTGACTGCCTCACCTTCTTCATCATCACCAAGGAAACGAGCTCTCCCTTGCTGTTGCCAAGGAAACCATCTAAGCTCTCTCTTTCTCTCACCTTCACCATGGAGACAGCTGCTCCTAGAGTGGGAGGAGGTCCCCAACAAGGGAGTGGGGACAACATGCCTCCAGACACTTCTTTGTTGCCTGCAAGGCTGCATCAGTAGGAGCCCGAGCTGGGAATTGAGGAATGTGGAAGCATTCTTGGAGCTGCACAGAGATACAGTGTCAAAGCCAGGATGTCTCTGGGGAGCACAGGTTACAAGAATAGTCTTCTGAATTTATTTCTAGAGGCTGCTTGCCTTTAGTCAGCCATCATCCAGTTCAAAGGAAATTCCCAACTTTTTGTGTCTCACAAATGTTGAAAACCTGTCCAGCCAGGTCTTCTCTTTGTCTAATTTTGCTTCCAACTTGCTGGGTGACATTGGGTAACTCAACTGTGTTTCCCTTGTACTTGTCAAATAAAGTGTGTGGGTGAGCTCAGTGGCTCTCATACATGCAGATTTCCTGATCATTGCAAGTCCTTTAGAAACATGAGGCTCCAACCTAGTCTGCCAGACTTGTGTTTTGCAAGATAAGGACATGCTCAGTCGCTTCATCATGTCCAACTCATTGTGACCCCATGAACCTGCCAGGCTCCTATGTCCATGGGATTCTCCAGGCAAGAATATTGGAGTCGGTTGCCATGCCCTCCTCTAGGGGATCTTCCTGACCCGGGGATATTCCAGACCTAGGGATCAAATGCATGTCTCCTGGGTCTCTTGCTTTGCAGGTGGATTCATGAACATTTAAAAACTCTGTTTCATCTCCAGAGGAAAGATGGTGTGATGATGAATTACGTGCAATGAAACCAGAACACCAAGCTCAGGTCCCAACCCCAGGACATCCTCCTGCAGGACATATACCAACTTGATCTCCATGTCTCAGTTTCTTTGGGGGTATAATTGGATTAATAATAGCACCTATCTGCCCACTACTACTAATTATTAGAGAAATGCAAATTAAAGCTACAATGAGGGTGACCTCACATGGGTCAGAATGTCCATTATTAAAAACTCGTCAAATAACAAATGATGGAAAGGATGTGGAGAGAAGGGAACTTTACTACACTGTTGGTGGGAATGTAAGCCGGTGTAGCCTCTATGGAGAACAGTATGGAGGTTCCTCAGAAAACTAAAAAGGGGATTACGATATGACCCAGAAATCCCACTCCTGGGCATACCTCCAGACAAAACTCTAATTCAAAAAGATACATGCACCACCATCCCTTTGCCTCTGTTCATAGCAGCACTATTTACAATACCAAGACATGGAAACAGCCGAAATGTCCATTAACAGATGAATGGATAAAGAAAATGTGGTATATGTGTACAATGGAATACTGCTCAGCCATAAAAAGGAATGAAATAATGCCATTTGCAGCAGCATGGATGGACCTAGAGATTAACATACTAAGTAAGTCAAACAGAGAAGGACAAATACCATATGATACCACTTATATGTGGAATCTAAAATATGACACAATAGAACCTACCTACGAAATAGAAACTGACTCACGGACATAAAGAACAGATTTGTGGTTGCCAAGGAGGAGGGAGTTGGGAGAGGGATGGGGTAGGACTTGGGGCTAGCAAATATAAGCTTTTATATACAGAATGGGTAGACAACTGGATCCTACTGTATAGCACAGACAACTATATTCAATACCCTAGGATAAATCATAGTGGGAAAGAATATTAAAAAAAGAATGGATATTTTCTAACTGAATCACTTTGTTGTACAGCAGAAATTTACACAACATTGTAAATCAACTCAACTTCAATGAATAAAAATTTGGTCATAGGAAATCAAGGCCAATGAAAAATAAAGGATGGAAAAATATTTGAAATGCTTAAAATTTTTTTAATGGCAAAAATTGATTTAAAGTTATATAAAAATATGTATGGAATAAAAAATACTATAGCATCTATCTCTTAAGGTCCTTGTGGTGATAAATGACATAAACTGCCTGGGAGCTTTTAGCACAAAACCTAGTACAATGGCAACACTCAAGAAATGCTGCTGCTGCTGGTGCTGGTGCTGCTGCTGCTGCTAAGTCACTTCACTCGTTCCAACTCTGTGCGACCCCATAGACGGCAGCCCACCAGGCTACCCCATCCCTGGGATTCTCCAGGCAAGAACACTGGATTGGGTTGCCATTTCCTTCTCCAATGCATGAAAGTGAAAAGTCAAAGTGAAGTCGCTCAGTCGTGTCCGACTCTTAGCGACCCCGTGGACTGCAGCCTACCAGGCTCCTCCATCCATGGGATTTTCCAGGCAAGAGTACTGGAGTGGGGTGCCATTGCCTTCTCCTCAAGAAATGCTAGCAAATATTATCACGATCGCCATCATTTCATACAGATCTTAACAATAAATGAAGTAAAAAGAAAGAAAGAAAGGAAAAAGGACCCAATCTAAGCCAAAAGACAGTGTTTCAGTTGGATATACTTAGTTTTGGGAGGAATTCCTTGGTGGTCCAGTATTCAGAATCCAGCCCTTTCATTGCAGGAAGTATGGGTTCAATCTCCAGTCAGGGAACTAAGAACCTGAGAGCTGCAGGGCTAAAATTGTAAAAATAAATAGCTTTTGATAAAAGTCAGTCTTTTTCCTCATTGGCTCTCCATTCCATCAGACTGGAGCCAAGAGTCACCACAATCTGTGCCTTGCAGTTTCTTTCTGCTCTAAGGGGCAATGCTTTTGTAACTCTCAACAACTCCGACTGTCCAAAAGAGTGTCCAGGGGCCCATAAGCAGAGATGAATGAAAAATCAGGTGTTCTAGTGAGCAGCCTGCACCCGAGGCAGGCCCGGCTGTACTCAGCAAGGACCTCTCTGTGAAGGGCCGAACAGTTTCAGGAAATGAGGAAGCATGGACAGGCGATCCTCCACCAGCCTCCTCCGTGCCTCTGCGATGTCAGGGTTAAGCCACACCAGCAGTTAACTGAGGTCCTGGGGCCCTGGTCTGGGGTGTTTCATCCTCCGCCCAAGCTGTTTGTTTGGTCCAGTTCCTGCCGCACCCAGCACCCCGCCCTTGGTCACAGGGACACGCAGAGCCCTCCAAGCAGAGGGTGATTCTGAGAGGCCTTGTCTTCCAATTTAGTCTCCCTCTGCCTCTCCCCATGAAAATTGGGTGGTAGAAACAGTCAGAGAAATCAACAAACAGGCAGAGCCAAGGAGACTGAAGATCTCAGAATCCAGAGAGAAAGGCCTTCAGAGGCAGAATGAGTAAGCAACTTCGTCCTTGGCCTTGCGTCTTCTTTGCTGTAAAACAGGGGCAATCCTGCCCACCCCACAGATGGGATGAAATGAAATGCGGGCTCATGATCTTAATATTCGTTCAGGAATGGTTTTGTGGGGCCTGCAACTGATTCAGTTGGGAGAGGCCTTTTTAAGAAGAATAATACAAATTTACAAACACCAAATTGAATGCGAAAGGAAATGTTTACTTAGGAGAAGGAAGTTGCAACAAATGACAATTTAAAAAAAAAAACCCGATACTACAAACATCACAAAATCCAGAACAATAACATATTTTATTAATTAACTTATCTGCTTCGATACTGCTTATTCCTAGTTTTTTGGGCTGCATATGCTTGGATTGCCTCTTCGTATTTTATAATAACATTTCTATAGAGAGATGATAAAATCGAATCAGTCAGTTCCATAGCACAGCTGATCCAAGTTTGTTTATTATTATTGATAGTTTTGAGTAGACATCAACAAGGAGAAAATTCTCCACTTGCCATCTTACCTATTCATGATTGGAAGTCTCCCCTGGACTTATTCTGACTTCTTGCTTCTCCGCAGCCCCACATTCTTGCAGCCAGCATGTGTTCATTCCACAGTACAGCTTTTAGCCTTGCAACCTTGTCTTGGTGGGATTCACACAGCAGATGCTCAGAGGATGCCTGGGAGCCACTCTTTCCCAGAAAGGACGTGTTTCCGAAACATGCTAACATATCCACGAACCCAAACAAAATGTGTCTCTTGGCCCACTCCTCACATTTCTGCAGCCCAGGACAAGTCCACGTTCTTGTGTTTGAAATAAATACTTGAAAATTATCAATCAAGACAACAGAGTGGCTTGTCTTCCATCCTGCTACCTTGATAACCTTCAAAAGTTAGTCGCTCCGTCGCATCAGACTCTTTCAGACCATGTGGACTGTAGCCCTCCAGGCTCCTAAGTCCGTGGGATTTCCCCCAGGTAAGAACACTGGAATGGGTTGCCGTTTCCTTCTCCAGGGGATTTTCCTGACCCAGGGATCAAACCCAGGTCTCCTGCATTGTAGGCAGATTCTTTACTATCTGAGCCACCAGGGAAGACCCATGAACCTGCAAGGCCAGGTTCAAATTTAGAATTCTCAGACTCCTAGGAGCTTCAAGTAGAATGAGTTGTGAGGCAGAAGTTGCTCCTGGCCCCTGCCCACTGCCTGCCCCCTTCTCTTCCAGGAGATCGCGCTGCACCTGTACCCACACAAGCACGTGGACACCGGCTGTCAGTTGTGGAAAGCTGAACTCATATACTGCATCCCTGGGTGTAGTTGCTCTCTGGCTTCCAGTTGGGTTTGGCCCACGGGAGACACCCACGGGAAATGGGAGGCGGTGAGAGGACAGAGTGATGGGGTATTCATTTCTCAGGCTTGGCGACATCCTGCAGGCACAGCTCTCACTGAGATCCGGTAATGCCTCCCTCTGTCCCTCCAGGCCCCTGGGTGGCAGGGGCTTTCCTGCTCTTGCTGGCCCAGGATCTTCATTTGTCCATCCTGGTTTCGATGACTCTGCTTATACCTTTGTAAACAATCCCTTTATTACACTCCCGTGAATCACCTCTTTGAAGCATGCCATCTGTTTCTTGCTTGGAGCCAAGATGATATGGCTGTTACTATTATCCCTACAATACCATCCCTTTTAGCCTAAGAAATATGTCTGATCTCCTGTGTGATCCTATGGCATCTGCAATCCTTTCTGAGCCTCAGTTTCTCCGTCTGTTAAATGGGAGTATAATAGCCAGCTCCTACTTCAGAAAGATATTGTAAGAATTAAATTAGTCAATATAGGTGAACATACTCTGGGAAAAAATATGATAGTAACTCTATTACTAGATTTAGTAAAGGTAACATGTATGCTAAGTCGCTTCAGTCGTATCCGACTCTTTGTGACCCCGTGGTTTGTAGACCGCTAGGCTCCTCTGTCCATGGGATTCTCCAGGCAACAATACTGGAGTGGGCTGCCATTTCCTCCTCCAGGGTATCTTCCCGACCTGGGGATGGAGCCCACATCTCTTAGATCTTCCGCACTGGCAGGCGGGTTCTTTACCACTAGCGCCACCATAACAATAATAGTAATGTTGTTCCTGCCCAGAGAACTCCTTTGACCCCTCTCTCTCCTCTCCGGCACCGGAGCAGTGACTGAGTCTTCAGTCTCTGACAAGGCTGGTGTCCTTTGTCGCAAAGTTCTGTGCTGCTGAAAGATGAGACTTCGTGACCAGAGACACACAATTCACAGAGCTGTTGCTACCGCATTTTGACAAATGTCTACAGAGGGCCCAAGGCTGTGCTGCAGCCCCTTGGAGCTCTCTCTCCCCAGCAGACCCTGCCTGGCCCTTGCAGCCTCTAGGCTGTGTCTGCTGAGAGCAGAGCCCGGGGCCATGGCTGAAGCAACGTGAGCACCAGGTCCTTCTCCAGGGAGCAGAGAGTGGGTGGGGTCTGACTCAGTGATAGTTGTTGTGGACTCAGGCCGCTCCTGGCAGGAAGAAAATAGCGCCTGGAGGATGCATGACCAGGCAGGCTAGGATTGCCCTACTGGGCACGAGGTTGGTTTTCTGTGCCCATTTCATAACAGCAGCACATCCCTGAGGGCTTCTCCTGCTGCCCCTGTCCAGCCTCTTCATCCATCAAGTCATTTCACTCTCCTGTCTTTCCAGCCCACCCCCTCCACCAGGCTGATAAGGGAGGGACACTAGGATTAGCAAGCTTAATCAGTGGCCTCCGTGTGATCCAGAGATCTCTGCCTTACGTTATTTGAAATCAGAAGTCAGTATCCCTGAAGCTACAGAAAAAAACAACAGTGAATCAGCCATCTGTTTCCTCTGCAAAGCTGACCCCAAAATTTCAAGCATGATATCACTGGCACATCTGGGTTCCATGGGTTTCTACAGTCTAACCTAGGAATCTAAACCCCTCATTAATTACACGGTCCCCTTGGGGCTTCCCAGGTGGCTCAGTGGTAAAGAACTCACCTATCAATGTAGGAGATATGGGTTCGATCCCTGGGTTTGGAAGATGCCCTGGAGAAGGAAATGGCAACCCACTCCAGTATTCTTGCCTGGAGAATCTCATGGACGGAGGAGCCTGGAGGGCTACAGTCCATGGGGTTGCAAGGAGTCGGACACGACTAAGCGACTAGAGAACAAACCATGGGAAAATATTTTTTGATCTCAAACTCTGTGGTCCAGTGAACCTTTTGGACACGGACCAACCTTACTTTGGGAAATGTCTGAATTGACTATAGTCAGACATGACCATTAGCTGTAATCCAGCAGTGAGGCTGGCCTTGGAAAGCTGGGTGGGCTTTGGCAAGGGAGAAAGAAAAGCATAGGTGACATTCTGAGGCAGTCACCAGACAGCTCAGAAAGGAAGGTGCCCTGGAGTTCATCTCTGTCGAGAGACTCCTCAAGAACAATTCTTCTCTGTCGGTTCTATTTAACAGAAAACACTGTGGTCCACTCCCTGAGACCTCTCTTCAGGAGCAACTATGGGGGCAGGAGTATGAGGTGGAGGCCTTCTAGAGACTTCCAGGTTTAAACCAATCCCATGGACAGGAGACAGGATCCCCTATAGAGAGCCCTATTATAGCCAAGTGCCAGGGTATATATTTATCTGCGCCTGAGATTCTCATCCTTGTTTAAAGAAAAAGCCACACATTGGCCAACAAAGTGGAAAAAAAATATACTGTTGAACAAATATTCAGGATGGTTGCTCAGAATGTTTGAAATGATGAACTAAGTGGAAAAAAAAATGCATGTGGCAAATTGTCAGCAGGCTATATTTGGGGGTCCGAATCCAGGGCTTCCCCCCCACCACCACTGATTTCACACAACCCTGATGTTTTTCCATGTCTATTTATAACTATTCTACACATTCACACACAAAAAATGCAGTGGACATCCGACTTCAGTTTTTAAAATGTTCTAAATGTATCAGGTTACAGCACGTGAGAGCGTTTAACGTGGCTGCCATTAGACTTGCTTACTGAAAAAGGGATTAATCAATGTGCAGAAAACAACGTAACAGGATCCTTTGGGAATGTGAAAGTATGAAAACAACTCTGAAAAAAATTTCTTTTTCAAAATGCAATTCACTTCAGCAAAACTTTATTGGGCACCAACCGTGCGAATGAGCAAACTTGAGACCTAAATCGGTGGTGGTGGTGCTGCTAAGTCGCTTCAGGCGTGCCCGACTCTGTGCGACCCCACAGACGGCAGCCCACCAGGCTCCCCCGTCCCTGGGATTATCCAGGCAAGAACACTGGGGTGGGTTGCCATTTCCTTCTCCAATGCATGAATTAGGTGAAGAAGACACAGTCCCTGGTCCCAAGGAGTTTTCTGGGGGAGAACAGAGAGTGGAATAAAATATGTGAAAAGGACGATTAGTGCCTTAACAGAACTACTGACGAATGTATTGGGCACTTAGAAGAGGGGGTGCACGTGATGGGCATGGAACATCGCCCAGCATCCACTCTTCCTGCTCTTTCGGGAGACACGTGGTTCCAGGCAAGTAAATGCTGGCTCCCAGCTTCAGCGGTCCAACGCAGGACCAGCTTGGCCAATCAGCACACTCCATTCTCCTGGGCAGTGATTGGCTTGGGGTAATAATGTGCTCTAAGGCGGACCAATCAGAGTGAAGCTCAAACTTTCAGCTAGAAATGGTGCATTTTTTTGTTGTTGACTAGGAAGGAAGACGGAGAAGGCAGTGGCACCCCACTCCAGTACTCTTGCCTGGAAAATCCCATGGGCGGAGAAGCCTGCTAGGCTGCAGTCTATGGGGTCGCTAAGAGTCGGATACGACTGAGCGACTTCACTTTTACTTCTCACTTTCATGCATTGGAGAAGGAAATGGCAACCCACTCCAGTGTTCTTGCCTGGAGAATCTCAGGGACAGGGGAGCCTAGTGGGCTACCGTCTATGGGGTTGCACAGAGTCGGACACGACTGAAGCGACTTAGCAGTAGCAGTAGCAGGAAGGAAGAAGACTCTTCCTTCCAGAACAGCTGAAAGCTGTTTTGTACCTATCAGGTGAGTCAGCCTTCAGATGAGGTTGAAGGCAGACGTTGAGTGAAGGGAGAGAAACAAGTCCCCAAACTTAACACCATTTTTATTTTGGATGTTTTGGTCACAGGAGAAAATAAATTCCTCTTCTTGCTGACATCAGTTTGACTTGGGTCTCTTGAACTTCCTATCAAAATCATCCTTACCAAAACAGAATAAAATAAGGTGTGCTTCCTGGAGGAGGTGGCTAATGACCTAAAACTTGAGGATGTGTAGAATTTGGATCGATGATAGGGGAAAGGACAAGGATACGTTTATGGTAGCTGAACACCTCAAGGCAGCTGGATGTGGGATGAGCCATATTCCTACCGAACCAACCCTGGAAAGATTATTGGTCTGTGTTGGGTCATGCGAGTAGTGAAGGACACGCTAAGAAATTGGCTTCTAATTCGGTAGGCAGTGTTTGTGCAGGGTCGTGGGAGGTTTCCCTTGTGCTCAGCTGGTAAAGAATCCGCCTGCAATGCAGGAGGCCTGGGTTCGATCCCTGGGTTGGGAAGATCCCCTGGAGAAGGGAAAGGCTGCTGCTGCTGCTGCCAAGTTGCTTCAGTCGGGTCCGATTCTACGCGACCCCATAGACGGCAGCCCACCAGGCTCTACTGTCCCTGGGATTCTCCAGGCAAGAATACTGGAGTGGGTTGCCATTTCCTTCTCCAATGCATAAAAGTGAAAGTGAAGCCGCTCAGTCGTGTCCGACTCTTAGCGACCCCATGGACTGCAGCCTACCAGGCTCCTCCGTCCATGGAGTTTTCCAGGCAAGAGTACTGGAGTGGGTTGCCATTGCCTTACCCCCTCCAGTATTCTGGCCTGGAGAATTCCATGGACTGTGTAGTCCCTGGGGTCGCAAAGAGTCAGACACAGCTGAGCAACTTTCACATGGGAGGTTGTCCCCTGCTTCCTCAAATCCCTTCTCAGGTACCGGGTGTTCATTTAACACATTAGCATCTGCTGTTTAGATGACCATGGGTCTAATGTTACAGCAAATGTAAGACAAAACCAGAATGCTCCAGAAGAAGCAGAGACTGACTGTACTTGTTTCCCAGGGCTGTCAAACAAAATACCACAAGCTGGGTGGCTTAAAACAATAAAAATTTTAATTCTCACATAGTCTGGAAGTGCTAAATCCAGGTGTCAACAGGGTCATACCCCTGCTGGAGGTTCTAGGGGAGGAAGCTTTCTTGCCTCTTCCTTCTTGGTGTGGCTCCAGGCTTTCCTCGGTTGTACCAGCAGAACGCTAACCTCTGCCTCTGTCTCCACGTGGCTTCCTGCCCTCCACCTCTCTGTGTCCTCTCTTCTCTCTCATAGGACACCAGTCATTGGATTTAGTGTCCTTCCTAAATCTAGGATTTCCCTGGTGGCTCCAACGGTAAAGCATCTGCCTACAATCGAGAGACCTGGGTTCGATCCCTGGGTCAGGAATATCCCCCTGGAGAAGGGATGGCACCCCACTCCAGTACTCTTGCCTGGAAAGATCCCATGGACGGAGGAGCCTGGTAGGCTACAGTCCATGGGGTCGCAAAGAGTCAGACGTGACTGAATGACTTCACTTTTTTTCTTTCTTAAATCTAGGATAATTTCATCATGAGATACCTAATTATATCTGCAAAGACTTTATTTTCAAATAATAAGATCACATTCTGCAGGTCCAGATAGCATGAATTTTGAGGGAAGACACTATTCAACCCACTCCACTGACCAAAACCCACAGGCAACTTACATCAGTTAAACCATCTCCTCCAGCTTGCCTATTGGCAGTGCTGGGGCCTTTGTGGGCATTGCTGGGCCCTCAATCCTGAGAGCTCCTCAGCTGTGACCACCTTAAAAATTTGAACAGCTCATTTATTGAGAACTTTCAATATAAGAAATATTGCCATAGGGAATTCCCTGGTGGTCCAGTGGTTAGGACTCAGTGCTTTCACTGCTGAGGCTCTGGTTCAGTCCCTGGTTGGGGAACTAAGATCCCACAAGCCGAGTGGCATGAAAAAGAAAGTGAAAGTGTTAGTTGCTCAGTCGTGTCCAACGCTTTGTAACTCCGTGGACTGTAGCCCTTCAGGCTCCTCTGTCCATGGAATTCTCCAGGTAAGAATACTGGAGTGGTAGCCATTCCCTTCTCCAGGCATCTGCCAAGTGGTGTGGCCTGGAGTGAAAAAGAGAAAACCAAATATTGCATTGCCTGGAGTCAAAAAAAGGAAAAGAAATACTACACTAAAAGCCTCCTCTTGAAGTGGAGGTACTCCCCTTGGTATCTGACAGGACAGAGTTCCTCAGGGGAGGAAAATAACAGAAAGAAGGACATGGCAGGGAGGCCTTATAACACACACCTCCCCATCCCCCCGCCGTATAGATTCGGCTCAAAAAAGCAAAGAGACTTGCTCAGAGAGGAGGGCACTGTGCCAGGATGTAAGGACACTCTGCTGCAAACTTACGTGATTAACTATTCTCACACTGCTTTCTTGATTAGAAGGACAAAAATAAGGGACAGCATGAAACCCTAATGAATTACCCCGACTCTCAGCTATCCTGATGGCCAAGTTAAAGGAGAAAAAAGGAAATTCGCTGTACAGTGTATTTGAAACCCTGAGCTTCACCTCTGAATTGACGACTTTCACTTTCAAGTGCTTTTAATGGCATAGTGTTGGAAAGGAGTAAGTCATCAGCAGACTGATGCTTTGGGGACATTTTGTTTCTGGGCTGAGCAGTGGCCTGACTGTTGCAGGGGCAGTTGAACAGGGAGGCGTTTCGGAGGATATGCATGGATGCATGCTAAGTTGCTTTAGTCATGTCCAACTCTTTGCAACCCCATTGACTGTAGCCCACCAGGCTCCTCCGTCCATGCGATTGTCCAGGGAAGAATACTGGAGTGGGTTGCCATGCCCTCCTCCAGGGGATCTTCCCAACCCAGGGACTGAACCCAGGTCTCTTACATCTCCTGCATTGGCAAGTGGGTTCTTTACCATTAGTATCACCTGGGAAGCCCTTTAGGGGACATAATCCAATTTATTTATGTTCTCTGTTTGAATCTGGGAAGGTGGTCCCATCATGTCCTTGCTGCTGATTTCTTCCTACTGAGGGCACTTGTCACAAGTTGTGTCTCTAATACTTTATTTTCTTTTTAATTTTTATATTTATTTATTTGGGTCTTAGATGTAGCATGCAAGATCTTTGGTTGTGGCATGTGAACTCTTAGTTGCAGCATGTGGGATCTAGTTCCCTGATCAAGGATTAAACACAGGCCCCCTGCATTGGGAACATGGAGTCCTAGCCACTGGACCACTAGGGAATTCCCTTTCACATTTTCTTATTTCATTCATTCACCTAACATCCTCTGGAGAAAAAATACAAGGTAGGAAAAAAAAATGCCAAAAAGCAGTGCCAGATACAGAGTTTTGGAAACTGAGAGGAAAGGGGGATGAATAAATGAAGAATGAATGTGTTGCAGATGAAGGAATTGACAAGGAAGTCAAAGACCACGAGGAGATTCATCAACCTGACAGCGCCTCCCCTGCCATGAGTGCACATCTAATTTTCCATTGTCATCAGACATCTGCATATAGCATCACAGAGTTTGCCTTTAGCATGAGTGAAAGTTCTCAAAGAATCTTAGAGGTCTTTAAGATCCCACCCGCCAAGATGCAGTAATATAAACTTTGGTGCTTCAAACTCTACAGATTCAAATACTAAAGTGAAAAGGTGAAAGTTGCTCAGTTGTGTCCGACTCTTTGCCACCCCATGGACTATATATATAGTCCATGGAATTCTCCAGGCCAGAACACTGGAGTGGGTAGCCTCTCCCTTCTCCAGGGGATCTTCCCAACCCAGGGATAGAACCCAGGTCTCCCACATTACAGGCAGATTCTTTACCAGTTGAGCCACAGTTCAGTTCAGTTCTGTTGCTCAGTCGTGTCCGACTCTTTGTGACCCCATAAATTGCAGCACACCAGGCCTCCCTGTCCATCACCAACTCCCGGAGTTCACTCAGACTCACATCCATCGAGTCAGTGATGCCATCCAGCCATCTCATCCTCGGTCGTCCCCTTCTCCTCTTGCCCCCAATCCCTCCCAGCATCAGAGTCTTTTCCAATGAGTCAACTCTTCGCATGAAGTGGCCAAAGTACTGGAGTTTCAGCTTTAGCATCATTCCTTCCAAAGAAATCCCAGGGCTGATCTCTTTCAGAATGGACTGGTTGGATCTCCTTGCAATCCAAGGGACTCTCAAGAGTCTTCTCCAACACCACAGTTCAAAAGCATCAATTCTTCGATGCTCAGCCTTCTTCACAGTCCAACTCTCACATCCATACATGACCACAGGAAAAACCATAGCCTTGACTAGACGGACCTTAGTCAGCAAAGTAACGTCTCTGCTTTTGAGTATGCTATCTAGGTTGGTCATATCTTTTCTTCCAAGGTCATAACTTTTCTTCCAAGTTGAGCCACAAGGGGAGCCCAGAATACTAGGTGTATGACATTCATAGCTCAAACTACCTCTCCTCCCTACATGCCTATTCATCTGCTGCTGAACATCTGGGAGATGTTAGGACTCTAGCCCCTCACTTGTCTCCTACTTCCATTTACCCCAAAGAGATTCTCCTCTAAGATAATGCCTCTGTCCCTTTACATTTCCCTCCCTCACTTCTGGTCAGAGTTCCTCTGATCCCTTACTCAAGATTTGGGTTGTGCCTTCTAGTGAATGCAATGCCATGGATGCCTTTAGGGAGGAGGAATTCAAGGAGATGGGGCTATAGCATAAAAGCTGCAATGCTGGGGAGAAGAAAGGAAGGGTTGGTTCACTTGGAAGTAAGAGGTCCATTTTATGGTTGTGATTTACTTTGGTAGTTTTAGTCCAAAGTGCGATTCTAATAAGCATTAAAATGAAATAGTCATGTACACAATGACAGAAACCTGCCATTAGCTTGAGTGTCACATCTGCAAGGACTGAGTGATTCTCCAGTCCACAACCTTTATTTTGCAGATATGAAAACTGGGTCCAGGAACTTCCCAGGTGGTGCAGTTGTTAAGATGTTGCCTTCCAGTGCAGGGGAGGTGGGTTTGATCCCTGGTTGGGGAACTAAGATCCCACATGCCTGCAGCTGAAATACCAAAACAGGAAACAGAAGCAATAATGTAACAAATTCAGTAAAGACTTTAAAAAAATCAACATAAAAAATTTCTTTTCATTTTTTTTAATTTTTAAAATTAATTAATTTATTTTAATTGGAGGCTAGTTACTTCACAATATTGTAGTGGTTTTTGCAGAGAAGGTGATGGTACTCCGCTCCAGTACTCTTGTCTGGAAAATCCATGGACGGAGGAGCCTGGTAGGCTGCAGTCCATGGGGTTGCTAAGAGTCGGACATGACCGAGCGACTTCACTTTCATTTTTCACTTTCATGCATTGGAGAAGGAAATGGCAACCCAATCCAGTGTTCTTGCCTGGAGAATCCCAGGGATGGGGAAACCTGGTGGGCTGCCGTCTATGGGGTTGCAGAGAGTCAGAAACGACTGAAGCGACTTAGCAGCAGCAGCAGTGTTTTTGCCATACATTGACATAAATCAGCCATGGGTGTACATGTGTCCCCCATCCTGAACCCTCCTCCCACCTCCCTCCCCATCCCATCCCTAGGGTCATCCCAGTGCACCAGCCCTGAGTGCCCTGTCTCATGCATTGAACTTGGACTGGCGATCTATTTCACATATGATAATACACATGTTTCAATGCTATTTTCTCAAATCATCCCACCCTCGCCTTCTCCCACAGAGTCCAAAAGTCTGTTCTTTACATCTGTGTCTCTTTTGCTGTCTCACATACAGAGTTATTGTTACCATCTTTCTAAATTCCAAGAAATTCTTTCTAAATTCTTAAGAAATTTCTAAATTTCTTTAAAAAAAAAAAAAAGAAACTTGGGCTCAAAGAAGCAAGTGCTTTACTCGAGTGAATGACAGAGACTTAGACTCCAGGTCTCTGAGTCTCTCGACTCAGAGTCTAACTTTTTTCTGCTAAATCAGTGGTTCTCAGCCTCGATTCACAATAGAATCATTTGGAGAGCTGTGGGTTTTTGCTTTTTTTTAAAATATTGATACCTATGTCTGAGTCAGTGGCTTTGCAAGTGGTAAGGAATCTGCCTGTCAATACAGGAGACATAAGAGACGGTTTCGATCCTGGGTTGTAAGATCACCTGGAGACAAAAATGGCAACCCACTCCGGTATTTTTGTCTGGAGAATCTCATGAACGGAGGAGCCTGGCTGGCTACAGTCCACAGGGTCACAAAGAGTCGGACTTGTCTACTCGACTTGACACACACACATCTGAGCTGCGCTTTCCCCTGGGATTCAGATGTAACTGTCCTGAGATGGAGCTCAAGCCGCTGGAAAAGAGCTGGAAGCATTCTATTCCTAGCTAAGTCTTCTACCAGCTTCCCTATTCAGTCTCTTCATATGAAATAAAGAAAAAAAATTTTTTTTTCTTTCAATTCAAATTAAAAGCAGAATATAGTTAGAAAGTCAGAAAACATTCGAATGAAAATGATATGAGAGACAAATTAGTCTGCTGTTTCTTTAAAATTTAGCTGTGGATCCCTTTCTCCAAATGAATTCTTAAAGAGCTATGAGCTTAGTCACTCAGACATGTCCAACTCTTTGCGACCCCCAGGCTTCTCTGTGCATGGGATTTTTCAGCCCACAATGGGCTACTATTTCCTCCAGAGGATCTTCCTAACCCTGGGATTCAACCCGCATCTGCTGTGTCTCCCAGATTGCAGGCAGATTCTTTACCAGTTGAGCCATCAGGGAAACTCTTAAGGGATGGCCCAGTATTTAAACAGTTAAGGTTGGAGCTCGTTGGGTTGCTATGGGCATAAGGGCCCAAGACCAGGCAGTGGGCATGACAAGGGGAGACAGGAAGCCCCCGGCTGCAGAGATGAGTGGGACTTTCGTTGTGGTCTTCAGCACAAGCACCTGTGTTTCTCTGCTCATCTGTCAGGGAAAGTAAAAGAAACTCAAGGAGGAGGAGAACTGATTCAATGGACCAGGGAATGCAATTGGGAGGGGGCTGGTAAGTTTGTTTCTTCCATTCTAAGATGTTGGAGGTTGTAAAATATACTCTTGATTGAATAACAGCTTTCTGGGGATTAAAGAACCACTACTTGCTGATGTCTAAAGTTTAAGAAAAATTAATGGATGGGTGCAGGCCAAGTTGCTTCTTTACAGCCCTATGGACTGTATCCTGCTAGGCTCCTCTGCCCATGGGATTCTGCAGGCAGGAATTCTGGAGTGGGTTGCCATTTCCTCCAGGCGATCTTCCCCACCCTGTGTCTCTTATGTCTCCTGCATTGGCAGGCAGGCTCTTTACCACTAGTGCCACCTGGGAAGAAAAATTAATGGAAGGCACGGCAACCCACTCCAGTATTCTTGCCTGGAGAATCCCCATGGACAGAGGAGCCTGGTGGGCTATAGTCCATGGGGTCACCAAGAGTCGGACACGATTGAGTGACTAAGCACAGCACAGCATACATTTATCTGTACAGTTGATTTCTTTTTTTGTTTGTTTTTATTTTTTGTGCGTACAGTTGATTTATGTAACTTTCCTTTTCAGTGAACAGATAACATTTTTTTTTAAGCATATCCCAACTCTGAAAATTCTTGTGAATTCTCTTCTGCTGTTGGCGGGCATGCATAGCATCTTCAGACCTGATAACGTGCGCTCTTCAGACCTGAACTTGTGACGTTGGTCCTGGGAGCACCTTCGGAATTGACCAGCATATTGGGATTCTAGATTGACATTTCCTATTTGGTTAAACTCATAGTTTCAGTCCTTAATTGAATGACCGTTTACTGGAATTAAATCAATTTTCTTGGAAATCAGCCAGGAGCTTTTGATAAATGCTTGTTCTGGAGCCTGAGGAAAAATCACTTTTTAGTTAGGAACTGACTACATTAACCTTGCTTAACTTAGAGGCCTCTAAGATACATGCTGAGAGATTTGGTGATTTCAATTGCATTTTAATGGATTGGGACATGAGAGGCAGTGTTTGGCATATAAATAACTTTTTTGTCTCAAGGCTGCTGTGCAGTGTAAGATTATGAAGACAAATTTAGATGAGAGTTAGAGATGCAAATTTAAGATTCAGCAATGCGTGATGGCAGCAGTGTGAAGAATTCAACTGTGGGGAAGATGGGGTAAGCACAAACATTCTGGGCAGAACTCAACCTTCTTCTGGGCGGGTGATGGCCATCAGACCATCAGGGAGGACCAAGGCCTGGAGATGCCCCAAGGGTTGTCCTTAATGTTTGATGTTAGCTGTCGGCACATCCTTCAGAGCAGTTAATCATGTAAGAAAATATTAGGTAAATATGGAACTTGAGGAGGGGAGTGAGGGAAGGAGTTTGGATTTTATGGTTTGGGCAGGTGGGGACACAGAGTCATTACAACTTACATATGTCCTTAGTTTGTAGCTTGCCAGGATTCAAACACATCAGATATGGTGTCATCTATGGGTAGAGAAGGAGGGATAAACAAGCCTTTTAAAATTTTATTTATTTAGTTAGTTATGGCTACACCAGGTCTTCCCTGCTGCATTCAGGCTTTCTCTAGTTGTTTGCAGGGGAGCTACTCTCTAGCTGGGGTGCACAGGCTTCTCACTAAAGTGGCTTCTCTTGTTGCAGAGCACAGCTCTAGGCAAGCAGGCTTCAGTAGTTGTAGCGCAGGGCTTAGATGCCCCACTGCATATGGGATCTTCCCAGAGCAGAGGTTGAACCCATGTCCCCTGCATTGGCAGGCAGATTCTTTACCACTGACCCATCAGGGAAGTACTGAGGGATAAATCATCTTTAAAGTTCATTTTTTATGGACTACGTTTTTGGTTTAAAGACTTTAAGCAAGAAGTCCAGGAATTCACAAAATTGCACAGGAAATGAAAGAAAATGAAGCCATACAGTGAAGACTCAAAGATCTGCCTTTGGAAGATGGAATGATCCATGGCTCTCTAGCAAAACCCTCCTCCAGCCCTTGCACATGGAGGAGTGAGGACACCCTTCCAGACCCAACACAGAGCTCCAGACCAGGATGAACTGCACCCTTTTTCTTTCTGACCATAATGGTCCTTGTTGGGAGGCAAGGGAGGAGGGGGGGATAAGATTTGTTTTCATTTTCAGGGGTTGCCCTGATGGGTTGTAGTCCGAGAACAAGTGGAGGCTTTAAAATCCACATACACAAAAAATAGTGCTGCAATTATCCGTCAATTAAAAATAAAATTTAAAAAAATTCACAAAAAGACTAGCTTAGTGAAAGTGAGGTTGCCATTGTGAAACCAGAAGCAACATTTGAGACTTAATTCTGACCTAGTGATACTGTCATAAATAAACTATTAATAGAATCATTTCCATTTTGTTTAGTAATTTGAGATCACTGACATGAAAGGTCACATTGTTTTGTTCTCTTGGTGCATGAAGCAAACTTCTGGGATTCTCTCAGTAAACCCACACGGTTTCTGTATTATGAGGAGAGTTGTCTTTGTGCTTTTCCAGGCAGAATCTTAATAAGTGTGTTTATTGGGAATTCTTATCCATCATTTGGAGCCATCACCTTAGTCATGTTTATGGACAAAGTGGAAAAGGATGTTAAGTCTATGCGCGAAAAGGAAGTGGTCCCAGAGTCCAGATAAAACCTTACATTGCATGGGTTTTATGAACCCAATTGGACCACTTGGCATTTTAAGTCTAAAGAATCTTTCAATCTCTCAGACTCTGGCAAGAGTAAGAGAACATCTTGAATATTTATAAAAAAATTCTATGGCCTCTTTCATCATCCCACTTGCAGGGATAATTCAGTTTGCTGAACCCCAGTTTTCCAAGGCTTTCCGGAATGGACATATGCCATCAGCTCCCCCTGCAGGTCTAAGTCTTTCCTGCCAGGGAATTCTTGGAGGTCTGCTGTGAAAATGGATTCTGGAGAGATTTACTCATGTTTCACAGATGGAACGCTTCAACTGGCTGGAACTGACCATCCTTCTGCTGGGAACTGCACATCCTGGAAAAGCACCTGGGATTGAGCCTGTAAGAACATAAATCTGCCACAGGAGAACAAGGTCTCAAACAGGAATTCCAGGGCCCAGGTAGTAAGTTCCTTGCACAAAATGCATTTCTAAATATTCTCTTATCTCTTTTCTTTGTAAGCATCATGACCCTTTGGGAGAGTCATCACAGATAAAATTGCCTCTGTGAGATCCTTACGCTAAGAAATCAAACATGTACTCATGGTGTGATAAATTCACACACTATTTTTTCTGAAGAAGCTTTGGAGTGTTTCAAATTGTATATGCTAGTTTGCTGATCCATTCAATAAATACTATGATAGGCATTCTTACATGTGACCGATATGTGGCAGATCTTGTTTTAGGCACCTGGATAAAATGAGGACCAAGACAGACTAATCTTGGCCTGGTGAAACTTAAGCACCAATGTGGAAGACACACAATAAACAAGAACATGAAGAACTGTATAATATAATTTCATGTGGAGATAGTACTATTTAAAAAAGTAGAGCAGAATACAAGGTTGGAGTAATGGGGTGGGTGGTTACTCTTTCTTAGAGAGTAGTCAAGGTCTGTTCAGTCAGAACCCGGATAAAGTAAGACAACAATCCACCCAAGATGTGGGTGGAGAGCCTTTCAGGGGCATAAACAACAAAGGCAAATGCCCTGGGACCAGAATGAGCTCAGTGTGTGCCAGGAATAGCAGCAAGGTCCAGAATAGAGAGAGTTAAGGGGACAGTAATGGGAGATGAGGTCCAAGAAGTAGGGATGTAGGCAAGATCCATTCTGTAGGATCTTATAGAACTGATGCCTTCAAATTGTGGTGTTGGAGAAGACTCTGGAGAGTCCCTTGGAGTGCAAGGAGATCAAACCAGTCCATCCTAAAGGAAATCAACACTGAATATTCACTGGAAGGACTGATGCTGAAGCTCCAATTCTTTGGCCACTTGATGCAAAGAGCTGACTCATTGGAAAAGACCCTGATGCTGGGAAAGATTGTAGGCAAAAGGAGGAACAGGCGGCAGAGGATGAGATGGTAAGATAGCATCACTGACTCAACGGACATGAATCCGAGCAAACTCCGGGAGATAGCGCAGGACAGGGGAGCCCGACATGCTGCAGTCCACGAGGTCACAAAAAGTAGGTCACAAAAAACAGCGACTGAACAAGTTAGAATATGGAGTGGAATTTTTATGAAATGAGAAGATTTTGGAGCCCTGAGAGTAGGGGAGTGACGCAATCTGATTTGTGGTTTGAAAATTTCACACTCTACTGTGTGGAGGAAATGCTCAAGGAGAACATGTTTCTTAAGGAGAAGCACTCAAGGAGGCAGAGAATCTAATCAGGAAGCTTAATAATAAGAGGTGATGGAGGCTCGCAGGTAGTCATCTCAGCAGGAAGAAATGGATATATTCTGGATGTATTTTGAGGATAAAGCCTTAGGACTTAGCTAGTGAGCTGGCTGTGGGAAAAGAGAGCAAGAAAGCTATTAAGTATGACTCCTGGGATTTTGGTCCAGGCATCTGGACAATCAGCTGAGCTTCCCCTTCCTCCAGGGGAAGCACCCGCTGGAGAGGGTGGGCAGAATCAGGAGTTTTGTTTGGACAAGTTAAGTTGAAGAAACTTATTCATCATCTGGAGACGTCAGGTTGGCAGCTGGAGTTGCGAGTCTGGAACACGCGCTCGACACAGGAACACCCGGAAGAAACTATTTCTGGAACGAGGAGCTCGGTTCTGCAAGATGTCGTGACACTGGGCTGGGAGCCGGCTCCTCTCCTGGGCCCCGGTTTCCTCATTTGTGAAGTGGTGGAGGTGGTCGGTCTCTAAGGGGCCTTTCTGACAGGCAAGTGTAAACTCGAAACGTTAACTTTGAATTCAGGGAACAGCAACTCGGGCGAGGCTGCTGAGGTTGGGACATAACAGCGGCAAGAAGTCTAAGCCTCACAGGAGACGGGCAGCTTATCTTAGGAACCAGAATTGGAGACGTGTCTTTGCAACCGAAGCCACTGCTTGTTTCTGAAGTGGGGGAAGGAAACATTTCAGCCCCAGAGGGTGAACTTCTCAGAGTCAAGCAGTGGAACATCCGGTGTAAAGAGGATTTGCGGGGAAGGACAGTGAGGTGGCCCTGATGTCAGAGCCCCGGGCCCCTTATCCTGAGGACCTGTAGCTACGGACACGTGGGTCTGCTAGGGGCGCTGCAGTTCAAGAAAGAGAATGTTGAGAGGACAGCCGGTTCGGTTTTTTCTTTCCTTTCCCCTCTACTGTCCTACACTGCCTAGATAAAGTTGGGGCTTAATTTTTGTCTCCTTTCTCTGAAGGAGTCCTTAGTGGAAACAAACCTTACTGGTTTGTATTTTGTCTCATTGCTTCACCAAGTGCTATCACATCTCTTATCCCCTCACTTGGGCAGCAGAACAGTCCTGTGGGCCAGGAAGGTTATTATCTAATCTTGCTTTAGAGATGACGAAACTCAAGGTCAGAGAGGTTAAGTAATGTGTTCAAGACGGCAAAGACAATAGAGGGATGAACTTATTTTCAAACTCAAGCTCTGTGGATCCCTAATTCTCTCCTCTTACCGTGATTTCATTTGACTTTACAAACTGAGAGGCTCGATAAACGTTGCTTGACCCAATTCCTGATACTACTATGGCACATTGTTTAGTGCTTTCCTTTTTAGATTGGAATGTAATTTAAAATGACCTTGTTCTACTTTATCATGTTGCTTTATTAAGTTTTCTTTACACTGATAAAGTAACAAAACTTGTGACCCAATTCTGAAATAGTGTTTTTTTTAAGCACTTCAAATAAAACCATTAGCCAATATAGCAAGTTTAGAAATTTTGGGCTTTCTTTTCCATAATGATACTCAGCAGAAGGGAAAGAAGATCATTGCTGCTGTTGCTAAGTCACTTCAGTTGTGTCCAACACTGCGACCCCATAGATGGCAGCCCACCAGGCTCCCCCGTCCCTGGGATTCTCCAGGCAAGAACACTGGAGTGGGTTGCCATTTCCTTCTCCAGTGCATGAAAGTGAAAAGTGAAAGTGAGGTCACTGAGTCGTGTCTGACCCTCAGCGACCCCATGGACTGCAGCCCACCAGGCTCCTCCGTCCATGGGATTTTCCAGGCAAGAGTACTAAAACAGTACTATTAGAGGGAAGACTTATATATAAGTTCACGCATTTCAGTGCATGTTAGTTGTAGGATAAGATGTAGGAGAACAAGAAGTAGCTGCATTGCCTCTTTAAATTAGCCTTGGAAGTCTTACATCATCAGTTTCACTTTCCATTGGTTACAGGCAAGTCACAAGCCTGCCTAGATTCAAGGGCAGGGAACAAAGAGCCTGCCACTGGATGGAGGGCTGGCAAGGTTGCCTTATAGGAGAACGTGCATGATGGAAGTTATTGTTGCAGCCATCTTTGGAAAAAAATCACCTACCATTCTAGAGAGGATTTGCCACCTTTGGATTTCACCAATACTGAAGGGACATACTTATTACCAAATATCATTAAAGTATGGCTGGGGGTATGGCTTATGGCCAATTACACTGGCTGAGTTTGAGTCAACTCTCTCAACCAACCAACCAACCAACCCAGGAACCAAGCTGTCTAAAGCAACACTTAATAAGGACAGATACTGAGCGTAGAGCCAAGGAAACATCAGTGAATCAAAATATCTCATCCTCAATGAGCTTCTGGATCTTAAACTTTAGTGTACATAAGGCTATCTGGGATAAAAGTTTAAACTACAGATTCTTGTCTCCCTTCCTCCATCCTAATTCAGTTTGTCAGTTCCATTTGGAGCCCAGGAATCACCCAAGCCTCTTGGGTGATTCTGGTATAACAGATGAGGGCTCTTTGAGACTACTCACGGACCTCGCAGAGCTAGCAATTTTGTTCAGAGTGAACTTCAAAATCATCCTTTTTTGTCTGCTCTCTGAAAACCCATCTGGGCCCTTTAAATATTGTCAGCTGGCACAATATTACTCTTTATCAGAAGAGGGCACTAGAGAGACATTACAGGAGGAAAAGGGGTTTATTTTTTGGTTGGGGTATCTCTGGTGGCTCAATGGTGAAGCATCCACCTGCAGTACAGGAGACACAGGTTCTATCCCTGGGTCGGGAAGATCCCCTGGAGGAGGGCATGGTAACCACCCCCACCCCTAGTATTCTTGCTTGGAGAATCCCATGGACAGAGGAGCCTGGTGGGCTACTGTCCATGGGCTACCAGAGAGTCAGACACGACTGAAATGACTGAGCACATGGCCTACCACAGCAAATACAAGACAGGACACGTGGGAGAATTCACTATATTTTTTTCATATTCATCATGGCACAAAGTGAAAATAATGCACACTTCACATTTCATCTAAAACATTTTGCAGTTCTATATAGAGGTATTTACATTTTATTTTATCATTTTCAACTCATCTACTTAAAGTATTGATGTAAAGAATGCTATCAATGCTTTCACTTTGCAAGTCATGGTGTTAATAGGGTATACCCCATAACCCTCACAGGAAAGGGAGAATTGGAAATTTTGAAATCCTCTCTTTCAGATCTGTCCACCATGTGTACTGGTCATAGTGATTTCTAGAAGAAAGGTTTTGATACCGCTGCCAAACTATGGCCCATAACCATATGCCAAGTGAGCTGTTTTCCATGGGGATGGCTCATCCAGCTGGCGTCATGCTACACGTTAGCTGCTAAAGATACCGCGGTCTCAGGGCTGACGTCAAGCAGATCTGAGAATTCTACACAGCTGATGGCTTGCTCTGAGTCCCAAATTGGAAACATGAGCTTGCCCACATAAGAGGTTCCAACTAACTTGACAAATGAATCCTCAAATGCTCCTTGTGATCATTTTTTTAAAAAGGTCCAGTGATTTTTCATTATCTCAACTGCTGTGGAAATTTGCCTATTACAAAAAAAGAAAAGGACAAAAATCGAGTGGCATATTTCCTAAGGCAGGGTAGAAAGAACAAAGTATAAAAAAGGACAAGACATTCCACTGTTGAAAAAAAAATAGATGGAGATTCTTGATCAAGGAGCCACATTTTTAGGAAAGTGAGCTGTGCTGTTTTATTTTTAAAATGAGATGCCATGAATGACACACACTTTACAGCAGGTATTCTGTGTACTAACCTCTCTCCTGGTTTCATTTCAGTTTTTCTACCCTTATTTATCCTTTGCCCCAGTTTCCTTAACTCATTTTTAAAAAATCCTATATTGCATATTTTTATAAGATGGAAAGTTAATACAATGTGAAGAGTTAATAAGTAAAACAATCATATTTCAAAGTATTAATAGCTTTCTAAATTTTCTATGACAGATTATTTCAGGTGAGTCTGTTTAAAATAGTTCAAATAAAATTCTCTAATTGAATATAAAATTAAATATTCTAGATTTCTGAAATCAAGATCTAAATAGTTACCACAGAATACATTTACATGTGTGTATATATATATACATTTAGACACTCATTATATATATAATGATCTAAACAGTCACCTCAAAGTATATAAACATATGTATGTATGTATGTATATATTATATATGTGTATTCTGTTTAGATCATTATATATATATGACATATAAAAATAAATATTCTAGATTTCTGAATCAAAAAGACCTAGTTACCCCAGAATACAGATACATTAAAAAATATATATTACATGTATATACACACACATGTATGTATATATACATGTGTGTACACATACCATACATGTATATATAACATATGCATGTATTCAGGTCAGTTCAGTCGCTCAGTCATGTCCAACTCTTTGCGACCCCATGAATCGCAGCACGCCAGGCCTCCCTGTCCATCACCAACTCCCGGAGTTCACTCAGACTCACGTCCATCGAGTCTGTGATGCCATCCAGCCATCTCATCCTCGGTCGTCCCCTTCTCCTCCTGCCCCCAATCCCTCCCAGCATCAGAGTCTTTTCCAATGAGTCAGCTCTTCGCATGAGGTGGCCAAAGTACTGGAGCTTCAGCTTTAGCATCATTCCTTCCAAAGAAATCCCAGGGTTGATCTCCTTCAGAATGGACTGGTTGTATATATATATACATGTATATATATATTTTTTATGTATATGTATTCTGGGGTAACTATTTAGATCCTAATTTCAGAAATCTAGACTGTTTTTATATGTCTTATTATACATGTATGTATATGTATATTTTTTATGTATATGTATATGTATGTATATGTATTCTGGAGTAACTGTTTAGATCACAAAATTTTGAATGTATACATACATTTTATACGTATATATACAATATAAGCATAAAAATATGCAAAACACCAAAATGGCTGTCTGAGGAGGCCTTACAAGTAGCTGTGAAAAGAAGGGAAATGATAAGCAAAGGAGTCAGGACTCCCTGTCCATCACCAACTCCCGGAGTTCAGCCAGACTCACGTCCATTGAGTCCGTGATGCCATCCAGCCATCTTATCCTCGGTCGTCCCCTTCTTCTCCTGCCCCCAATCCCTCCCAGCATCAGAGTCTTTTCCAATGAGTCAGCTCTTCGCATAAGGTGGCCAAAGTACTGGAGCTTCAGCTTTAGCATCATTCCTTCCAAAGAAATCCCAGGGTTGATCTCCTTCAGAATGGACTGGTTGTATATATATATACATGTATATATATATTTTTTATGTATATGTATTCTGGGGTAACTATTTAGATCCTAATTTCAGAAATCTAGACTGTTTTTATATGTCTTATTATACATGTATGTATATGTATATTTTTTATGTATATGTATATGTATGTATATGTATTCTGGAGTAACTGTTTAGATCACAAAATTTTGAATGTATACATACATTTTATACGTATATATACAATATAAGCATAAAAATATGCAAAACACCAAAATGGCTGTCTGAGGAGGCCTTACAAGTAGCTGTGAAAAGAAGGGAAATGATAAGCAAAGGAGAAAAGGACAGATATAACCATTTGAAGGTGGAGTTCCAAAGAATAGCAAGGAGAGATAAGAAAGCCTTCCTCAGCGATCAATGCAAAGAAATAGATGAGGAAACCTCAGGGTCCGGCCGCAGCTCCAGACAAGGACAGAGGACCCGCCACCGACTGGAGAGGAATCCCGAGAGATCCCTCGCCATTTGCACGGAGACTGGCCTCTCCTGAGGCCACACTAGCGGTTTCCAGAAGTCCCCATCTTAATTCGAGAAGGACCTGCCGCAATTCGAGAAACACCAGAAGGTTCTCCCTTCCAGTCACGTTGAGGCTCTTTTCCACTGCCGCATGTCGAGGGAAATCACATCTTCCCTCTTGGACCTCGAAAGGGTCCTTCACTCCCTTGCTGCGCCTCAAGAAGATCCCCGACACACGCGCCTCCACTCCAGCGGTATCCCGAGGGTCCCGACACAACTAAAGAGGAGCCCCGTTGTCCCCTCCGCACCTCGAGATGAGGGTTCTTTTCTCTGTTTCGTTGGGAAAGGATTACCGGCATTCCCGTCCCATCTCAGGAGGAGGTGCTCTCCACACGGGAGTCAAGAGGAACTCCAGGGAACGTGGCATCAGGCCACAAATACTCAGAAATTTCAATCCACTCCAGATGAACCTGATTTCCCCGCACTGTCTTGACTGTCACCCCGAGGATCGACTCAGCCCATGGTGGCACGTGTGACATCCTTGGTGGCACATCAAGGGAAAGACACAGACCCCTGTTTCAACGCAACATGAAGCCTGACAGTGTTGCTACAGATCAGGAGGATAGCGGGCGTGCAAGTCTCCACTTGAGACAAGGCCTGACTCCACTATGGACACTCCAGAGGGACCCAGGTCCCATGTCAGCACGTTTGAGGAAACCTCAGGGTCCGGCCGCAGCTCCAGACGAGGACAGAGGACCCGCCACTGACTGGAGAGGAATCCCGAGAGATCCCTCGCCATTCGCACGGAGACTGGCCTGTCCTGAGGCCACACGAGCGGGTCCCGAAGTCCCCGTCTTAACTCGAGAAGGACCTGCCGCAACTCGATAAACACCAGAAGGTTCTCCCTTCAGGTCACGTTGAGGCCCTTTTCCACTGCTGCATGTTGAGGGAAATCACATCTTCCCTCTTGGACCTCGATACGGTCCTTCACTCCCCTCTGCGACTCAAGAGGTTCCACGACACACGCGCCTCCACTCGAGAGGAACCCCGAGAGTCCCGCCACAACTCAAGAGGAGCCCCGTTGTCTCCTCCTCATCACGAGATGAGGGTTACTTTCTGTGCTTCGTCGGGAAGGGATTCACGGCATTCCCATTGCATATAGGGAGCAGGTGCTCTTCACAGGAGAATCGAGAGGAACTCCCGGGATCATGCCATCAGGCACAAATACCCAGAAGTCTCAATCCACTCCAGATGAACCTGATTACCCTGCACTGTCTCGACTGTCACTCCAAGGATCGACTCATCCCATGGTGGCACTTGTGACAGCCCTGGTGGCACCACGAGCAAAGCCACAGATCCCTGGGTGAAAGTGACAGGAAGCCTGACAGTGCTGCTACAGCTCAAGAGAAGAGCGGGCGTGCATGTCTCCACTGGAGACGAGGCCTGACTCCCCTGTGGACACTCCAGAGGGGCCCAAGTCTCATGTCAGCGCTTTCAAACAAAGCTCAGGGTCCGGCCGCAGCTCCAGACCAGGACACAGGACCCGCCACCCACTGGAGAGGAATCGTGAGAGGTCTCTCGTCATTGGCAAGGAGACTGACCTCTCCTGAGGTCACACGAGCGGGTCCCTGAGGTCCCCGTTGTAACTCGAGAAGGACCTGCCACAACTCGAGAAACACCACAAGGTTCTCCTGTCCAGTTGCGTTGAGGCTCTTTTCCAATGCCGCATGTGGAGGGAAATCACACCTTCCCTCTTGGACCTCGAGAGGTCCCTTCACTCCCCTCTTCGACTCAAGAAGTTCCCCGACACATGCGTCTCCATTCGAGAGGAATCCCGAGGGTCCTGCCACAACTCAAGAGAAGCTCCGTTGTCCCCTCCTCAGCTCGCGATGAGGGTTCCTTTCCCTGCTTCGTCAGGAAGCGATTCCCGGCGTTTCCATCGCATCTCAGGAGGAGGTGCTCTTCACAGGAGAGTCGAGAGGAATTCCAGGGAATGAGCCATCAGGCCACAAATATCCAGAAATCTCAATCCACTCAAGATGAATCTGATTTCCCTGCACTGTCTCGACTGTCACCACGTGGATCCACTCACCCCATGGTTACAAGTGTGGTAGCCCTCGTGGCACCTCGATCAAAGCCACAGATCCCTGGGTTAAAATGACAGGAAGCCTGACAGTGCTGCTAAAGCTCAGGAGAGTGGCCATGCATGTCTCCACTGGAGATGAGGCCTGACTCCCCTGTGACACTACGGAGGGGCCCAAGTCGCATGTCCGCACTTTCGAGGAAACCTCAGGGTCTGGCCGCAGCACCGGATGAAAACTTACGACTCGCCACCAACTGGAGAGGAATCCCAAGAGGTTCCTCGACATTCGCACGGAGACTGGCATCACCTGAGGCCACACGAGCGGGTCCAAGATGTCCCCATTGTAACTCGAGAAGGACCTTCTGCAACTCGAGAAACACCAGAAGGTTCTCCCTTCCAGTTGCGTTGATGCCCTTTTTCACTGCCACTTGTCGAGGGGAAACACACCTTCCCTCTTAGACCTCGAAAGGGTCCTTCACTCCCCTCTGCTACTAAAGAAGTTCCCCGACACACTCGCCTCCACTTGAGAGGAACCCCCAGGTTCCCGCCACAACTCAAGAGGAACCACTTTGTCCCTTTCTCAGCTCGAGATGGGGGTTCCTTTCCCTGCTTCATTGGGAAAGGATTCGCGGTGTTCCCATCGCATATCAGGAGCAGGTGCTCTCCACAGGAGAGTCGAGAGGAATTCCAGGGATCGTGCCATCAGGCCACAAGTACCCAGAATTCTCAGTCCACTCCAGATGAACCTGATTTCCCAGCACTGTCTTGACTGTCACCCCGAGGATCGACTCACCCCATGGTGGCACGTGTGACAGCCCTGGTGGCACCTCGAGGGAAAGCTGCAGATCCCTGTGTCAACACGACAGGAAGCCTGACAGTGCTGCTACAGCTCAGGAGGAGTGCGGGCGTGCATGTCTCCACTCGAGACGAGACCTGACCCCCCTGCGGACACTCTTGAGGGACCCAAGTCCCATGTCAGCACTTCCGAGCAAATCTCAGGGACTGGCCGCAGCTCCAGATGCGGACCTAGGACCCGCCACCGACTGGAGAGGAATCGCGAGAGGTCCCTCGCCATTCGCACGGAGACTGGCCTCTCCTGAGGCCACACAAGCAGGTCCCTGAGGTCCCCGTTGTAACTCGAGAAGGACCTGCTGAACTCGAGAAACACCAGGAGGTTCTCCTTCCAGGTGTGTTGAGGCCCTTTTCCGCTGCCGCATGTCGAGGGAAATCACACCTTCCCTCTTGGACCTCGAAAGGGTCCTTCCCTCCCTTGCTGCGACTCAAGAAGTTCCCCAAAACACGCGCCTCCACACGAGAGGAACCCCAAGAATCCCGCCACAACTCAAGAGGGGCACCGTTGTCCCGTCCTCAGCTCGAGATGAGGGTTCCTTTTTTTGCTTCATCGGGAAGGGATTCCAGGCATTCCTGTCACATCTCAGGAGGAGGTGCTCTCCATAGGAGAGTCGAAAGGAACTCCACGGATCATGCTATCAGGCCACAGGTACCCAGAGGTCTCAATCCACTCCAAATGAACCAGATTTCCCTGCACTGCCTCGACTGTCACCCCGAAGATAGACTCACCCCATGGTGGCACGTGTGACCGGCCTGGTGGCATTTTGAGGGAAAGACACAGATCCCTTTGTCAACGGGACAAGAAGCCTGACAGTGCTTCTACAGCTCAGGCGGAGAATGGGCATGCATGTCTCCACTAGAGACGAGGCCTGACTCCACTGTGGACACTAAAGAGGGACCCAAGTCCCATGTCAGCACGTTCGAGGAAACCTCAGGGTCCGGCCGCAGCTCCAGACGAGGACAGAGCACCTGTTACCGATTCAGAGAAATCCCGATAAGTCCCTCGCCATTCGCACGGAGACTGGCCTCTCCTGAGGCCGCAAGAGCAGGTCCCAGAGGTCCCCGTAGTAACTCGAGAAGGACCTGCCGCAATTGGGGAAACACCAGAAGGTTCTTCCTTCCAGTCAGGTTGAGTCCCTTTTCCACTGCCACAGGTAGAGGGAAATCACACCTTCCCTGTTGGACCTGGAAAGGGTCCTTCACTCCCCTCTGTGACTCAAGAAGTTCCCCGACACACGTGCCTCCACTCGAGAGGAACNACACCAGAAGGTTCTTCCTTCCAGTCAGGTTGAGTCCCTTTTCCACTGCCACAGGTAGAGGGAAATCACACCTTCCCTGTTGGACCTGGAAAGGGTCCTTCACTCCCCTCTGTGACTCAAGAAGTTCCCCGACACACGTGCCTCCACTCGAGAGGAACCCCGAGGGTCCCGCCACAACTCAAGAGGAGCCCCGTTGTCCCCTCCTCAGCTCGAGATGAGGGTTCCTTTCCCTGCTTCATCGGGAAGGGTTTCCCGGCGTTCCTGTCGCATCTCAGGAGGAGGTGATCTTCACAGGAGAGTCGAGAGGAACTCCAGGGAATGTGCCATCAGGCCACAAGTATCCAGAAATCTCAATCCACTCCAGATGAACCTGATTTGCCTGCACTGCCTCGAGTGTCACCACGAGGATCGATTCACCCCATGGTGGCACGAGTGATAGTCCTGGTGGCACCACGAGCAAAGCCACAGATCCCTGAGTGAAAGTGACAGGAAGCCTGAGAATTGATGGTACAGCTCAGGAGGAGAGTGGCCATGCATGTCTCCACTGGAGACGAGGCCTGACTCCCCTGTGGACACTCCAGAGGTGCCCAGGTCCCATGTCAGCACATTCGAGCAAATCTCAGGGACCGGCCGCAGCTCCAGACGCGGACCTAGGACCCGCCACCGACTGGAGAGGAATCGCGAGAGGTCCCTCGCCATTCGCATGGAGACTGGCCTCTCCTGAGGTCCCTGTTGTAACTGGAGAAGGACCTGCTGAACTCGAGAAACACCAGGAGGTTCTCCCTTCCGGGTGTGTTGAGACCCTTTTCTGTTGCTGCATGTCAAGCCAAATCACACCTTCCCTCTTGGACTTCGAAAGGGTTTTTCACTCCCTTGCTGTGACTCAAGAAGTTCACTGACACACGCGCCTCCAATCGACAGCATCCCCGAGGGTCCCGCCACAACTCACGAGGAGCCCCGTTGTCCCGTCCTCAGCGCGAGATGAGGATTACTTTCCGTGCTTCGTCGGGAAGAGATTCACGGCATTCCCATCGCTTATTAGTAGGGGTGCTCTCCACAGGAGAGTCGAGAGGAACTCCAGGGATCGTGACATCAAGCCACAAATACCCAGAAGTCTCAGTCCACTCAAGATGAACCTGATTTCCCTGCACTGTCTCGACTGTCTCGACTCATCCCATGGTGGCACGTGCGACAGCCCTGGTGGCACCTCGAGGGAAAGCCTCAGACACCTGTTTCAACATGACAGGAAGCCTGACAGTGTTGCTACACCTCAGAAGGATAGCTGGCGTGCTTGTCTCCACTAGAGACGAGGCCTGATTCCACTGTGGACTCTAAAGAGGGACCCAAGTCCCATGTCAGCACGTTCGAGGAAACCTCAGGGTCCGGCAGCAGCTCCAGACAAGGACAGAGAATCCGCCACCGACTGGAGAGGAATCCCGAGAGGTCCCTCGCCATTCGCACAAAGACTTGCCTCTACTGAGGCCACACAAGCGGGTGCCAGAGGTCCCCATCGTAACTCGAGAAGGACCTGCCGCAACTCGAGAAACACCAGAAGTTTCTCCCTTCCAGTCGCGTTGAGGCCCTTTTCCACTGCCGCATGTCGAGGGAAATCACACCTTCCCTCTTGGACCTAGAAAGGGTCCTTCACTCCCCTATGCGACTCAAGAAGTTTCCCGACACACCCTCCTCCTTTCGAGAGGAACCCCGAGGGTCCCGAAACAACTCAAGAGGAGCCCTGTTGTCCCCTCCTCAGCTCGAGATGAGGGTTCCATTCCCTGTTTCATAGGGAAGGGTTTTCCGGCATTCCGTCGCATCTCAGGAGGAGGTGCTCTTCACAGGAGAGTTGAGAGGAATTCCAGGGACTGTGCCATGAGGCCACAAGAATCCAGAAATCTCAATCCACTCCAGATGAACCTGATTTGCCTGCACTGCCTCGACTGTAACGGCGAGGATCAACTCACCCCATGGTGACACGTTTAATGGCCCTGGTGGCACCTCGAGCAAAGCCACAGATCCCTGGGTGAAAGTGACAAGAAGTCTGACAGTGCTGCTACAGCTCAGGAGGAGACGGGCCTGCATGTCTCCAATGGAGACGATGGGTCCCTGAGGTCCCCGTTGTAACTCGAGAAGGACCTGCAACAACGCGAGAAACACCACAAGGTTCTCCCGTCCAGTTGCGTTGAGCCTCTTTTCCAATGCCGCATGTGGAGGGAAATCACACCTTCCCTCTTGGACCTCGAAAGGTCCCTTCACTCCCCTCTTCGACTCAAGAAGTTCCCCGACACCTGCGTCTCCATTCGAGAGGAATCCGAGGGTCCTGCCACAACTCAAGAGAAGCTCCGTTGTCCCCTCCTCAGCTTGCGATGAGAGTTCCTTTCCCTGCTTCGTCAGGAAGCGATTCCTGGCGTTTCTGTCGCATCTTAGGAGGAGGTGCTCTTCACAGGAGAGTCGAGAGGAATTCCAGGGAATGAGCCATAAGGCCACAAATATCCAGAAATCTCAATCCACTCAAGATGAACCTGATTTCCCTGCACTGTCTCGACTGTCACCACGAGGATCCACTCACCCCATGGTTACAAGTGTGGTAGCCCTGGTGGCACCTCGATCAAAGCCACAGATCCCTGGGTTAAAATGACAGGAAGCCTGACAGTGCTGCTAAAGCTCAGAAGGAGAGCGGGCGTGCATGTCTCCACTGGAGATGAGGCCTGACTCCCCTGTAGACACTACGGAGGGGCCCAAGTCCCATGTCAGCACTTTCGAGGAAACCTCAGGGTCTGGCCGCAGCACCGGACGAAAACTTAGGACTCGCCACCAACTGGAGAGGAATCCCAAGAGGTTCCTCGCCATTCACACGGAGACTGGCATCACCTGAGGCCACACGAGCGGGTCCAAGATGTCCCCATTGTAACTCGAGAAGGACCTTCTGCAACTCGAGAAACACCAGAAGGTTCTCCCTTCCAGTTGTGTTGATGCCCTTTTTCACTGCCACTTGTCGAGGAGAAACACACCTTCCCTCTTGGACCTCGAAAGGGTCCTTCACTCCCCTCTGCTACTAAAGAAGTTCCCCAACACACTCGCCTCCACTTGAGAGGAACCCCCAGGTTCCTGCCACAACTCAAAGGAACCACTTTGTCTCCTTCTCAGCTCGAGATGGGGGTTCCTTTCCCTGCTTCGTTGGGAGAGGATTCGCGGCGTTCCCATCGCATATCAGGAGCAGGTGCTCTCCACAGGAGAGTCGAGAGGAATTCCAGGGATCGTGCCATCAGGCCACAAGTACCCAGAATTCTCAGTCCACTCCAGATGAACGTGATTTCCCAGCACTGTCTTGACTGTCACCCCGAGGATCAACTCACCCCATGGTGGCACGTGTGACAGCCCTGGTGGCACCTCGACGGAAAGCCACAGATCCCTGTGTCAACGCGACAGGAAGCCTGACAGAGCTGCTACAGCTAACGAGGAGAGCGGGCGTGCATGTCTCCACTCGATACAAGGCCTGATCACCCTGTGGACATTCCAGAGGTACCCAAGTCCCATGTCAGCACTTTGGAGCAAAGCTCAGGGTCCGGCTGCAGCTTTAGACGCGGACCTAGGACCCGCCACCGACTGGAGAGGAATCCCGAGAGGTCCCTCGCCAATCGCATACAGACTGACTTCTCCTGAGGCCACACGAGCAGGTCCCTGAGGTCCCCGTCGTAACTCGAGAAGGATATACTGCAACTCGAGAAACACCAAGAGGTTCTCCCTTCCACCCGCATTGAGGCCCTTTTCCACTGCCGCATGTCGAGCGAAATCACACCTTCCCTCTTGGACCTCGAAAGGGTCCTTCACTCCCTTGCTGTGACTCAAGAAGTTCCCTGACACACGAGCCTCCACTCGACAGTAACCCCGAGGGTCCCGCAACAACTCAAGATGAGCCCCGTTGTCCCATCCTCAGCGCGAGATGAGGGTTACTTTCTGTGCTTCATTGGGAAGGGATTCGCGGCATTCCCTTCGCTTAATAGTAGGAGGTGCTGTTCACAGGAGAGTAGAGCAGAACTCCAGGGATCGTGCTATGAGGACACACGTACCCAGAAGTCTAAATCCACCCCAGATGAACCAGATTTCCCTGCACTGCCTCGACTGTCACTCCGAGTATCGACTCCCCCATGGTGGCACGTGTGACAGCCCTGGTGGCATCTCGTAGGAAAGCCACAGATCCCTGTGTCCGCGCGACAGGAAGCCTGACAGTGTTGCTACAGCTCAGGAGGATAGCTGGCGTGCATTTCTCCACTCGAGACGAGGCCTGACTCCACTGTGAACACTTCAGAGGGACCCAAGTCCCATGTCAGCACTTTCGAGGAAACCTAAGGGTCCGACCACATCTCCAGACGAGGACAGAGGACCCGCCACCGACTGGAGAGGAATCCCGAGATGTGCCTAGCCATTCGCACGGAGATTGGCCTCTCCTGAGGCCACACGAGCAGGTCCCTGAGGTCCCTGTCGTAATTCGAGAGGGACCTGCCGCAACTCGAGAAACACCAGGTGGTTCTCCCTTCCAGTCGCGTTGAGGCCCTTTTCCACAGCCGCATGTCAAGGGAAATCACACCTTACCTCTTGGACGTCAAAATGGTCCTTCACTCCCTTCTCCCACTCAAGAGGTTTCCCGACACACGCGCCTCCACACGAGAGGAACCCCAAGGGTCCCGTCACAACTCACAAGGAGCCCCGTTGTCCCCTCCTCAGTGCGAGATGAGGGTTACTTTCCATGCTTCGTCGGGAAGGGATTCGCAGCATTCCCATCGCTTATTAATAGGAGGTGCTCTCCACAGGAGAGTCAAGAGGAACTCCAGGGATCGTGACATCAAGCCACAAATACCCAGAAGTCTCAGTCCACTCAAGATGAACCTGATTTCCCTGCACTGTCTCGACTGTCACCCCGAGGATCGACTCACCCCATGGTGGCACGTGTGACAGCCCTGGTGGCACCTCGAGGGAAAGCCTCAGACACCTGTTTCAACGTGACAGGAAGCCTGACAGTGTTCCTACAGCTCAGAAGGATAGCTGGCGTGCTTGTCTCCACTAGAGATGAGGCCTGACTTCACTGTGGACACTAAAGAGGGACCCAAGTCCCATGTCAGCACGTTCGAGGAAACCTCAGGGTCCGGCAGCAGCTCCAGACCAGGAAGAGAATCCGCCACCGACTGGAGAGGAATCCCGAGAGGTCCCTCGCCATTCGCACGAAGACTTGCCTCTACTGAGGTCACACGAGCGGGTGCCAGAGGTCCCTGTCGTAACTCGAGTAGGACCTGCCGCAACTCAAGAAACACCAGAAGGTTCTCCCTTCCAGTCGCGTTGAAGCCTTTTTCAACTGCCGCATGTCGAGGGAAATCACACCTTCCCGCTTGGACCTCGAAAGGGTCCTTCACTCCCCTATGTGACTCAAGAAGTTTCCCCACACACCCGCCTTCTTTAGAGAGGAACCCCGAGGGTCCCGCCACAACTCAAGAGGAGCCCCATTGTCCCCTCCTCAGCTCGAGATGAGGGTTCCTTTCCCTGTTTCGTCGGGAAGGGTTTTCCGGCATTCCCGTCCCATCTCAGGAGGAGGTGCTCTTCACAGGAGAGTTGAGAGGAATTCCAGGGAATGTGCCATGAGGCCACAAGAATCCAGAAATCTCAATCCACTCCAGATGAACCTGATTTGCCTGCACTGCCTCGAATGTAACAGCGAGGATCAACTCACCCCATGGTGACACGTGTGATGGCCCTGGTGGCACCTCGAGCAAAGCCACAGATCCCTGGGTGAAAGTGACAAGAAGCCTAACAGTGCTGCTACAGATCAGGAGGAGAACGGGCCTGCATGTCTCCAATGGAGATGAGGCCTGCCTCCCCTGTGGACACGCCGGAGGGGCACAAGTCCCATGTCAGCACTTTCGAGCAAACTCAGGGTCTGGCCACAGATCCAGACGCGGACCTAGGACCCGCCACCTACTGGAGAGGAATCCCGAGAGGTCCCTCGCCAATCGCATGGAGACTGACCTCTCCTGAGGCCACACGAGCAGGTCCCTGAGGTCCCCGACGTAACAAGAGAAGGACTTGCTGCAACTCGAGAAACACCAGGATGTTCTCCCTTTCAGGCGCGTTGAGGCCCTTTTCTGCTGCCGCATGTTGAGGGAAATCACACCTTCCCTCTTGGACCTTGAAAGGGTCTTCACTCCCTTGATGTGACTCAAGAAATTCCACGACACACGCGACTCCACTCGACAGCAACCTCGAGGGTCCCGCCACAACTCAAGAGGAGCCCCATTGTCCCCTCCTCAGTGCGAGATGAGGGTTCCATTCCGTGCTTCATTGGGAAGGGATTCGAGGCGTTGCCATCGCTTAATAGTAGGAGGTGCTCTCCACAGGAGAGTCGAGTGGAACTCCAGGGATTGTGCCATCAGGCCACAAGTACCCAGAAGTCTCAATCCACTCCAGATGAACCTGATTTCCCCGCACTGTCTCGACTGTCACCCCGAGGATCGACTCACCCCATGGTGGCACGTGTGACAGCCCTGGTGGGACGTCGAGGGAAAGACTCAGACACCTGTTTCAATGCGACAGGAAGCCTGACAGTGTTGCTACAGCTCAGGTGGATAGCTGGCGTGCATGTCTCCACTCAAGACGAGGCCTGACTCCGCGGTGGACACTCCAGAGGGACCCAAGTCCCATGTCAGCACGTTCGAGGAAACCTAAGGTTCCGACCGCATCTCCAGATGAGGACAGAGGACCCGCCACCGACTGGAGAGGAATCCCAAGAGATCTCTCGCCATTCACACGGAGATTGGCCTCTCCTGAGGCCACACGAGCAGGTCCCTGAGGTCCCCATCGTAATTCGAGAGGGACCTGCCGCAACTCGAGAAACAGCAGGTGGCTCTCCCTTCCAGTCGCGTTGAGGCCCTTTTCCACTGCTGCATGTCGAGGGACATCACCCTTACCTCTTGGACGTCAAAAGGGTCCTTCACTCCCCTCTGCGACTCAAGAAGTTTCGCGACACATGTGCCTCCACTTGAGAGGAACCCCGAGGGTCTGGCCACAACTCAAGAGCAGCCCCAATGTCCCCTCCTCAGCTCGATATGAGGGTTCCTTTCCTTACTTCATCGGGAAGGGATTCCCGGCGTTCCTGTCGCATCTCAGGAGGATGTGGTCTTCACAGGAGAGTCGAGAGGAAGTCAACGGAATATGCCATCAGCCACAAGAGTCCAGAAATATCAATCCACTCCAGATGAACCTGATTTGCCTGCACTGCCTCGAATGTAACAGCGAGGATCAACTCACCCCATGTTGACACGTGTGATGACCCTAGTGGCACCTTGAGCAAAGCCACAGATCCCTGGGTGAAAGTGACAGGAAGCCTGATAGTGCTGCTAGAGCTCAGGAGGAGAGCGGGCCTGCATGTCTCCAATGGAGACGAGGCCTGACTCCCCTGTGGACACTCCGGAGGGGCCCAAGTCCCATGTCAGCACATTCGAGGAAACCTCAGGGTCCGGCCGCAGCTCCGGACGAGGACTTAGGACCTGCCACCAACTGGAGAGGAATCCCGAGAGGTACCTCGCCATTTGCATGGATCCTGGCCTCTTCTGAGGCCACACGAGCCAGTCCCAGAGGTCCCCGGCATAACTTGAGAAGGACCTGCCGCAACTTGAGAAAGACCAGAAGGTTCTCACTTCCAGGCTTGTTGAGGCCCTTTTTTGCTGCCGCATGTCGAGGGAAATCACACTTTCCCTCTTGGACCTCAAAAGGGTCCTTTCCTCCCTTGCTGCGACTCAAGAAGTTCCCCGAAACACGCACCTCCACACGAGAGGAACCCCAAGAATACCGCCACAACTCAAGAGGGGCACCGTTGTCCCCTCCTCAGGTCGAGATGAGGGTTCCTGTTTTTGCTTCGTTGGGAGGTATTCCCGGCATTCCTGTCACATCTCAGGAGGAGGTGCTCTCCATAGGAGAGTCGAGAGGAACTCCACGGATCGTGCTATCAGGCCACAGGTACCCAGAGGTCTCAATCCACTCCAAATGAACCAGATTTCCCTGCACTGCCTCGACTGTCACCGCGAAGATAGACTCACCCCATGGTGGCACCTGTGACAGGCCTGGTGGCATTTCGAGGGAAAGACACAGATCCCTTTGTCAACGGGACAGGAAGCCTGACAGTGCTTCTACAGCTCAGGCGGAGAGTGGGCATGCATGTCTCCACTCGAGACGAGGCCTGACTCCCTGTGGACACTCCAGAGGGACCCAAGTCCCATGTCAGCACATTCGAGGAAATCTCAGGCTCCGGCCGCAGCTCCATATGAGGACAGAGCACCTGTTACCGATTCAGAGAAATCCCGATAAGTCCCTCGCCATTCACACGGAGACTGGCTTCTCCTGAGGCCGCAAGAGCAGGTCCCAGAGGTCCCCGTCGTAACTCGAGAAGGACCTGCCGCAATTGGGGAAACACCAGAAGGTTCTCCCTTCCAGTCAGGTTGAGTCCCTTTTCCACTGCCACAGGTCGAGGGAAATCACACCTTCCCTGTTGGACCTGGAAAGGGTCCTTCACTCCCCTCTGTGACTCAAGAAGTTCCCCGACACACGTGCCTCCACTCGAGAGGAACCCCGAGGGTCCCGCCACAACTCAAGAGGAGCCCCATTGTCCCCTCCTCAGCTCGAGATGAGGGTTCCTTTCCCTGCTTCGTCGGGAAGGGTTTCCCGGCATTCCTGTCGCATCTCACGAGGAGGTGCTCTTCACAGGAGAGTCGAGAGGAACTCCAGGGAATGTGCCATCAGGCCACAAGTATCCAGAAATCTCAATCCACTCCAGATGAACCTGATTTGCCTGCACTGCCTCGAGTGCCACCACGAGGATCGATTCACCCCATGGTGGCACGAGTGATAGCCCTTGTGGCACCACGAGCAAAGCCACAGATCCCTGAGTGAAAGTGACAGTAAGCCTGAGAATTGATGCTACAGCTCAGGAGGAGAGTGGCCGTGCATGTCTCCACTGGAGACGAGGCCTGACTCCTCTGTGGACACTCCAGAGGTGCCCAGGTCCCATGTCAGCACTTTCGAGCAAATCTCAGGGACCGGCCACAGCTCCCGATGTGGACCTAGGACCCGCCACCTACTGGAGAGGAATCGCGAGAGGTCCCTCGCCATTCACACGGAGACTGGCCTCTCCTGAGGTCCCCGTCGTAACTGGAGAAGGACCTGCTGAACTCGAGAAACACCAGGAGGTTCTCCCTTCCAGGTGCATTGAGACCCTTTTCTGTTGCTGCATGACAAGCCAAATCACACCTTCCCTCTTGGACCTCGAAAGGGTTTTTCACTCCCTTGCTGCGACTCAAGAAGTTCGCTGACACACGCGCCTTCACTCGACAGCATCCCCGAGGGTCCCGCCACAACTCACGAGGAGCCCCGTTGTCCCGTCCTCAGCGCGAGATGAGGATTACTTTCCGTGCTTCGTCAGGAAGGGATTCACGGCATTCCCATCGCTTATTAGTAGGAGGTGCTCTCCACAGGAGAGTCGAGAGGAACTCCAGGGATCGTGACATCAAGCCACAAATACCCAGAAGTCTCAGTCCACTCAAGATGAACCTGATTTCCCTGCACTGTCTTGACTGTCTCGACTCACCCCATGGTGGCACGTGTGACAGCCCTGGTGGCACCTCGAGGGAAAGCCTCAGACACCTGTTTCAACATGACAGGAAGCCTGACAGTGTTGCTATAGCTCAGAAGGATAGCTGGCGTGCTTGTCTCCACTAGAGACGAGGCCTGATTCCACTGTGGACTCTAAAGAGGGAACCAAGTCCCATGTCAGCACGTTCGAGGAAACCTCAGGGTCCGGCAGCAGCTCCAGACCAGGACAGAGAATCCGCCACCGACTGGATAGGAATCCCGAGAGGTCCCTCGCCATTCGCACGAAGACTTGCCTCTACTGAGGCCACACGAGCGGGTGCCAGAGGTCCCCATTGTAACTCGAGAAGGACCTGCCGCAACTCGAGAAACACAAGAAGTTTCTCCCTTCCAATCACGTTGAGGCCCTTTTCCACTGCCGCATGTTGAGGGAAATCACACCTTCCCTCTTGGACCTCGAAAGGGTACTTCACTCCCCTATGCGACTCAAGAAGTTTCCCAACACACCCTCCTCCTTTCGAGAGGAACCCAAGGGTCCCGAAACAACTCAAGACGAGCCCTGTTGTCCCCTCCTCAGCTCGAGATGAGGGTTCCATTCCCTGTTTCGTAGGGAAGGGTTTTCCGGCATTCCGTCGCATCTCAGGAGGAGATGCTCTTCACAGGAGAGTTGAGAGAAATTCCAGGGAATGTGCCATGAGGCCACAAGAATCCAGAAATCTCAATCCACTTCAGATGAACCTGATTTGCCTGCACTGCCTTGACTGTAACGGCGAGGATCAACTCACCCCATGGTGACACGTGTGATGGCCCTGGTGGCACCTCGAGCAAAGCCACAGATCCCTGGTGACAAGAAGCCTGGCAGTGCTGCTACAGCTCAGGAGGAGAGCGGGCCTGCATGTCTCCAATGGAGACGCGTCCTGACTCCCCTGTGGACACGCCGGAGGGGCCCAAGTCCCATGTCAGCACTTTCAAGGAAACCTCAGGGTCTGGCCGCAGCTCCAGACGAGGACTTAGGACCCGACACCAACTGGAGAGGAAACCCGAGAGGTACCTCGCCATTTGCACGGATCCTGGCCTTTCTGAGGCCACATAGCGGGTCCCTGAGGTCCCCGTCGTAACTTGAGAAGGACCTTCCGCCACTCGAGAAACACCAGAAGTTTCTCCCTTCCAGTTGCGTTGAGGCCCTTTTCCACTGCCAAATGTCGAGGGGAATCACACCTTCCCTCTTGGACCTCGAAAGGGTCCTTCACTCCCTTGCTGCAACTCAAGAAATTCCCTGACACAAGCGTCTCCACTCGAGAGGAACCCCGAGGGTCCCGCCACAACTCAAGAGGAGCCCCGTTGTCCCCTCCTCAGCTCGAGATGAGGGTTCCTTTCTCTGTTTCTTCGCGAAGGGATTCCCGGCATTCCCATCGCATCTCAGGAGGAGGTGCTCTCCACAGGAGAGTCGAGAGGAACTCCAGGGATCATGCCATCAGGCCACATGTAGCCAGAAATCTCAATCCACTGCAGAGGAACCAGATTTCCCTGCACTTCCTCGACTGTCACCCCGAAGATCGACTAACCCCATGATGGCCCTTGTGACACCCCTGGTGGCATCTCGAGGGAAAGCCACAGATCCCTGTGTCAATACGACAGGTAGCCTTACAGTGCTGCTACAGGTCAGGAGGAGAGCAGGCGTGCATGTCTCCACTCGAGACGAGGCCTGACCACTCTGTGGACACTCCAGACGGACCCAAGTCCCATGTCAGCACTTTCGAGCAAAGCTCAGTGTCGGGCCACAGCTCCAGACGCGGACCTAGGACCCGCCAGCAACTGGAAAGAAATCCCGAGAGGTCCCTCGCCATACGCACGGAGACTGGCCTCTCCTGAGGACATATGAGCGGGTCCCAGATGTCCCCGTCGCAGCTCGAGTAGGACCAGCCGCAACTCGAGAAACACCAGAACGTTCTCCCTTCCAGTCGCGTTGAAGGCCTTTTCCACTGCCGCATGTTGAGGGAAATCACACCTTCCCTCTTGGACCTCGAAAGCGTCCTTCACTCCCCTCTGCGACTCAAGAAGTTCCCCGACACACATGCCTCCACTCGAGAGGAACCCCGAGGTTCCCGCCACACTCAAGAGGAGCCCCGTTGTCCCCTCCTCAGCTCGAGATGAGGGTTCCTTTCCCTGTTTCATCGGTAAGGGATTCCCGGCGTTCCCATTGCATCTCAGGAGAAGGTGCTCTTCACAGGAGAGTCGAGAAGAACTCCAGGCAATGTGCCATCAGGCCACAAGTATCCAGAAATCTGAATCCACTCCAGATGAACCTGATTTGCCTGCACTACCTCTACTGTCACCGCGAGGATTGACTCATTCCATGGTGACACGTGTGATAGCCATGGTGGCACCTTGAGCAAAGCCACAGAACACTGGGTGAAAGTGAAACGAAGCCTGACAGTGCTGCTACAGCTCAGGAGTAGAGCAGGCGTGCATGTCTCCACTGGAGACGAGACCTCACTCCTCTGTGGACACTCCAGAGGTGGCCAAGTCCCATGTCAGCACTTTTGAGGAAACCTCAGGGTCCAGCCGCTGCTCCGGACGATGACTTAGGATCCGCCACCAACTGGAGAGGAATCCTGAGAGGTACCTCGCCATTTGCACGGAGCCTGGCCTCTCCTGAGACCACATGAGCAGGTCCCTGAGGTCACCATCATAACTAAGAAGGACCTGCTGCAACTCGAGAAACACCAGGAGGTTCTCCCTTCCAGGCACGTTGAGGCCCTTTTCTGCTGCTGCATATCGAGCGAAATCACACCTTCCCTCTTGGACATCGAAAGGGTCCTTCACTCCCTTGCTGTGACTCAAGAAGTTCCCTGACACATGCGCCTGCACTCGTCAGGAACCCCAAGGGTCCCGCCACAACTCAACAGGAGCCCCGTTGTCCCCTCCTCAGCATGAGATGAGGGTTACTTTCCGTGCTTCTTGGGAAGGGATTTGTGGCATTCCCATCACATATCAGGAGGAGGTGCTCTCTACAGGAGAGTCGAAAGGAACTCCAGGGATCATGCCATCAGGCCAGAAGTACCCAGAAATCTCAATCCACTCCAGATGAACCTGATTTCCCTGCACTCTCGACTGTCACCCCGAGGATCAACTACCCCATGGTGGCACATGTGACAGCCCTGTTGCCACCTCGAGCAAAGCCACAGATCCCTGGGTGAAAGTGACAGGAAGCCTGACAGTGCTGCTACAGCTCAGGCGGAGAGCAAGCTTGCATGTTTCCACTGGAGACGAGGCCTGACTCCCCTGTGGACACTCTGGAGGGGCCCAAGTCTCATGTCAGCACTTTCGAGGAAACCTCAGGGTCCGGCTGCAGCTCCGGATGAGGACTTAGAAACAGCCACCAACTTGAGAGGAATCCCGAGAGGTACCGCGCCATTTGCATGGAGTCTGGCCTCTCCTGAGGCCACTGGAGTGGGTCCCAGAAGTCCCCGTCATAACTCGAAGGACCTGCCGCTGCCGGGGTCCAGCCCCGGTCGATCCAGGGTGATTCGAAAGTGGAGACGGAGTCGGCGAGAAAAACACTTTTAGAAATATAAGATTAGATTAGGAAATAATAGTATAGTAGGAAAATTTAGATGGAGAAAAGAAGGCTGAATAACTTGATTTACGTGTAATACCAATCACCACCTACATAGGCCACAGGCGTCTTTCCGTTTTCCCGAAGGAGAGGAGGCACTGAGGCCTCCCCAGTCCGATCTTAGAAGCCCAGGCATAGTTAGTAGGCTTGTTGAGCACCCACTCCCAAGATGGAAATTGAGCCAGAAGGAGAAAGAAAAAAATGACACGGTGGGCATCAGCCTTTCCTGAAACTGATCCCCTTTTCTTTATTTTCAGGTTTGCTTATATTCCTTTTTTACACATAGGGATGAATACAGAGTCACGTGGGGGTCAGCAGTCCTGACCTTTATCAAAATCAGGTGCTTTACATAAAAAAAGTTCTTAGGGGTTTTACATCATCTTCTGACCATGAGGCCTGCTGACACTTCATGACCCTCTCTTTCTGATAACCAAAAAACTCTTTTTTCCAAGGGTGTTTTTTCTTAAACCAGGCACCACCCTCCAGATAAAGTCACATTCCTATAGGGTAAGGGTGTAATGAGTTACAATCAAGAAAGGAATTTATCTAACCCAAGGTTAACATGATTAATCTTAAAAGTTAATACTTATTTCTCTTATACGTTAGTTATATTCATTATAAGGGCAGGGAATTAGAAGCAATTATTGGCACAAAAAATGAAAAACCCTTCACCAATACAATTCCTAATCAATCCACTATACTAATAAATTCTAACTTCCCAAAAGAATCTGCCTTTAGTAAGTCTAAAACATCTCTTGCCTCTCGCTGTTGGGAGGCTGTAAATAATCACATTTGGCCGGACGAATCTATACAGGCAGGCTAGATAACCTTCAGAGGAGTTCGTAAGCTGAAACACTCTTGTCACGCCCAGGAATTTTATCAACTGGAGCTGCAAGTTAACTCCTTCTCTGAGACAAATGGTTATGGGGGAGAGCCCCCCGTAAAGTCAGAGGTATAGGTGAGAGCATAAAACAGACTCTTGGTTTTGGGGGTAGACACTCAGAAACAGGGGGTTTTCTGAGGCTTGATCACGCCTTTGCCTATGCCAAGCCTCCTTCCTCATGACCTTTGCCACGGGCGGAGTTCCTAACGCAGGCCCTCGGCATGCCTCAATTCGAGAAACACCAGGAGGTTCTCCCTTCCAGGCGCGATGAGGCCTTTTTCCGCTGCAGCATGTTGAGGGAAATAACACCTTCCCTCTTGGACCTCGAAAGGGTCTTTCACTCCCTTGCTGTGACTCAAGAAGTTCCCCGACACACACGCCTCCACTCGAGAGGAACCCTGAGGGTCCCGTCGCAACTCAAGAGGAGCCACGTTGTCCCCTCCTCAGCTCAAGATGAGGGTTCCTTTCTCTGCTTCGTCGGGAAGGGATTCCCAGCGTTCCTGTCGCATCTCAGGAGGAGGTGCTCTCCACACGAGAGTCAAGAGGAACTCCAGGGATTGTGCTATCAGGACAGAGGTACCCAGAAGTCTCAATCCACTCCAGACGAACCAGATTTCCCTGCACTGCCTCGACTGTCACCCCAAGGATCGACTAACCCCATGGTGGCACATATGACAGCCCTGGTGGCACACGAGGGAAAGCCACAGATCCCTGTGTCAACGTGACAGGAAGCCTGAAAGTGCTACTACAGCTCAGGAGGAGAGCGCGCGTGCATATCTCCACTCGAGATGAGGCCTGACCACCCTGTGGACACACCAGAGTCACCCAAGCCCCATGTCAGCCCTTTCGAGCTAAGCTCAGGTTCCGGTTGCAGCTCCAGACGCGGACCTAGGACCCGCCACCGACTGGACTGGAATCCTGAGAAGTCACTCGCCATTTGCACGGAAACTGGCCTTTCCTGAGGCCACACGAGCAGTTCCCTGAGGTCCCCATCATAACTGGAGAAGGACCTGCCGCAATTCGAGAAACACCAGGAGGATTTCCCTTCCAGGCGAGTTGACGCCCTTTTCAGCTGCTGCATGTTGAGCGAAATCACACCTTCCCTCTTGGACCTCGAAAGGGTCCTTCACTCCCCTGCTGCGACTCAAGAAGTTCCCTGACACACGCGCCTACACTTGAGAGGAACCCCGAGGGTCCTGCCACAACTCAAGAAAAGCCCCGTTGTCCCCTCCTCAGAGCGAGATGAGGGTTATTTTCCATGCTTCGTAGGGAAGGGATTCTCGCCATTCCCATCACATATCAGTAGGAGGTGCTCTCCACAGGAGAGTCGAGAGGAACTCCAGGGATCCTGTCATCAGGTCAGAAGTACCCAGAAGTCTCAATCCACTCCAGATGAACCCAATTTCCCTGCACTGTCTCGACTGTCACCCCGAGGATTGACTCACCCCATGGTGGCACGTGTGACACCCCTGGTGGTACCTCGAGGGAAAGCCACAGACTCCTGATTCAAGGCGACAGGCAGCCTGACAGTGTTGCTCCAGCTCAGGAAGATAGCTGGCGGCATGTCTCCTCTCGAGACGAGGCCTGACTCCACTGTGGACACTCCAGAGGGACCAAAGTCCCCTGTCAGCACGTTCGAGGAAACCTGAATGTCCGGCCACAGCTCCAGATGAGGACAGAGGACCCGCCACCGACTGGAGAGAAATCCCGAGAGGTCCTTCACCATTCACATGGAGACTGGCCTGTTCTGAGGCCACACGAGCGGGTCCCAGAGGTACCCGTCGAAATTCGAGAAGGACGTGTCGCAACTCGAGAAACACCAGGTGGTTCTCCCTTCCTGTTGCGTTGAGGCCCTTTTCCACTGCCGCATGTTGAGGGAAATCACACCTTCCCTCTTGGACCATGGAAGGTTCCTTCACTCCCCTCTGCAACTCAAGAAATTCCCCAACACACTCGCCTCAACTCGAGAGGAACCCCGAGGGTCCTGAAACAACTCAAGAGGAGCCCTGTTGTCCCCTCCTCAGCTCGAGATGAGGTTTACTTTCCATGCTTCTTCCAGAAGAGATTTCTGGTGTTCCCGTCACATCTGACGAGGAGGTGGTCTTCACAGGAGAGTCGAGAGGAACTCCAGGGAATGTACCTTCAGGCCACAAGTATCCATAAATCTCAATCCACTCCAGATGAACCTGATTTGACTGCACTCCTCCACTGTCACCACGAGGATCGACTCATCCAATGGTGACACGTGTGATAGCCCTGGTGTCACCTCGAGCAAAGTCACAGATCCCTGGGTGAAAGTGACAGGAAGCCTGACAGTGCTGTTACAGCTCAGAAGGAGAGTGGGCGTGCATGTCTACACTGGAGACGAGGCCTGACTCCCCTGTGGACACTCCGGAGGGGCCCAAGTCCCATGTCAGCACTTTCGAGGAAAATTCAGGTTCCGGCCGCAGCTCCGGAAGAGGACTTAGGACCTGTCACCAACTAGAGAGGAATCCCGATAGGTACCTAGTCATTTGCACGGAGCCTGGCCTTTCCTGAGGCCACACGAGTGGGTCCCTGAGGTCCCCATCGTAACTCGACAAGTACCTACCTCAACTCGTGAAACACCAGGAGGTTCTCCCTTCCAGGCGCGTTGAGGCCCTTTTCCGTTTCCGCATGTTGAGGGAAATCACACCTTCCCTCTTGGACCTCAAAAGGGTCCTTCACTCCCTTGCTGCAGCTCAAGAAGTTCCCCGACACACGCGCCTTCAATTGAGAAGTACCCCGAGAGTCCCGCCACAACTCAAGAGGAGCTCTCTTGTCCCCTCTTCAGCTCGAGATGAGGGTTCCTTTCTCTGCATTGTCGGGAAGGGATTCCCGGTGTTCCCGTCGCATCTCAGGAGGAGGTGGTCTCCACACGAGAGTCGAGAGGAACTCCATTGATCGTGCTATCAGGCCACAGGTACCCAGAAGTCTTAGTCCACTCCAGATGAATCAGATTTCCCTGCACTGCCTTGACTTTCACCCGAGGATCGACTAACCCCATGGTGGCACGTGGGCAGCCCTGAGAGCATCTTGAGGGAAAGCCACAGATCACTGTGTTAACATGACAGTGATGAGGGTTCCTTTCTCTGCATTGTCGGGAAGGGATTCCCGGTGTTCCCGTCGCATCTCAGGAGGAGGTGGTCTCCACACGAGAGTCGAGAGGAACTCCATTGATCGTGCTATCAGGCCACAGGTACCCAGAAGTCTTAGTCCACTCCAGATGAATCAGATTTCCCTGCACTGCCTTGACTTTCACCCGAGGATCGACTAACCCCATGGTGGCACGTGGGCAGCCCTGAGAGCATCTTGAGGGAAAGCCACAGATCACTGTGTTAACATGACAGGAAGCCTGACAGTACTGCTACAGCTCAGGAGAAGAGCGGGCGTGCATGTCTCCACTCGACACGAGGCCTGATCATCCTGTGGACACTCCAGAGGGCCCCAAGTCCCAAGTCAGCACTTTCAAGCAAAGCTCAGGGTCCGGCTGCAGCTCCAGACGCAGACCTAGGACCTGACACCGACTGGAGAGGAATCCCGAGAGGTCCCTTGCCATTCGAACGGAGCCTGACCTCTCCTGAGGCCACACGAGCAGGTCCCAGAGTTCCTCACTGTTACTCAAGAAGGGTCTGCTGCAAGTCGAGAAACACCAGGAGGTTCTCCCTTCCATGCGCGTTGAGGCCCTTTTCTGCTGCTGCCTGTCTAGCGAAATCACACCTTCCCTCTTGGACCTCGAATGGGTCCTTCACTCCCTTGCTGCGACTCAAGAAGTTCCCTGACACACACGCCTCCACTACACAGGAACCCCGAGGGTCCTGCCACAACTCAAGAGGAGCCCCGTTGTCCCCTCTTCAGCGCAAGATGAGGGTTACTTAGTTCCTCACTGTTACTCAAGAAGGGTCTGCTGCAAGTCGAGAAACACCAGGAGGTTCTCCCTTCCATGCGCGTTGAGGCCCTTTTCTGCTGCTGCCTGTCTAGCGAAATCACACCTTCCCTCTTGGACCTCGAATGGGTCCTTCACTCCCTTGCTGCGACTCAAGAAGTTCCCTGACACACACGCCTCCACTACACAGGAACCCCGAGGGTCCTGCCACAACTCAAGAGGAGCCCCGTTGTCCCCTCTTCAGCGCAAGATGAGGGTTACTTTCTGTCCCTCGTCGAGAAGGGATACGCGACATTTTCATCGCATATCAGGAGGAGGTGCTCTCTACAGGAGAGTCGAGAGGAACTCCAGGGATCGTGCCATCAGGCCACAAGTACCCGAAGTCTCAATCCACCCCAGATGAACCTGATTTCCCTGCACGATCTTGACTGTCACCCCGAGGATCGACTCACCCCGTTCTGGCACGTGTGACAGCCCTCGTGGAACCTCAAAGGAAAGCCACAGACCACAGTTTCAATGCGACAGGAAGTTTGACAGTGTTGCTACATCTCAGGAGAATAGCTGGTGTGCATGTCTCCATTCGAGACGAGGCTTGTCTCCACTGTGGACACTCCAGAGGGACCCGAATCCCATGTCAGCGCATTCGAGGAAACCTCAGGGTCCGCCCGCAGCTCCAGACAAGGACAGAGGACCCGCCACCGACTGGAGAGGAATCCCGATAGGTCCCTCGCCATTTGCACGGAGACTGGCCTGTCCTGAGGACACACGAGCGGGTCCCAGAGGTCCGCGTCGTAACTCAAGAAGGACCTGCCACACCTCGAGAAACACCAGAAGTTTCTCCCTTCCAGTCGCGTTGAGGCCCTTTTCCACTGCCGCATGTCGAGGGAAATCAAACCTTCCCTCTTGGACCTCGAACGGTCCTTCACTCCCCTCTTGACTCAAGAAGTTCCCCGACATTCACGCCTGCACTCGAGAGGAACCCCGAGGGTTCTGCCAGAATTCAAGAGGAGCCCCGTTGTCCCCTCCTCAGCTCGAGATGAGGGTTCCTTTCTCTGCTTCATCAGGAAGGGATTCTTGGCGCTCCCGTCGCATCTCAGGAGGAGGCGCTCTTCACAGGAGAGTCAAGAGGAACTCCAGGAAATGTGCTATCATGCCACAAGTATTCAGAAATTTCAATCGAATCCTGGTGAACCTAATTTGCCTGCACTGCCTCGATGGTCACCGCGAGGATGGACTCTCCCCATGCTGAAACGTGTGATAGCCCTGGTGGCAGCTCGAGGGAAAGCCACAGACCCCTGTGTCAACGGGACAGGATGCCTGACAGTGCTGCTACAGCTCAGGAGGAGAGCTGGGGTACATGTCTCCACTCGTGACGAGGCCTGACCACCCTGTGCACCCTCCAGAGGGACCGAAGTCCCATGTCATCACTTTCGAGCACAGCTCAGGGTCCGGCTGCAGCTCCAGACGCGGACCTAGGACACGCCACCGACTGGAGAGGAATCCTGAGAGGTCCCTCGCCATTCGCACTGAGACTGGCCTCTCGTGAGGCCACACGAGCGGGTCCCTGAGGTGCCCGTCGTAAATCGAGAAGGACCTCTGGCCACTCGAGAAACACCAGGAGGTTCTCCCTTCCAGGCGCGTTGAGGCCCTTTTCCGTTTCCGCATGTCGAGGGAAATCACACCTTCCCTCTTGGACCTCAAAAGGGTCCTTCACTCCCTTGCTGCAGCTCAAGAAGTTCCCCGACATTCGCGCCTCCACTAGAGAGGAACCCCGAGGGTTCTGCCAGAATTCAAGAGGAGCCCCGTTGTCCCCTCCTCAGCTCGAGATGAGGGGTCCTTTCTCTGCTTCATCAGGAAGGGATTCTCGGCGTTCCTGTCGCATCTCAGGAGGAGGCGCTCTTCACAGGAGAGTCAAGAGGAACTCCAGGACATGTGCTATCATGCCACAAGTATTCAGAAATTTCAATCGAATCCTGGTGAACCTAATTTGCCTCCACTGCCTCGATGGTCACCGCGAGGATGGACTCTCCCCATGGTGAAATGTGTGATAGCCCTGGTGGCAGCTCGAGAGAAAGCCACAGACCCCTGTGTCAATGGGACAGGATGACTGACAGTGCTGCTACAGCTCAGGAGGAGAGCTGGGGTACATGTCTCCACTCGTGACGAGGCCTGACCACCTTGTGCACCCTCCAGAGGGACCCAAGTCACATGTCATCACTTTTGAGCACAGCTCAGGGTCCGGCCGCAGCTCCAGACGCAGACCTAGGAAATGCCACCGACTGGAGAGGAATCCTGAGAGGTCCCTCGCCATTCGCACGGAGACTGGCCTCTCGTGAGGCCACACGAGCGGGTCCCTGAGGTGCCCGTCGTAAATCGAGAAGGACCTCCGGCCACTCGAGAAACACCAGGAGGTTCTCCCTTCCAGGCACATTGAATCCCTTTACTGTTGCTGTGTGTTGAACGAAATCACACCTTCCCTCTTGGACCTCCAAAGGGTCCTTCACTCCCTTGCTGTGACTCAAGAAGTTCCCTGACACAGGCGCCTCCACTTGAGAGGAACCCCGAGGTTCCCGCCACAACTCAAGAGGAGCCCCGTTGTCCCCTCCTCAGATCGAGATGAGGGTTCCTTTCTCTGTTTCTTTGGGAAGGGATTCCCGGTGTTCCCGTAGCATCTCAGGAGGAGGTGCTGTCCAAATGAGAGTAAAAAGTAACTCCAGGGATCATGCTATGAGGACACAGGTACCCAGATGTCTCAATGCACTGCAGTTGAACCAGATTTCCCTGCACTGCCTCGACTGTCACTCCGAGGATCGACTAACCCCATGGTTGCACGTGTGACAGCCCTGGTGGCATCTCGTAGGAAAGCCACAGATCCCTGTGTCAATGCGACAGGAAGCCTGACAGTGCTGCTACAGCTCAAGAAGAGCGCGGCTATGCATGTCTCCACTGGAGATCAGGTCTGACCACCCTGTGGAAACTCCAGAGGGACCCAAGTCCCATGTCAGCACTTTCGAGGAAAGCTCAGGCTCGGGGCGCAGCTCCGCACGTGGACCTAGGATGCGCCACCGAATGGAGAGGAATCCTGAGAGGTCCCTCGCCATTCGCACAGAGACTGGCCTCACTTGAGGCAACACGAGCGGGTCCCAGATGTCCCCGTTGTAATTCTAGAAGGACCTGCCACAACTCGAGAAACACCAGAAGGTTCTCCCTTCCAGTCGCATTGAGGCCCTTTTCCACTGCCACATGTCGAGGGAAATCACACCTTCCCTCTTGGACCTCCAAAGGGTCCTTCACTCCCTTGCTGCGACTCAAGAAGTTCCCTGACACACGCGCCTCCACTTGAGAGGAACCCCGAGGTTCCCGCCACAACTCAAGAGGAGCCCCGTTGTCCCCTCCTCAGATCGAGATGAGGGTTCCTTTCTCTGCTTCTTTGGGAAGGGATTCCCGGTGTTCCCATAGCATCTCAGGAGGAGGTGCTGTCCACATGAGAGTAAAAAGTAACTTCAGGGATCGTGCTATGAGGACACAGGTACCCAGATGTCTCAATCCACTGCAGTTGAACCAGATTTCCCTGCAGTGCCTCGACTGTCACTCCGAGGATCGACTAACCCCATGGTGGCACGTGTGACAGCCCTGGTTGCATCTCGAAGGAAAGCCACAGATCACTGTGTCAACGCGACAAGAAGCCTGACAGTGCTGCTACAGCTCAAGAACAGCGCGGGCGTGCATGTCTCCAATGGAGATGAGGCCTGACCACCCTTGGAAACTCCAGAGGGACCCAAGTCCCATGTCAGCACTTTCGAGGAAAGCTCAGGCTTGGGGCGCAGCTCCGCACGCGGACCTAGGACCCGCCACCAACTGGAGAGGAATCCCGAGAGGTCCCTCGCCATTCACACGGAGACTGGCCTCTCTTGAGGCCACACGAGCGTGTCCCAGAGGTCCCCGTCGTAATTCTAGAAGGACCTCCCGCAACTCGAGAAACACCAGAAGGTTCTCCCTTCCAGTCGCGTTGAGGCCCTTTTCCACTGCCGCATGTCGAGGGAAATCACACCTTCCCTCTTGGACCTCGAAAGGGTCCTTCACTCCCCTCTGTGACTCACGAAGTTCCCTGACACACGCGCCTCCAATCGAGAGGAACCCCGAGGGTCACCCTCGCCATTCACACGGAGACTGGCCTCTCTTGAGGCCACACGAGCGTGTCCCAGAGTTCCCCGTCGTAATTCTAGAAGGACCTCCTGCAACTCGAGAAACACCAGAAGGTTCTCCCTTCCAGTCTCGTTGAGGCCCTTTTCCACTGCCGCATGTCGAGGGAAATCACACCTTCCCTCTTGGACCTCCAAAGGGTCCTTCACTCCCCTCTGTGACTCACGAAGTTCCCTGACACACGCGCCTCCAATCGAGAGGAACCCCGAGGGTCCCACCACAACTCAAGAGGAGCCCCGTTGTCCCCTCCTCAGCTCGAGATGATGGTTCCTTTCCCTGCTTCAAAACTGACTGAACTGAAGTTATAATGAAGAATGAGCCCTGATCTAATCTGGTACCCTTATAAGGAGAGGCATTTGGACACATGGAGATGCCAGGGCTGTGCTTATATAGGGAAGGGCCTTGTGAGGACAGGGAGGAGGCAGCTGTCTGCAAGGCAAGGAGAGAGGCCTCAGGGAGGACTCAGCCTGCGCCACCTTGACCCTGGATGTCTAGCCTCCAGAATTATGAAAAGACTCCTGTTGCTTAAGCCCTTCAGTTCCCGTGTGTGTGTGTGTGTGTGTGTGTGTGTGTGTGTTGTTGGCGGCAACAGAATATATGCTTGGGAATATACCTGAGGTCAGGAATAATTTGCATTGCATTTTATTCCTTCTGTTTTCTTCACTGTGGACACATGTTTCTATAATTCATATATATTTCAGTTATATTCTTTTAAAAGGTATCTTAAACAAAAAGTAACCCATAAATTTGAAAATTTAAATTTAGCTCTTATATTACACATAGTGCATTTGTTTAACAAATCATAAAGTATAATTAAACAATGTATATTATAAAATGTCAGAATAAAAAATAGGAAGTTAAATGTAGCATCATATGCTTTATCTAACTGATATTGTTCCATATATTTAGAAATATCCATATATTTGACTTTTTAAAACAGCTGTGATTTGAATATCAGCTCTGTTGCTTCATCCCATACATTTTTGATGGTTCATTATAATAGTAATGATAACTTATAACCTTTCAAAAACATAGCCACCATCAGCTTTCAATAAAATTTCTTCTCTGTGTATATATATTGGGAGACCAAATGTTGAGAGACTACCAAGAGGGTGCAGAAGATGTTTGAAAGTGAGAATGATTCCAGCTGAAATACCACTGTGGAGGAATGTAGACAGCTGTAAGAGCCAGCAGGGACAGCAGTGATAAAGAAATACAGCATGGGAGAAAAGGATCAAATTCAGGATAGAGAAGAAATAAACTTGGTTTAGAGGAAGCAAACCAAGATTTATGTGACTTTTGATCAAATGTCAAAATACAGGATATAGACAATAAGTAAGGGAACCCACAAGCAACTGAAATATTTTAGTTTATTCCCAGCTGGCATTCCCAACGACGTTTTCTCACTTATTGGGGGAAAAGAACATTGAAAAATGAAAGTTACTTTATAAATCACTTTGCCCTTCACCAATCAGCATCTAACCTTGCTATGCTTGTGTGGTAAAACATAATGCTTTAAGGCACAAAGCTCTTAGAACTTGAAAAGAGTGGAAAAAGGATTTTTCAGAAAACCTTTCATCCTAAATGGATTTGAACAATAGTATTACCCAGCTACATACTGAAATAGTTTCTTCACGTAGAAACGTACTTGGACTATGCATGTATGCTTTTGGATGAAATTCACTGGATCACCTTAAGAAAGGTAATAATATAATAATGATAATGATGATAATGGATGCTGCCTTTTGTTGGGAATTTGTATGTACTCTACTTTAAAAAAATTGTAATAATGGCTCAATAATACATAAGATTATAGGTGAGGAAATCAAGGGTCATATAGTGCAAATACTTTGCTTGTAATCTCAGGCCTGGCAAGTGGTTGAGATGGAATTTGAGATCCAACTTGGCAATACAGAGCTTGTTCCCACCTCAATATCTTCTCATTTACTGTTCTTCCTGCCCAGAAGATTTCTCTCTAGAAATTTCTTCATATGACTTGCTTCTGTTGCTTCCTGATCTCAATTCAGATAGCCTCTCCTCAGGAGGTTTTCCTAACCAGCCCATTAAAGTAGCCCAGTTACTATCACATTAAGCAGTTTTATTTCTTTGTAACATTTGTCACTAACAGATATTTTCTTACTTTTAATTGTAAATATCTCTTATCTCTTCCCATCCCTTCACCAGGGATATAAGCCTTATTCCCTGAAAAAGGGCTTAACAACACATAAATATGTACTCAACAGATATTTGACTGGTAAATCTCATTTAACTTATATAACATATATTTTTAAAAGGCATGGTTATCCTTAATTTTATTAAAAATTTTAATCTAATTGAAATTCACAAATGTGAGATATCTTTCCAATGACTGCTGAGTTAATATGCAGCAAAACTGGAATTCAGAAACAGGTTAGCGTTACTCTGAAACCCATGCTCTTATTCAGAAAGCTACACTGCCTCAAGAGAAGTGACAGTTCCAGGAATCCCTAGACTGTGTAACTAAAGTGTCTGCTTCAGGAATGCCCTTTAAAAATAGTGGATATCTAGGAAGAATCTAGAAAAATAATACTGAAGAATTTATTTACAGGGCAGCAATGGAGCAACAGACATAGAGAATAGACTTATAGACATGGGGAGAGGGGAGGAGAGTGTGAGATGCATGGAAAGGGTAACATGGAAACTTACACTACCATATGTAAAATAGACAACCAACAGGAATTTGCTGTATGGCTCAGGAAATTCAAATAGGGCTCTGTATCAATCTAGAGGGGTGGGATGGGGAGGAAGATGAGAGGGAGTTGTAAAGGGAGAGGACATATGTATACCAATGGCTGCATGTTGAGGTTTGACAGAAAACAGTAAAATTCTATAAAACAATTATCCTTCAATAAAAATGAACAAATTTTTAAAAAAGAAAAAAAAATAGTGGCTATCTGATAAGATGCCCCTGAAAAATAGTGGATATCTGATTACTTGGAAGTTATATTGGCTCAGAAGCGCAATAAAAAAGATAAGAGTAGAGGATCATTAGTTATCATTTCAATTAAAAGTTTTTACATCATAAAAGCAAATATAATTGAAACTCAGGGGGAACAACTCTGATGCTTTATTTTAGAAATGTTAAAAGAACTGTACACTAAATTTCAGAAGGCATCTTCGGGACTAAACTATTAATTGGTACTGTTTCATCTGGTTATCTTTAGGACCATTTGCATTTTGAAACTATGAAGGGGATATTTTCAAGAATTGTATTTAAGCTAGAATGAAATTAAAAGGTAACACTAGCAAAAATCTAAAAGAATCAATTTGTTCATGTTGATAGCTATCTCTATCTCTCTATAAAACAGGCGTGAATTTTCAGGAAGTGGCACCAGCAGGAAACCAAGTAAAAAACTTCCAGTTACCAGCTCCATAGGAAAGCAGTCCCTGTCTGAGTCAGGAAACTAAAGCCATTTAAATTCTAAAACCTGAAAAGAATATAAGATTATCTGCAGATTGGTGTATTGCTTCCAGAAGGAAAGACGGATGATGTTAAAAATGACTATTGGGTTCATTTTCTGAAAGCCTGGCCGTCCGTCCAGATGGGAGTGTACTCATTCATATGTCCCTGCATTCGCTGTGCTTCCGTCTGTCTCCACGTCAGTCCCCGACAGGGTTATTCTAGCCTAGTGGAGTACAGCTCAAATTTACGCCGTAACGTGTTGTCCCTGTGTCCAGGAGCTCATATGGTAACAAGGGAAATGTGTAAAAATGGTTAAACGTCTATGTTCATTTGGTTTTCTTAGGGGACCGATTCAGATTAAAAAGGGAAGTTTAAGAGGATTTATCAGAAATCACTATATATGCTATTTAGAATAGTCTTTCATTTTTGCTTCAATAGTTGTAATATTGAGGATTATTTTTCTTAAGGTTGTTTTACTTAAAACATAAGGATGCTTGGGGCTGGTGCACTGGGATGACCCAGAGGGATGGTGTTGGGGGGGAGGTGGGAGGCGGGTTCAGGATTGGGAACACGTGTACCCCCGTGGCGGATTCATGTTGATGTGTGGCAAAACCAATACAATATTGTAAAGTAATAATAATAATATTAATAAAGAAAAAGAAAAAACATAAGGCAAAATAACCTATGAGACAAACCACAATAAATGGAAATGGTTTCTGGATATTTTCATTAAATGTAATCAAGATAATTCTCCTCTTTACATTTCCTGATAACCTCAAGAAAACTATAATTAATAAAACCATGTGGTATGTTAAATAATACCACAGATACGTATAGGATGTTGATTTGCTGTGTCTGGGGCATTAAGTGCTTCAAATGAATCTCCACAAAATATTATATTTATTATTCTCTTTTTGGATGAGGAAACCAAGGCAGAGAGGTGTTAGTAAACTTATACAAAGTCATATATCAGTGAGCATCAGATATGAGATTCCAGGCCAACAATCTGACTCCAGAGGCCAAACTCTGAGATACGAATCTGTGCTGATATATTAGCAGATATGTATATTTTGCATTACTGTCACGTTAAGAAGAATCCTTATTGCCTGAAGTGCTGGGCAAATTAAGAGTTACTTTGGCATCAAACTACTCCACATAAATAAAATTTCCCATTACTTTCACATATTCCTTTCAGTAGCCAATACTTCTGATGAATATTTATTCTAAAAAGAACTGCATACTTTCCTGACTTCTTTGCCAGAGTTAATCAGACTTTTTAAAATGCAGATTCTGAAACAACACTAGAAATATCTTAGATCTTTAAAGTTTGTTCTCTAGGTAATGGATTCAGAACTATGGGAATATCTGAGGCTGTTTATGTACCCTTACTAAACACTGCTTCTTTTTTTTCATTTTTTTTTCTGGTTTTTATCTCTTCTAGATAGTTTTCTGCATTCTTCACTGTAAACATGGTTTCCTACATTACTTATTCCTATTTTTTGTTTTAATTCTAGAACATTTACTATCTTCCTGATTTACTACTTTAATCATCTGTGGATTATTAGGGAAGTCTAATATCCAGGCTTGCAGGAATTGAATATAAAGAGTAAAGAAACTTTGTGAGAACATGATTTGTTTTCTTGTGGGTTAACTGTTTAAAATGTAATGCTCAGCTGACACTAGGCCTCAGAACTGTTGTGATTCACTCTTAATTAGCTCTATAGCTGAGAGGAGTAGACAGTCATTTAGAAAATTCCTTTCCTGTTGAGTCAAGGTGATTATCTACGCCTGTCCTCTTGCCTCCTTACCTAGCTTGGCTCTGTCCCCATAGCTGCCTCCCTGCGGCCTTTCCCACAAGTTCTGTCCTCATCATCACATCCTCTTCACCACCATCTCCTGCTCCCATGGACCACACTGCGACTTCTCCCTCCAGATCTTCATCTTCCATAATCCAGTCTTCAATTTCCAGTTGCTAAATTTCTGGATGAGATTGCAAACAAATCAGCTTTTAAATTCAGTGCCTCATTTTATCCCCCCTCAGGCAACTGTGAAGTAGTGAAAGGATCTCATAGCTGAGTTTAGAAGACTCAGGTTCAAGTTCCAGTTGGGCCACTGATTAGCTTTGTGAACTTCCCAGAACACATAAGGGAGAAGGCAATGGCACCCCACTCCAGCACCCTGGCCTGGAAAATCCCTTGGATGGAGGAGCCCAGTGGGCTGTAGTCCATGGGGTCGCTGAGAGTTGGACATGACTCAGTGACTTCACTTTCACTTTTCACCTTCATGCATTGGAGAAGGAAATGGCAGCCCACTCCAGTGTTCTTGCCTGGAGAATCCCAGGGACTGGGAAGCCTGGTGGGCTGCTGTCTATGGAGTCACACAGAGTCAGACACGACTGAAGTGACTTAGCAGCAGCAACAGCAGAACACATAATCTCTGTATTGCTTGGTTCTGTCTCCTGCAAATAGGCAAACTAACACTAATCCCAAGAGTGTGGGAGGGGCGAGGACACTCCCTGGGGGACTCCGGCCGTGGTTAGCCAGCCACATGCCATAGCCGAACTCTGGTCTACTCCCCCTCCATTTTGAGGAAAGCAGGTGCTTCCTTCTCCCCCTCACTTCAGGCTTTCTCTGACTCAGCTGTGTCTCCATCCATCACTTTTGGCTCCAGAAAATGTGGTGAGACTGCCTCAGGGACTTCATCCTAAACACTTCTGCAGCCATTTCACACAACTGCCCTTGTAGCCTCCGAGACTGGGGAGACTTTAGGGAACTTTCTAAATCCATTCCAGGAAAGGGAAGGCACCCAGATCTTTTGTGCTCTCCCATACCTAAACTTCTGAGATGTTCCTGGATTCCTGAGTCCTTTTGAAAACCTCTTGAGCTTTTAAATCTCTCACTTTATCTCTGATTCACTCAATGGTCCAGTGTCAGAAACACTCTCTCTCAGATTGGTCAGAATCCTTCCAAATATTTTCTTAAAACTAGAAAATCAAGTTTGTTCATCTTCTTTTGCTACTAATTATGGCATAACAATCCTCAGCTGATAGAGATTTTTTGCTCCAATTTGAATGAGGAAGACCCAGAGGTCAAAAAAGGACATGCAGGCACAAAAAGTGTGATCAGTGAGCACATCAAAATAGCATCCTGCTACAAATCATGACTGGAGGGGTATGGCCAACTGTGACAAGAATATTCTCTGAGTAAAGAGACGTTTGCTTCAATCATTCTAATAGAGAAGTGGGCCTGATTTCCTAGGGCTCCCTGTAAAAAGTTTTTTCTCTTCCAGCCTACCTTCCTTTCAGGAAGTTTTTATCCTCTCCTTCTCTGTAATCATGCCTTTTCTTCACACAGATTGACCCTTCCCTGGCCCAGCTGAAGTGTGATGCTTGTTGTAGTCAGTGTTCTGAGACAGTTGGCTCAGATCTTTTGTGGGAAATCAGCCTCATCATTTTACATATCACATGCGCATTAGCTTAATGAAGTTTCTGGGGAAAATTTTTTGCAAGAAACCTATTTAAGTGTGACCAATTTTTCCACAAACATCCAATGACAATAGGCGTTTAAGTAACATATGTGGGAAATGCTCCTTTGGAGAAAGTTTCTAGAGTTAGATTCTTTTAACTTCTGAGAGTGATTCACATTTGAAAGTAATTTTAGGGGCCTCTGTCAATTCCCACTGCTTCCAGCCCCAGCCTGTGACCAGGAGTTGGTAAAACACAAAATTTCATAGAGGTGTCTTATCTATATCAGTAAGACTTAGAAACCAATACTTTCAAAAATCATCATGTATGCATTTTTCTTATCTCTTTGGGAAAACATATTGGTATTTTGGATAACATATAAAGGGAGACAAGTTTGTGCAAAAAACCCCAAACCCTTAAATAATGTATAAACTTCAAAGCCTATATGAGTTTTATTTTTTTGTCTCAGGAGGTTTACAGTTTAGCTAATGTTTATCTCTCTTCCGGTTCCTATCACATCAATCTGTCCTTGACAAGAGACTTGACATTCTATCTTTCCACAGTCAACACATGGTATTTTTCTTGAAGATCTAGGGACTTTCATTTTCGAAAAAAAAAAAAAACCACCACAGGCTAATCTTTGCTTATTGAAAGCTTGACCCCTCTCATAGTAGAGTTTCAAGTATCTGCAGATCTGGGATATTAGAAGACAAACTGAAATCAAAATTTAAAAAAAAAAAATTATCCTTGGTGCTGGGAAATTCAGTACGATGTGTTTTTGTGTACCTCTGTGTGTGTGTGTGTGTGTTTAAACTATGACTTACCTTATGTCCAACCTCGCATCCTTGTTAAATTCAGACCAAAGTTTGGGTAGTGTCTAATCCATTATTATCTCCCATACTTAGATTAAAATATAAGTGGATACAAGTGCAAGGGTTAGCAGTCTCTGAAGTTAAAAAAAATTCTGAAGTTTATAAATACTCAACATTTTAAATGTTGAAGTTGGATATGAAGTTTCTCTTAAATGTATTTCCAAGGGTTTAGAAATGGTAGAATCCAACCTATGGAGTACTGAATGCTCTAACTCTGACAAAGTGATTTGCATATAGACATAGGAAAAAAGGCAAGGAAGATCAAAGCAGAAAAATAATGAGACTCGGCAGCAAGCACACTATTGTGTTTGATATGACAAGAAAGGTGCCTTTATAAAGGGATTGTAGGTTAGTTGGTAGAGGGTGTGGCATTGCTCCAGTGGAAAATAAATACCACATGACACATGTTGGACTTGAGCCTTGCCCTGAATTATTTAAACTGAAAAGAAACCAAGAGTGTGAGGCATAAAGCAAGAGGCCAAGGACTTTGCTCTCTACCCTTAGCTCTTCTGGGAGACATCTGGCCAGAGATCCTGGAGTACTGGGAAGCCTACTGAATTGGAGATCTGTGAGTTTTTTTCTCCAGCCATTATTGAGATAAAGTTGACATATAACGTTCTATAAATTTAATGTGTAAAACTTGGTGATTTGATACACACATATATTTTTTAAAAAACTAACCACCATAAGATTAACAAAGCTATTGCCACATATCTGCAATTTTTTTGTATGTGTGATGAGAACATTTATGATTTATTCTCTTAATTACTTTCAAGACTATAACTGAGTATTAACATACTCACCATGCATAAATCATATACCCAGAACTTATTCATCTTATAACTGGAAGACTCTATCCATTGACTGACATCTCCATTTCCCTACACAACAAGGGACTTTTCTGATAAATGCTGCTCAAATGGTCATGTTTGTTCTTAGTAAAATTTGATGAAGTCTTGAAATGTATACTGCCTTATTAATTTTTTTCTTTTGATCTTTTGATTTTTAAATTATTATGTGTTTTGTTCTTGCCATTGTTGTTCAGTTGCTAAGTCACGTACGACTCTCTAACAACCCTATGCTCTTCAGCATGCCAAGCTACCCATCCTTCACTATCTCCCAGAGATTGCTCAAACTCATGTACATTGAATCTGTGATGCCATCAAACCATCTCATCCTCTGTTGCCCCTTCTCCTTCTGCCCTTAATCTTTCTCAGCATCAGTATTTTTCCCAATGAGTCAGCTCTTTGCATCAGGTGGCCAAAGTATTGGAGCTTCAGCTTCAGAATCAGTACTTCCAATGAATATTCAGGGTTGATTTCCTTTAAGATAGACTGGTTTGATCTCCTTGCCGTCCAAGTGACTCTTTCCAGCACCACAATTGGAAAGCATCAATTCTTCACTGCTCAGCCTTCTTTATAGTCCAACTCTCAACCATAACTTTGACTAGATGGACCTTTGTTGGCAAAATGATGTCTCTGCTTTTTAATACACTGTCTAGGTTTGTCATAGATTTCCTTCAAAGGAGCAAGAATTTCTTAATTATGGTGCAGTCACCATCTACAGTGATTTTGTAGTCCAAGAAAATAAAATCTGCCACTGTTCCCATTTCTCCCCCATTGATTTCACATGAAGTGACAGGACTAGATGTCATGATATTACTTTTTGGAATGTTGAGTTTTAAGCCAACTATTTCACTCTCCTCTTTCACTTTCATCAAGAGGCTCTTTAGTTCCTCTTTGCTTTCTGCCATAAGGATGGTTCAGTTCAGTTCAGTGCAGTCACTCAGTCCTGTCCAACTCTTTGCAACCCCATGGATGCAGTGCAGCACTCCAGGCATTCCTGTCCATCACCAAATCTCAGAGCTTACTCAAACTCATTCCATCGAATTGGGGTGCCATCCAACTATCTCATCTTCTGTTGTCCCCTTCTCCTCTCACCTTCAATCTTTCCCAGCATCAAGGTCTTTTCCAAAGAGTCAGATCTTCACATCAGGTGGCCAGAATATTGGAGTTTCAGCTTCATCATCAGTCCTTCTGATGAATATTCAGGACTGATTTCCTTTAGGATTGACTGGAGTCCTCTCCAATACCACAGTTCAAAAGCATCAATTCTTTGGCACTCAGCTTTCTTTATAGTCCAACTCTCACATCCATACATGACTACTGGAAAAACAAAAGCTTTGACTGGATGGACCTTTGTTGGCAAAGTAATGTCTCTGCTTTTTAACATGCTGTCTATGTTGGTATTAACTTTTCTTCCAAGGAGCAAGTGTCTTTTAATTTCATGGCTACAGTCACCATCTGCAGTGATTTTGGAGCCCCAAAATATAGTTTCTTACTGTTTCCACTGTTTCCCCATCTATTTCACATGAAGTGATGGGACCAGATGCCATGATCTTCGTTTTCTGAATGTTGAGCTTTAAGACAACTTTTTCACTTTCCTCTTTCACTTTCATCAAGAAGCTCTTTAGTTCCCCTTCACTTTCAGCCATAAGGGTGGTGTCATCTGAGGTTATTGATATTTCCCCAAGCATTCTTGACTCCAGTGTGTGCTTCATCCAGCCGGACATTTCACATGATGTACTCTGCATATAAGTTAAATAAGCAGGATGACAATATACAGCCTTGACACACTCCTTTTCCTATTTGGAACCAGTCTGTTGTTCCATGTCCAGTTCTAACTGTTGCTTCTTGTTCTGCATACAGATTTCTCAGGAGGCAGGTCAGGTGGTCTGGTATTCCCATCTCTTTAAGAATTTTCCACAGTGTGTTGTGATCCACACAGTCAAACGTTTTGGCATGGTCAATAAAGCAGAAGTAGATGTCTTTCTGGAACTCCTTGCTTTTTCAATGTTCCACTGGATGTTAGCAATTTGATCTCTGATTCCTCTGTCTTTTCTTATCCAGCTTGAACGTCTGGAAGTTCATGGTTCATGTACTGTTGAAGCCTGGCTTGGAGAATTTTGAGCATTACTTTGCTATTGTGTGAGATGAGTGCAATTGTGTGGTAGTTTGAGCATTCTTTGGCATTGCCTTTCTTGGGGATTGGAATGAAAACTGACCTTTGCCAGTTCCATGGCCACTGCTGAGTTTTCCAGATTTGCTGGCAAATTGAGTGCAGCACTTTCACAGCATCATATTTTAAGATTTGAAAGAGCTCACCTGGAATTCCATCGCCTCCACGAGCTTTGTTCATAGTGATGCTTCCTACTGCTAAGCTGCTGCTAAGTCACTTCAGTCGTGTTCGACTCTGTGTGACCCCACAGACGGTAGCCCATCAGGCTCCTCTATCCCTGAGATTCTCCAGGCAAGAACACTGGAGTGGGTTGCCATTTCCTTCTCCAATGCATGAAAGTGAAAAGTGAAAGTGAAGTCACTGAGTTGTGTCTAACTCTCAGCGACCCCATGGACTGCAGCCTACCAGGCTCCTTCATCCATGGCATTTTCCAGGCAAGAGTACTGGAGTGGGGTGCCATTGCCTAGGCCCACTTAAATTCACATTCCAGGATGTCTGGTTCTAAGTGAGTGATCACATCATCGTGGTTATCTGGGTCATGAAGATCTTTTTTGTACAGTACTGTGTATTCTTGCCTTCTCTTCTTAATATATTCTGCCTCTGTTAGGTCCATACCATTTCTGTCCTTTACTGTTCCCAACTTTGCGTGAAATGTTCTCATCTTTGCATAAAATGTTCCCTTCGTATCTCTATAATTTTATGAAAATTTATGATTTTCAGTAATACTGTATTACTCTCCACTTACTGTCAGGCAGCTAAGGAGCAAGCATATTGACTGTGTGTTTATGTGTAACCACAGTCTGAAGAGGAAGCATAAGGGTGGTATCATCTGCATATCTGTGATGTTGATATTTCTCCCTACAGTCTTGATCCCAGCTTGAGCTTCATCCAGCCCAGCATTTGGCAAGATGTACTCTGCATAGAAAATAAATAAGCAGGCTGACAATATACAGGCTTGATGTCCTCCTTTTCCAATGTAGAACAAGCTCATTGTTTCATGTCCGATTTTAACTGTTGCTTCTTGACCTGCATAGATTCTCAGGAGGCAGGTAAGGTAATCTAATACTCTCATCTCCTTAAGAATTTGTCACAGTTTGTTATGATCCACACAGTCAAAATCTGTGTAGTCAGTGAAGCAGAAGTAGATGTTTCTCTGGTTTCTCTTGCTTTCTCTGTGTTAGCAATTTTATTTCCGCTTCCTCTGCCTTTTCTAAATCTAGCTGGTACATCTGGAAGCTCCTGGTTCACTTACTGCTGAAGACTAGCTTGAAGGATTTTGAGTATTACCTTGCTAGCCTGTGAAGTAAGTAAGTAAGTAAGTAAGTAAGTAAGTAAAGTTACTCAGTCGTGTCCGACTCTTTGTGACCCCATGGACTGCAGCCCACCAGGCTCCTCAGTCCATGAGATTCTCCAAGCAAGAATACTGGAGTGGGTTGCCATTTCCTTCTCCAGGGGATCTTCCCGACCCAGGGATCGAACCCGGGTCTCCCGCATTGGAGGCAGACGCTTTAACCTCTGAGCCACCAGGGAAGTCTGCTAGCCTGTGAAATGAGCGCAATTGTGTGGTAGTTTGAACATTCTTTGGCATTGCCCTTCTTTCGAATTGGAATCAAAATTGATCTTTTCCAGTCCTGTGGCCACTGATGAATTTTCCTGCTGGCATACTGAGTGCAGCACTTTAACAGCATCATCTTTTGTGATTTGAAATAGCTCAGCTGGAATTCCGTCACCTCTACTAGCTTTGTTTGTCGTAATGCTTCCTAAGGCCACCTGACTTCACACTCCAGGATGTCTGGCTCTAGATGAGGCTCCACATCATCATGGTCATCTGGGTCATTAAGACCCTTTTTGTACAGTTCTTCTGTGATTCTTGCCACTTCTTCTTAATATCTTCTGCTTCTCTTAGGTCCTTGCCTTTTCTGTCCTTTATTATACCCATCTTTGTGTGAAATGTTCCCCTTTGCCTCCAATTTTCTTGCCAATATTTCTAGTCCTTCTCATTCTATTGTTTTCCTCTATTTCTTTGCATTGTTTGCTTGAGAAGGCTTTCTTGTCTCCCCTCGCTATTCTTTGGAATTCTCCATCCAATCAGGTGTATCTTTCCTTTTCTCCTTCACCTTTCACTTCTTTTCTCAGCTTTTTGTAAGGCCTCCTCAGACCACCATTTTACCTTCTTGCATTTCTTTTTTTGGTATGGTTTTGGTCACCATCTCCTGTAGAGTGTCACGAACCTCCATCCACAGTTCTTCAAGCACTGTATCAGATCTAATCCCTTGAGTCTGTATGTCACTTCCACTGTATAAGTGATTTGGTTTAGGTCATAACATAATGTCTAGTGGTTTCCCCTACTTTCTTCAGTTTATGCCTGAACTGTGCAATAAGAAGCTCATGATCTAAGCCACAGTCAGTCCTGTTTTTGCTAATTGTATGGAGCTTTTCCATCTTCAGCTACAAAGAATATAATCAATCTCATTACAGTATTGACCATCTGGTGATGTTCATGTGTGGATTCGTGCCTTGTGTTGTTGGAAGAGAATGTTTGCTTGACCACTGTGTTCTCTTGGCAAAACTGTCAGCCTTTGCCCTGCTTCATTTTGTATTCTAAGGCCAAAGTTGCCTAAGGTATCTCTTGATTGCCTACTTTTACATTCCAATCCCCTATGATGAAAATGACATCTCTTTTTTGGTGTTAGTTCTAGGAGGTCTTGTAGGTCTTCATAGAACCATTCAACTTCAGCTTCTTCAGCATTAGTGACTGGGGCATAGACTTGGATTACTGTGATGCTGATTGGTTTGCTTTGGAAATGAATCAAGATCATTCTGTCATTTTTGAGATTGCACCCAAGTACTGAATTTCTGACTCTTTTGTTGACCATGAGGGCTATTCCTTTCTTCTGAGGGATTCTTGCCCACAGTAGTAGATATAATGGTCATCTGAATTAAATTCACCCATTCCAGTCCATTTCAGTTCACTGATTCCTAAGATGTCAGTGTTCACTCTTGCCATCTCCTGTTTGACCACTTTCAATTTATGTTGATTCATTCACATTCCAGGTTCCTATGCAGTCTTGTTCTTTATAGCATCAGACTTTACTTTCACCACCAGACACATTCACAAGTGTGTGTTCTTTCTGCTTTGGCTCAGCCTCCTCAATCTTTCTGGAGGTGTTTCTCTGCTCTCCCCCAGCAGCAGATTGGACACCTTCTGATCTGGGGGCTCATCTTCTAGCTTTTTGCCTTTTCGCACTGTTCATGGAGTTCTCAAGGCAAGAATAGTGAAGTGGTTTGCATTTCCTTCTCCAGTGAGCTATGTTCTGTCAGAACTCTCCACTATGACCCGTCCATCTTGGGTGGTCCTGAACGGCGTGACTCATAGCTTCATTGAATCTGCACCAGGCTGTGATCCATGTGATCATTTCGCTTAGTTTTCTGTGATTGTGGTATCCATTCTGGAGGCCATGGGATTGTAGTTCTGACTTCTTCTGTCTTCCCTCTGATGGAGGAGGATAAGAAGCTCGTGCAAGCTTCCTGATGGGAGGCCCTGGCTGTGGAAAAAACTGGGGCTTGCTTTGGTGGGCAGGACAATGCTCAATAAATCTTAATCTTAATCCAACTTTCTGCTCACGGTAGGATTGCACTCCCTCCCAGTTGGCTGTCTGGCCTGAGGCAGCCCAGTCCTGGAGCCTGCGGTTTCTGTGGTAGAGCCACAGCCTCTCTGATGGGGCTAGCGGCGACCTCCTCCAAGAGGATCTACGGCCACCTGCCCCTGCCTCCCACGACTGTGGCTGCAGCGCCCTTGACCACATGGCGGGCCGCTGTTGCCCTGCGCCTCCACACACAGGCAGGTCCAGCTCAGTCTGCTCTGAGGTCAGTGCTCCTTTCCCCTGGTTTCTGGCACACCCAAGGTTTTTTTGGCCCCCCAAGTGCCTCTTTCCCCTGGTAGTGTGGAAGTTCTGCCATCAAATCCCACTGACTTTCAAAGTCAGATTCCTTGGGGATTCCAGTCCCTTTGCCAGACCCCCAGGTTGGGAAGTCTAATGTGGGGCCTAGAACCTTTGCCGCAGTGTGAATACTTCTTTGTAAGATTATTCTCCAGTTGGTGGGTCACCTGGAGGCTCTATGGTAGGGCTGCAGGCTACATTTGTATTATCAATGTATGCACATGTATATGTATATAGTATGATTTCTCACTCTATCCTTTAATTTTTATTATTTCTGAACATCTAGTTTTGTCTTATTATTAATATATTGCCTTTCATTGCTATCCTTTTCAGTTAAAATTCCACTTTATCATCTTTGATCTCTATTTTAAAAACTTCATGTACTTATCACATGACTTAGTCCTTGAAGTATTACAATAAATCTAGTATTATCACTATTTTAAGATAAAGAAATGAAGGCACAGGGAGCTTAAGGAATTTGCCAGAGTTCACACAATTAGTAATTGCTATTCATTCATGGGTCTGACTACATTTAAAACCTGTGCTTTTTATGTCAATGAGTGACAGTGTATATGCCTCTTCTTAGTCAATTTTATGTTTGTGATTTACCTGCTTATTCCTTTATTTTTGGCTTAAATTTGTTAGTTTTCCCAAATTTTAAAAGCTTGCCTTTTAAAAAAATAAAAAAATTAAAAATAAATAAAAGCTTGCCTTTTAACTTGAATATATGAAATGCTTTTTCTATCATGCTATCATATTCATTTCTATATTTTTGAAAGCTTTTTTCCTATTTGTCATAACATGATAAACATTAAGCAGAAGAATGTAGAGCAAGGGGAACTTGCAAAAGACCACACCCTTTTGAAAACTTTTTCCAGATGTCCCACCAACAACTTCTAGTTTAACTTCATTGGCCAGAACTTAGTTACATGACCATGGCCAACTGTTAGTGAGTGTGAAGCATGCGGAATTTCCCAGGATACATACATTGCTAGGGTTCGGTTACAACGTGATAAGGGGAAAATGGCCATTGGGTGGGTCAGTAGCTTATGCAGCCTATTGAAAACAGAGATGGGGGGAGTCTTCTAATGTGGTTATTCAAGTGTAATCTCAGTAAACAACCGAGGGACTCTTAAATATCCTAAACCACACCTGGGAAGTAGGTATGAGAGTAAGAATCACGCAAAAGTTTTTCATTCATTATTCATCAAATATTCACTGGAATATGAACTCTATAAGGATGGCATTTTTATCTCTTTATCCCAGTATTTAAGTCGGCACTTTAAAATATGTGCTCAGGGTTCAGGATTGGGAGCATGTGTACACCGGTGGTGGATTCATGTTGATGTATGACAAAACCAATACAATATTGTAAAGTAAAAATAAAATGAAATAAAATCTGAAAAAAAATAAAAAAATAAAATATGTGCTCAATGAGTGAAACCTTTACTGTGCATACATCACACCATTACATGATTCTCAGTTCTGGGTTTAGCCTTAAGCATACAGACATGAACCGCACTGCAGTTCACAAGAGAATGTGCCCTTATGAAATTTAAGAAACTATTGAGCAAGATTATGAATTCAAGATATAACTCTGTGATTGAGATAAAAACTAAGGTGCTATGGAAATTTCTAAATAATAAGTTACCATTAAATCAGTTTAACTGCTCTTTGGAAAATGTTGCTAGAGTTAGACAGTTGTTTCTGTTTTAAATCATAGAATGCATAAGCCTTTAGGCCCCTGGTCCTGTTTAGGATTCTGGAGCTTAGTACAAAATAGGAAGTGAGGAGCCCAGTGTTGGCACAGAACTGGTATCAAACGTGTTTATAGGACCAACTCACTCCACCCAGAAGGCCCACTTTGTGAGCCACATGGACTGTGGGAACTACCAGCTTCCACTCCAACTAGCTGACCATATTTTCTTTAGTCTCCCTGCCTATCCCCACTATATTTCCCTTCTGCTGAGAATTTAGACATCTCAGACTCCTCTCTACCAGTGCCCTTTTTTTTTTCCAGGTTGAATAGTAGAGTCAATATTCTTTTTTGACCAACACCACAGAATTCCTATAATTTGTATGTTTCATCTTCAAGTAATATATGACACAAATTATTAAATAATATTGAAAAATATATTTAACTGATTAATTGATTTCCAGATATGTTTAAATAGGATACATTTGTACAATAACTATTAATTTGTTCACTCTACATATAAAACTTGGTGCATATATAGATTAATAGTTCCCTTAAAACAAATGTTACCCCAGGGATTTACAGTCTACCTCTGCTCTAAACATGAAAAATATCTGTCTGTTCTTTATGTGGTCTGTGGGTGAAATACTAATTGTTTCTGGAGACCTGGATTCAAGGATTAGCAGCTAAACTGCTATATTTACTCATTCATTATCTGGTTTGGGAGGAGTCCATGGGTCACATAGACTTATGTGAATCCATTTGGTAACTTTTATCTTTGAAGGTGACATAGTATTTCTGAACTTAAAATTGTGTGTGTGTTTATTTTTGTCAAGTTATGCAACCTGTACATTCAAGTGAATACTGGAGGACTTTCAAAGAATTCATCTGCAGCTGCTGCTTAAAACATACCTGAGATCTCTCTTTGATCATTACCTCTCAGGCCTGAATGATTTTTACAACCTCGAATCTAGAAAGATTTATTTGGATACAGGATTTTGCATGTAAAGTTGTTTTTGCCTCCTCAGCTGCAAGCCCCATAATTTACCTTACCCCTTAAGATCTGCTCCTTTTGACTTTTAAATATGATTTAAATCCAAGTACTTCTTATTACCTCCATATCACCCATCCTTGCCCTCTGAGACATCCTCTCTCTTCTGGACTATTTTGAAAGAGTCATAACTAGTTTCCCAGTCTTCCTTATTGTTCCCCTACAGTGCATAAAATTAGCCACAGTGAACTTTTAAAATTGTAAATCAGGTTACAGAACCCACAAATAATTGTCCTCAGATTTAGAATAAAATACAGACTCACATACCCATCCCACAATATTTTGTACATCTGACTCTGTCTCCATCCATACCTTGTGTTCTTTCCTTATCTCCTTTGCTCACACTGGTCCCCTCACTGGTTAAGGAATACAAAGGACTTCTCAATTCAAAGTGTTGGTTTTTCCATGTCTCTGCTTGGATGCTCTTCTTGCCAAATCTTCTCCTGTCCTACTTACCCATCCCAACCAGGTTTCTGCTGAGATGTCTCCTTCAACACAGTCTGTCTGAAATACTTTCTCCAAACTGTCCAAAGACAAATAACCTTTGTTCTTTTATTCTTTGTTTTCCATTGTGGCTCTCATTACCACCTAAAATTATATCATTTATTTGCTGGTTCTTCCACAGTTAGAAGAATAGAAAAGAATAGAATACTCAGGAAGATCCTCTGGAAAAGAAAATGACAACCCACCTCACTATTCTTGCTTGTGAAATCCCATGGTCAGAGGAGCCTGGAGGGCTACAGTCCATAGGGTTGCAAAAGAGTAAGACATTACTTAGCAACTAAACAACAACAAACAAGACTTCAGTTATTTCAATTGTTTGAGAAAAAAAGAGAATAACTAATTTTGAAAGCCTTAATGTTGCCTGTGGAAGCATGTTGTGTAATAACATATCCCTAGAGAAGACTCTTGAGAGTCCCTTGGACTGCAAGGAGATCCAACCAGTCTATTCTGAAAGAGACAGGTCCTAGGTGTTCTTTGGAAGGAATGATGCTAAAGCTGAAGCTCCAGTACTTTGGCCACCTCATGCGAAGTGTTGACTCATTGGAAAAGACTCTGATACTGGGAGGCATTGGGGGCAGGAGGAGAAGGGGACGACAGAGGATAAGATGGCTGGATGGCATCACTGACTCCATGGGCGTGCGTCTGGGTGAATTCTGGGAGTTGGTGATGGACAGGGAGGCCTGGCGTGCTGCAATTCATGGGGTCGCAAAGAGTCAGACATGACTGAGCAACTGAACTGAACTGAACTGAAAGCAAATTTTAAACCATTTTCGCAAAAAAAAACACACTATTTTACAATTATACTCCCCACTATATACTCTGTATATCTATGTGGTGGTGTAGTCACTAGTTTGCAACCCCATCGAGGGTAGCCTGTCAGGCTCCTCTGCCCATGTGATTTTCCTGGCAAGACTACTGGAGTGGGTTGCCATTTCCTTCTTCAGGGGACCTTCTTGACCCAGGGATTGAACTTGTGTCTCCTGCATTACAGGCAGATTCTTGCATTGCAGGCAGATTCTTCACCAACTGAGCCACCAGGAAAGCCCCATACACCTATATATCTGTCTATATATTTGTTTATTCAGGTACACTACAGAGGACCTACCATTATAAAATTAAATATATACAGCATATATGTCAGTGCTATTTATTAAATGTGTGTTTTTTTTTGTTTTTGCTCTCTACATACTGCCACTCAGTAAAGAAAAGGGATGCATTCTGAATAAAATAGCCAAGCAACATTTTGTGAGCAATGGGCATCATGGTATTTAGAGCTACTATTTGTCATTTTTTGGTGGTGAGTAAAATAAAGCAGCAGATCTGCAGCTAATTCCTTCAACAGTTATTGAGTACTTTTGGGAAAACTCAGTGCTGGGTATTTCCACAGAACTAAAAGGTGAATAAGATGAGTGACTAGTACAATCCCATAATGAATGTTTACATTAATGCTGAGTTTTTCTTACATTTGGATGTGAGCAACTAGGAATCTTTTAGTTTTCACTTAAAATCTAGGAATTAATCACAAATAGAAGCAATTGGTTGGTTTTTAATGCAGCCAAATGTAATTTCTATAAAGTTATTAGTGGATAAACTGAGCTTGATGTTGAATATAAATTCTTTTACTTTAAAATCCTCAGAAATCCAAATGTTTGTCAAAATGATATCTGGATTTTCATGATAAAATATTTTGATATCAAGTGCTAAGTCTAAAATTTCTCATTTAAGTTATCAAATGAAAATTTCCAGCCCAGATCTAGAAATCTTTTAAAGCATATAATCATGAAGTAAAATGATAGGGTTAAATTTGAATAAAAGTTTAAGATAAGGAAATTCAAGTTACTTCAAATCAAAATTTTTATCTCCTTACAGTGATATCCTGTATTGCCTTCCCTGGTGGCTCAGCTGGTAAAGAATTCGCCTGCAATGCAGGAGATCTGGGTTTGATCCCTGGGTTGGGAAGATCCCCTAGAGAAGGGAAAGGCTACCCACTCCAGTTTCTGGCCTGGAGAATTCCATGGACTGTATAATCCATGTGGTCACAAAAAACGGACATGACTGAGTGACTTTCACTTTCACTGATACCATTTCAAAGAAAATAATACATCATGGCAACTGTAACAACTGTGTTTTTTTCTTTAACAAAATGTTTGATGAGAATTTTATCTTAATATTGCAAGGGTCTAGGCTCAGTGAAAAGATGAAATCATTGCTTTTGGACAACAGTGTCAGACTTTATTTTTGGGGGGGCTCCAAAATCACTGCAGATGGTGACTGCAGCCATGAATTTAAAAGGCGCTTACTCCTTGGAAGAAAAGTTATGACCAACCTAGATAGTATATTCAAAAGCAGAGACATTACTTTGCCGACTAAGGTCAGTCTAGTCAAGGCTATGGTTTATCCTGTGGTCATGTATGGATGTGAGAGTTGGACTGTGAAGAAGGCTAAGCGCAGAAGAATTGATGCTTTTGAACTGTGGTGTTGGAGAAGACACTTGAGAGTCCCTTGGACTGCAAGGAGATCCAACCAGTCCATTCTGAAGGAGATCAACCCTGGGATGTCTTTGGAAGGAATGATGCTAAAACTGAAGCTCCAGTACTTTGGCCACCTTATGCGAAGAGTTGACTCATTGGAAAAGACCCTGATGCTGGGATAGACTGGGGGCAGGAGGAGAAGGGGACTACCGAGGATGAGATGGCTGGATGGCATCATGGACTCGATGGACGTGAGTCTGGGTGAACTCCGGGAGTTGGTGATGGGCAGGGAGGCCTGGCGTACTGCGATTCATGGGGTCGCAAAGAGTCGGACACAACTGTGACTGAACTGAACTGATGATCTTTTTAAAGGAACTCAAAAAAACAAGATGCTCAAGGTCTTTCTGGTTTCACCAAGATGAACTGAGTATGATCTGAACCTTGGGGAAAGAAAAGTCACATTCAAATAGGCAAGGATGAGAAGGGAGAGCATGATAAGAGAAGTACACAAAATTAATCCTTAGGGATTCACATTCCACTCAGAGAAGCCTTGACAGACCTGTGACTTGTTTGCCATACTCCCCGTCTCCTGGTGTTGATTGCCATTTGACCTAATCACCCTCCCCCAGCCTTCTCAAACGCTCAGCACTGAGCTTCGTGTACACACCACCAACCGCTGGACATGGCAAATACTAGTACTAGGAAGCCTCCTTCAGTCTCAGACATACAACAAGAGTTCTGCATTGAACAGATAGATAGAGTTCACGGAAGGCCAGGAGACTTGCAGAGAATTCATCGAAAGGTGGGGGTAAAAAGGTGCCCAGGATTTAGGTAAACATGTGAGGAAGGTGAAGAGGAAATTCTTTCTATAAGAAAAAATTGGAGTTCAGAGTGAATCTGGTGTTTCAAGAGAACCACACATGCATGCATCAGTGTTTTGTTGATTACAACACTTTGGAGACAAAAAATAGTAAATTTAGCGAAGCGTAGAGTGGTCTATTGAAAAGAGCTTTAATAATTGGGTGTTTATAGTTATGACATTGATTACTAGATAGTAGAATTTCTAAAAATTAATTAGTGTATATACAAAGCAATGCATAGGTAAAATTAGTCTGACTTTATAATTTATTTAAAGGAGAGATCCCGCAAGAAGACAATAAATAAGGCTGTGGTGATAATCTGTCAGTTCAGTTCAGTTCAGTTCAGTCGCTCAGTCGTGTCCGACTCTTTGTGACCCCATGAATCGCAGCACACCAGGCCTCCCTGTCCATCACCAACTCCCGGAGTTCACTCAGACTCACGTCCATTGAGTCCATGATGCCATCCAGCCATCTCATCCTCGGTCGTCCCCTTCTCCTCCTGCCCCGAATCCCTCTCAGCATCAGGGTCTTTTCAAATGAGCAACTCTTGTATGAGGTGGCCAAAGTACAGGAGCTTCAGCTTTAGCATCATTCCTTCCAAAGAAATCCCAGGGCTGATTTCCTTCAGAATGGACTGGTTGGATCTCCTTGCAGTCCAAGGGACTCTCAAGAGTCTTCTCCAACACCACAGTTCAAAAGCATCAATTCTTCTGCGCTCAGCCTTCTTCACAGTCCAACTCTCACATCCATACATGACCACAGGAAAAACTATAGCCTTGACTAGACGGACCTTAGTCGGCAAAGTAATGTCTCTGCTTTTGAATATACTATCTAGGTTGGTCATAACTTTTCTTCCAAGGAGTAAGTATCTTTTAATTTCATGGCTGCTGTCACCAACTGCAGTGATTTTGGAGCCCCCCAAAATAAAGTGGCTTGTTTGCCGTACTCCCCGTCTCCTGGTGTTGATTGCCATTTGACACTGTTTCTACTGTTTCCCCATCTATTTCCCATGAAGTGATGGGGCCAGATGCCATGATCTTCGTTTTCTGAATGTTGAGCTTTAAGCCAACTTTTCCACTCTCCTCTTTCACTTTCAACAAGAGGCTTTTTAGCTCCTCCTCACTTTCTGCCATAAGGGTGGTGTCATCTGCATATCTGAGGTTATTGATATTTCTCCCAGCAATCTTGATTCCAGCTTGTGTTTCTTCCAGTCCAGCATTTCTCATGATGTACTCTGCATATAAGTTAAATAAGCAGGGTGACAATATACAGCCTTGACGTACTCCTTTTCCTATTTGGAACCAGTCTGTTGTTCCATGTCCAGTTCTAACTGTTGCTTCCTGACCTGCATACAGATTTCTCAAGAGGCAGGTCAGGTGGTCTGGTATTCCCATCTCTTTCAGAATTTTCCACAGTTTACTGTGATCCACACAGTCAAAGGCTTTGGCATAGTCAATAAAGCAGAAATAGATGTTTTTCTGGAACTCTCTTGCTTTTTCCATGATCCAGCGGATGTTGGCAATTTGATCTCTGGTTCCTCTGCCTTTTCTAAAACCAGCTTGACATCAGGGAGTTCACGGTTCACATATTGCTGAAGTCTGGCTTGGAGAATTTTGAGCATTACTTTACTAGCATGTGAGATGAGTGCAATTGTGTGGTAGTTTGAGCATTCTTTGGCATTGCCTTTCTTTGAAATTGGAATGAAAACTGACCTTTTCCAGTCCTGTGGCCACTGCTGAGTTTTCCAGATTTGCTGGCATATTGAGTGCAGCACTTTCACAGCATCATCTTTCAGGACTTGAAACAGCTCAACTGGAATGCCATCACGTCCACTAGCTTTGTTTGTAGTGATGCTTTCTAAGGCCCACTTGACTTCACATTCCAAGATGTCTGGCTCTAGATTAGTCATCACATCATCATGATTATCTGGGTCGAGAAGATCTTTTTTGTACAGTTCTTCTGTGTATCCTTGCCACCTCTTCTTAATATCTTCTGCTTCTATTAGGTCCAGACCATTTCTGTCCTTTATCGAGCCCATCTTTGCATGAAATGTTCCCTTGGTATCTCTAATTTTCTTGAAGAGATCTCTAGTCTTTCCCCTTCTGTTCTTTTCCTCTATTTCTTTGCATTGATCACTGAAGAAGGCTTTCTTATCTCTTCTTGCTATTCTTTGGAACTCTGCATTCAGATGCTTATATCTTTTCTTTTCCCCTTTGCTTTTCACCTCTCTTCTTTCCTGACACAAATATAGTCTAATAGACACTAGACACGTGATAACCCAAGAAACTTTCCACAACGATGAAAAATTCTGTACGTTTCAGTATCTTGCTAATAGCCACTTGTAGCTTTTGAGCTTCAAGTGTAGCTAGTGTGCTTGAGGTATAGCATTTATAACTTTATTTAACTTTAATTTTATTGTTGTTGTTAGATTGCTCAGTCATGTCTAATTCTTTGTAACTACATGGATTGTAGCCCAGCAGGTTTCTCTGTCCATAGGACTCTCTGGGCTTATTTTTTATTTTAATCAATTATTTTGCTTTAATATTCAGGAGGAATAATACAGGAAATTTGCGTAGTGATTTACTGGGCTTTTGCATATACCAGGTATATGCATCAAAATAATCAAAAGCCAAACTACAAATGTTTTTAAAGTAGAATATGCCTGCAAACACAATTTTAAAACATCAAGAAACAAAGAAAAATAACATTTTCCTCTTATAGCTGCTGGTGGTGAACAAGGGCCCATTTTTCCTCACAGAGGTAAAGCAAATGTAGGTGGAGTTGAGCCAAACAACAGCAGAAAATTATAAATTCATTTTTATGAGATGATTTAAGGCATAAGCAACTTTACTTTTGAAAATAAATTTTTGGTGTACAGTTGATTTACTGTGCTGTGTTAGTTTCTGCTGTACAGCAAAGTGAATGAGTTGTATATATACATATATCCACTCTTAAAATTGTTGATTCTTTTCCCTTATAGGCCATTACAGAGTACTGAGTATAGTTCCCTGTGCTATACAGCAGGTCCTTGCTAGTTATCGGTTTTATGTATAGCATTGTATATATGCCAATCCCAATCTCCCAGTTTATCCCTCTCCCCCTTCTCCTCCCTGATACCTGCGTTTGTTTTCTGATCTGTGACTCAGTTCCTGTTCTGTAAATAGGTTCAGCTCATGGGCCGAGAGGCTGCGACGGGGCCGCGCCCCTGGTGCCTCACAGCTTTGGTGCCTCCCTTCCGAGATGGTCTGGGTGTCCTTGCAAGCACTCCCAGTTTCAGGCTTCCTCACTCCCACCCCCGCAGGCGGTCTCCTCGCCGCCAGCAGTAGCCCGGCCCCCAGGTCTGCTCTCCAAACCCCGTATCCCAGGCCCCAGCCCCAGGCTGCCTGGGGGAACACACCTCCAGGCTGGGTCACACGGCCTGTGGCTCGCGTCTCCCTTTGTCCTACAGGACCGGTTGCTGTGCTCTCCTCCTATCGCGCCTGAAGGGCCCCTTCTGTCTCCACTGACCCTCCTGACCCTCCTGGTACTTCCCAGGCACGGGAGCATCTCCTTACCTCCAGCTCTTGCCCACGGGGCGCATGTCCCTTCCTGGGGCTTCTCCTCTTCCTTCCCCTTCTTTCATCCTACCCAGTTAGGCAGGGATCCTTCCTGTCCCTCTAGGAGGCTGATGTCCTCTGCTAGTGTTCAGTAGTGCTCAGTGAGAACTGTTTCATTTGTAGATGTATTCTTGATGCATTTATGGGGAGAGACGAGCTCCGTGTCCTCCACCAACCTTTTATCTCCTCCCCAGCTTTCATTAAATACCACCTGGTCAGCGGCTACTTTCTTGTACAGTTCCACTCTTATTAGTTCAAGACTAAGAGTTGTTAAGTTTCTTCTTGAACGTATTCCAGGACAAACTCTCCATAATTTTCAAGTCTTTATCATCCCATGTTTTAAAAGGGTTGCTTGTCTTTAGAAAATAGTCCTATTATTTTAGTGATCTTATTTTTTAAACCTAGGATTTTTTTTCTCTAAAACTGTGCACCAACCAATAAAATAGCCACTCACTACAATGGCTATTTAAACTAAATTATTAACTATTTTATAATTATAGTCATCTTATAATAATAATTGTTATTTTATTGCTTTAGTTCAGTTCAGTCGCTCAGTCCTGTCCGACTCTTTGCCACCCCATGAATCATAGCACGCCAAGCCTCCCTGTCCATCACCAACTCCCAGAGTTCACTCAAACTCATATCCATCAAGTTAGTGATGTCATCCAGCCATCTCATCCTCTGTCGTCCCCTTCTCCTCCTGCCCCCAATCCCTCCCAGCATCAGAGTCTTTTCTAAAGAGTCAACTCTTCACCTGAGGTGGCCAAAGTATGGGAGTTTCAGCTTTAGCATTAGTCCTTCCAGTGAACACCAAGGACTGGTCTCCTTTAGGATGGACTGGTTGGATCTCCTTGCAGTACAAGGGACTCTCAAGAGTCTTCTCTAACACCACAGTTCAAAAGCATCAATTCTTCTGTGCTCAGCTTTCTTCACGGTCCAACTCTCACATCCATACATGACCACAGGAAAAACCATAGCCTTGACTAGACAGATCTTTGTTGGCAAAGTAATATCTCTGCATTTTAATATGCTACTAGGTTGGTCATAATTTTCCTTCCAAGGAGTAAACGTCTTTTAATTTCATGGCTGCAATCACTATCTGCAGTGATTTTGGAGCCCCCCAAAATAAAGTCTGACAGTGTTTCCACTGTTTCCCCATCTATTTCCCATGAAGTGATGGGACCAGATTTTGTTGCTTACCTGACCTCATTTCAAGAGATCAGTAACCACACACGGTTAGGTAACATTACTGACAATATAGCTCTAAACACAAGTCACAGAAGTAGGAATCTAATCTGAATGCCGAAGACCTGAAACCAAATAATCACTGATCAAAGCTGAATATTTGGAGAGATGGAAACATAAGCTTAAAGGGAACAAGGAAAATGCCAAGAGGTTGAGCCTTGGATACTAGAGCAATGATGACAGCACTGACCAACATTTAGAAAAAGGAAAAGTTTCCTCGTAGTATATGTGTTGTTGTTCAGTCACTAAGTCGCATCCAACTCTTTACAACCCCAGGGACTGCAGCACACCAGGCTTCCCTGTCCTTCACTGTCTCCCGGAGCTTGCTCAAACTCATGTCCGTTGAGTGGGTGATGCCACCAATCATCTCATCCTCTGTCATTCCCTTCTCCTCTTGCCTTCAATCTCTCCGCATGTAAATTCAGTTCAGTTCAGTCACTCAGTTGTGTCCAACTCTTTGTGACCCCATGAATCGCAGCACGCCAGGCCTCCTTGTCCATCACCAACTTCCAGAGTTCACTCAGACTCATGCCCATCGAGTCAGTGATGCCATCCAGCCATCTCATCCTCGGTCGTCCCCCTCTCCTCCTGCCCCCAATCCCTCCCAGCATCAGAGTCTTTTCCAATAAGTCTAGTCTTCACATGAGGTGGCCAAAGTACTGGAGTTTCAGCTTTAGCATCATTCCTTCCAAAGACATCCCAGGGCTGATCTCCTTCAGAATGGACTGGTTGGATCTCCTTGCATGTTAGTCTTTTCCAATTTGACACATTAAAATTGAGGGGCTCTACCAGTTAGGATAAGTCCAGTATTGCTTCAGAGTTGTCACACATAATTTTAAGGTTAGTGGTATAGAGAATGATAGGGAAGGTGACATGGTTTAGAGGAATTAAGGACATTTGCAAATGTAGAAAAGGTGAGGCTAAGTTAATAGCAGACTAAATATATCTTTGTTTTCCACTGCAAGGATGAAAAGTCATCATAGTCTTTGGGAAGAAGTGAGGGAACAGAAACCATACTTACTGGGAGGAAGGAAAGCACTAACAGGGATGGGTTGAGGGAAGGAAAATTACACTGTTAACTAATCATTCCTCTGACATTAATAAACAATTTTTCTAATACACCATTTTCACAACACAAAAGCTCCATGTTCCACATGAAACCACATGGCCCTGGGGCCAAGATGTTTGATGTTACAAGCTATGAGAAAATTCTGCTGTGGGAATTAGAAGATGAAAGAATTCTAGATTTAAACATTTCTTTAATAAATCATATATTTTAGTTAAGCATGTTATTTAATCTAGAAACTAGAGCAATGCTTTGCATATAGTGGATATTCACGAATAATAAATCACAAGGAAGGAAGGGAAGGAGAGAGAGAGATTACACAATCAATTAATAGTATTTTAGTACATGCACACAGCAAAAATACAAATTCTCCAATATTTGACTTTATTAGTGATAGACACAACTATGCGTTGTATTTTTTCATATTTTAAAACTTGAATAAAGAACTTAATTGAAGAAAAAATACATACTTTCTCCTCTTCTGATACATTTATCTGTTATTTGGGAAAGTCTGAGTTTATACACTCTTCTACCTATCCTCCAAGAGTCCAATAAATAAAAACATACTGTACACAAGCAATTACATTTTTAAGATACTAGTAAAAGTCCTTAAGATGACCTTCAAAGGATAATACATGGAGACAAAGAATAAATTCATCCAGACTTTATAACATTAAAAAAGATAGCAATGAATCTTTCCCATCATCACTTGTGTGACACAGTTGCTGCCTTATCAAAACTCATTTACAAATGCCCTATGAAAATATTAAGCATAATTAGGTGTGGGTTTTTTTTTTTTTTTGTTATAGATGAAATTGGGAGATTTGAGCATGAGTATTAGAAGGGAATGTTCACTATGAACATTGACTTTGATGGACAGGGAGGCCTGGTGTGCTGCGATTCATGGGGTCGCAAAGAGTTGGACATGACTGAGCGACTGAACTGAACTTACACAGTTCAAGTTGTGAGAACATAATAGGCTGAAAAACCCTGAATTATGAGCATTCAGGAAAATAAGTGTTTGTTCCATTCTACTTGGGTTGTTGTGTCTGTGTCTTTAATTTGCTTTAAGCTTTCCTCTTGAGCCTGGGTATCTAATCAAAGTGTTTCTCTTTATTCTGAAATATTCTTGGAATATCTTAATCCTTGTCCAAGTGAGATCCAGTTCTATTGATCTTTAAGCATAACACAATTTTTAACAATAGTGTTTATCCCCTCTCCCTTTTGGTTCTGGTGTATTTCTCTACAAATTTTATTTCCTAAATCAGAGAACTAGGGACAATAGAATTAATTGAGAGAATATCATGTCATTATGGCTTGCCTGCTAAACCAGTGGGCTCTGGATATATTTATTCATTGGAAGCTTTGCTGAAATCATCCAATTTGTTTGGCCATACAATGAAATATATAGATTTACTCCTGATCAATAAAGTTTCAATAAGTTGAAATTATTAAAATACTAAAGATTATTATGAAAAGTGAAGTATCTCCAAGCAACCTCAGAAATCCAAATGGAGGACTTTTAAATTCAAATTTAAATATATATGAGTGTTTTGTCTAATAGAGTAAAATGAAGCAAAAAATGCTTTATATTAAAAAGTAAGTTATGACTTAGTTGAGTAAAGACAGGACTAAGAGATAGAGGAATACACATTCAAAAACTTATGCTGGGCATTGCAGAATTATATGCAGAATCATCTCAATATGCTGGCTTATGTCTTACCCTCCTCACTAGAAACTAGAAGGAAGATTTAGTATGTATTAATAATTCAACCAAAACCCAGAGTTTAAACATTAAAACTCTTAAGCTCCTTTTAAAACATACCAATGAAGAATTTTTTTTAAGGAAATCCATCTGAAAAATTAAAGATTGTTTATATGAGTGACAGAATTACAAAACTAAAAACTGCTCAGACACATTCATTGTGTACTCTCCACATCATTTTACACTAATGCTGTGTTCTTCATCTACATTAACGGCTATTATTCTTTACAGAATGAGAGACTGCTCCCTAAGCAGTGGAGCATATTTGGAAAGGAACCAGAAAAGTTTAACCAGAATCTCCTAAGAATGGAAACAAATCTAGTGCACAATTGTGAATCTAGTCTTTGTCAAAGGGATTGCATGAAAGAGATCAGTAAAGCAGAAAAGAGTTCAGGAATGTTTCATCCCAAAGGAGTAACATTTATCAAAGCAATTTACAAGGGTAGTTCTGTCACTTCTGCTTCTGTGAACAAAGTATAACAAATGAGGTTGCCGCATTTACTACTGAATTTGAAGGAGTTTTCAGCATTAGAAAAGTGATGTCACTACTGCTGTAGTCTTTCTTGTAAAGCAAAAGGGCAAATCTGGCATGAGTTTAAAATATATTCCCAATAGGCACTGATTCTGAAAGGCCTGTAGTTTTATAAAAAATGAAATGCACGCCAGTTCTTTTAATAAAGAACAAAGAAAACCTGCCTTTTATTTTCTTTTTTACATTTGGTTATATTGCCTAGATTTCAGAATTGTGAATAAAAATATATTTCATTAGCTTATAGTTTGATTAAGTCAAAAAATTATCATTAGAAACATACTGAAATATTTTAATAATCATCCTTTTATTTTTTAATTTATTTTTATTATTATTATTTTTTAATTAATTTTTACTTTTTAGTTTGTTTTGCTTTACAATACTGTATTCATTTTGCTATGCATTGACATGAATCAGCCACGAGTGTACATGAACTCCCAATCCTGACCCCCACCTCCCCCCTCCTGCCCCACTCCTTCTCTCTGGATTGTCCCCGTGCATCAGTCCCAAGCATCCTGCATCCTGCATCGAACCTAGACCGGCGATTCGTTTCACTTATGATATCATACATGTTACACTGCCACTCTCCCAAATCATCCCACCCTCTCCCTCTCCCACAGAGTCCAAAAGGCTGTTCTATATATCTGTGTCTCTTTTGCTGTCTTGCGTACAGGTTTATCATTACCATCATTCTAAATTCCATATATATGTGTAAGTATACTGTATTGGTGTTTTTCTTTCTGGCTTACTTCACTCTGTATAATCGGCTCCAGCGTCATCCACCTCATTAGAACTGATTCAAATGTATTCTTTTTAATAGCTGAGTAATACTCCATTGTGTATATGTACCACAGCTTTCTTATCCATTCATCTGCTGATGGACATCTAGGTTGCTTCCATGTCCTGGCTATTATAAACAGTGCTGCAATGAACATTGGGGTACACGTGTCTCTTTCAATTCTGGTTTCCTTGGTGTGTATGCCCAGCAGTGGGATCGCTGGGTCATAAGGCAGTTCTATTTGCAATTTTTTAAGGAATCTCCACACTGTTCTCCATAGTGGCTGTACTAATTTGCATTCCCACCAACAGTGTAAGAGGGTTCCCTTTTCTCCACACCCTCTCCAGCATTTATTGCTTGTTGACTTTAGATCGCAGCCATTCTGACTGGTGTGAAAGCTCAATGGGACCAACAGAATGATGAGACTAAGAGCTGATTGATTGTTGGTGGTGGTTGTTTTCCCTGAGCTCTAACATATGTTTATGAATATTTGTTCTTAAATGTTAAATAAATTAAATAATCTGCTAGTTATTTGGGGGGCTATGGTTTGTCAGTCTTTTTCAGAACAATGACCAGTTTTCAGGCAGTGTTTATGGGTGTTATTATGGTGTGTGAACAAAAAACTGCTACAAAAGAAAAGGAATGTGTGTGTTTTAGTAGTCAAGATGGAAGGTGAAGTCGCTCAGTCGTGTCCGACTCTTTGCGACCCCGTGGACTGTAATGTACTAGGCTTCTCTGTCCATGGGATTCTCCAGGCAAGAATACTGGAGTGGATTGCCATTTCCTTCTCCAGGAGTCAAGATGGAGACAGAAGCAAAATAGCAACTTCCACAAGGTGTACACACATCTCTCTCTCTTCCAAAGGTCTGGACGTATAGTCCACAGCAGGAGTGATACCTCTCCCCCAAGTCATCTCCCAGGACCTCTAGCTTGTTGGTCTTTTCGCCTTCCTCAATACACTCTTTGTTTCACGTACAACATGGCTTCTAGGTATCCTACCATCAATTCTGCATCCCTTCAGCACTTAAGGAGAGGGAATAGTAAAAGCCATGTCTCCTTCCTTTAAAGACAGGATCCAGAAATTGGACATTTCACCTATACATGAAGCCACTGTTAGAACTTTAGGGCTTCAGTTCAGTTCAGTTCAGTCGCCCAGTCATGTCCAACTCCTTGCGACCCCATGGACTGCAGCACGCCAGGCCTCCCTGTTCATCACAAACTACCGGAGCTTAATCAAACTCATGTGCATTGAGTCGGTGATGCCATCCAACCACCTTATCATCTGTCGTCCCATTCTCCTCCTGCCTTCAATCATTCTGAGTATCAGGGTCTTTTCAAATGAGTCAGTTCTTCAAATCAGGTAGCCAAAGTATTGGAGTTTCAGCTTTGCATCAGTCCTTTCAATGAATATTTAGGACCTGTTTCCTTTAGGATGGACTGGTAGGATCTCCTTGCAGTCCAAGGGACTGTCAAACGTCTTCTCCAACACCACAGTTCAAAAGAATCAATTCTTTGGCACTCAACTTTCTTTATACTCCAACTCTCACATCCATACATGACCGCTGGAAAAACAAAAGCTTTGACTAGGTGGACCTTTGTTGGCAAAGTAATATCTCTGCTTTTTAATATGCTGTCTAGGTTGGTCATAACTTTTCTTCCAAGGAGCAAGCGTCTTTTAATTTCATGGCTGCAGTCACCATCTGTAGTGATTTTGGAGCCGCCCAAAATAAAGTCTGTCACTGTTTCCCCATCTAGTGCCATGAAGTGATGGGACCAGATGCCATGATCTTAGTTTTCTGAATGTTGATCTTTAAGCCAACTTTTTCACTTTCCTCTTTCACTTTCATCAAGAGGCTGATTAGTTCTTCTTCACTTTATGCTGTAAGTGTGGTGTCATCTGCATATCTGAGGTTATTAATATTTCTCCTGGAAATCTTGATTCAGCTTGTGCTTCATCCAGTCCAGTGTTTCTCATGATGTACTCTGCATATAAGTTAAATAAGCAGGGTGACAATATACAGCCTTGAAGTACTCCTTTCCTGATTTGGAACCAGTCTGTTGCTCCATGTCCAATTCTAACTGTTGCTTCTTGACCTGCATACAGATACCTCAGGAGGCAGGTCAGGTGGTCTGCTATTCCCATCTCCTTAAGAATTTTCCATAATTTGTTGTAATCCACACAACAAGGCTTTGGCATAGTCAATAAAGCAGAAAGAGATGTTTCTCTGGAACTCTATTGCTTTTTTCAATGTTCCACCAGATATTGGTAATTTGATCTCTGGTTCCTCTGCCTTTTCTCAGTCCAGCTTGAACATCTGGGAGTTCATGGTTAATGTACTGTTGAAGTCTGGCATGGAGAATTTTGAGCATTACTTTACTAGCGTGTGAGATGAATGCAATTGTGCGGTAATTGAGCATTCTTTGGCATTGCCTTTCTTTGGGATTGGAATGAAAACTGAACTTTTCCATTCTGTGGCCGCTGCTGAGTTTTCCAGATTTGCTGGCATATTGAGTGTAGCACTTTCACAGCATCATTTTTCAGGATTTGTAGTAGCTCAACTGAAATTCCATCACCTCCACTATTTTTGTTTGTGGTGATGCTTCCTGAGGTGCACTTGACCTCGCATTCCAGGATGTCTGGCTCTAGGTGAGTGATCACACAATCGGGATTATCTGGGTCATGAAGATCTTTTTTGTACAGTTCTGTGTATTCTTGCCACCACTTCTTAATATCTTCTGCTTCTGTTAGGTCCATACCATTCTTTCCTTAGAATGGTTTCACTTAGCTGCAAGGAAAATTTAAAGATACAGACTTCTTTTCAGGATAGGCTTGAAGTCATTAAAAATCTGAGTTCTGTTATAAAAGAGGAAGGGGAAATCAGTACAGCAGGACACTTTTTGCTATCTGCCTTCAGGCTGTATTACTAATCTTCGTGAACTTCAGCAATGACATTTCTACCAGCTGTCTGCAAATTGTGTATATTTTAAAATAATTAAGACTGAAAAATGCTTGTAAAAGCCTTTTATAAGGAGTTTGTGTTAGTCTGCTGTACAAACTCCTATTATAGACCCCTATTGTAGACTGGGTGGCTTAAACAGAAATTCATTTTCTCATAGTTTGTAACTCAGTCAAGAAAGAATCTCCCTGCAATGCAGGAGACCCGGCTTTGATTCCACCCACTCCAGTATTTTTGCCTGGAGAATCCCACGGAGAGAGGAGCCTGGTGGGCTACAGTCCATGGGGTCGCAGGAGTCAGACAGGACTTTGTGACTAAACTACCTCCCCAATTCTGGAGCCTGGAAGTCCAAGTTCCAGGTGCCAGCGGGGTGTCTAGTGAGACACCTTCCTTTGGGTAGCAGGACCAGACACCTTCTCTCTGTGCCCTTCCCTTGGTGCATGCACCTAGAGGCAGCGAGAGAACAGACTCTCTGTATCTTTTCTTGAAAGGAAATCAATCCTATTAAATCAGGGCTCCATCCTTATGACTTCGTTTAACCTTAATTATTTCCATAAAGGCCTTATCTCCAAATATTTTCACATTAGGGGTTAGGATTTGATGGATTTTGGGAGGGCATAGGCATTCAGTCCATAACAGTTTATTAAAAAGTCATAATTGTTTTTCTAAAATTGGTTAAAGTTGGCTGGTCTCTTCATTGATGAAAAGGAGTTCAACTAAACCATCTCTGATTGCTTTGTAACATGTGTACATGTATCTGTGATTCCTTGAAGAATCTATATAAGATTGCTTTTGTTCTTATATTTTAATCATCTCACATATTTTAATGTAAATTTTATCAGATTATTATTAACATTAATATTTAATATTAATATTTTGTGTGCTCAATCATCCAGTGGTCTTGGACTCACTGTGACCTCCATGGACTGTAGTCTGAGAGGCTCGTCTGTCCTTGGGATGGTCCATGCAAGAATACTGGAGTGGGCTGTCATTTCTTCCTCCAGGGGATCTTTGCAACCCAGGGATAGGACCCGGATCTCCTGCACGCAGATGGCAAAAAATAAGTATTTGAAAATGTCTGTTGAGATGGCACACACACACACACATTGAGATGAGGATGTATTTTTAAAGCATGGTTTGTCGATAGTACTTTGGAGTATCTGCAGTTATTTGTAGTGTGGGAGGAAAGGAAAGTGTATAAGCAAAGTTTTTTTTTTTTTAATGACTTCTACTTGTTTAAAAACCTTACTTTCTATGAGAGGGAAGAAGAGTAAACAAATAAAATAAATTTTGCCAGGATTAGAGAGCATTCTCAACTTTCCATCTAATTCATTCACTTGTGACCTGATCCACATGACTAAAGGCACAGGAGGGATTGCTTTTTTTAATTATGATGCAATACATTCCTTGGTAAACCTATCATCTTGGCATGTGTTATAGCATAAAAAATAGCTGTAAACTATTTTGGAATTTAACTTCTCTTTGGTAGGGTTGTTGGAGAAAAGAATTCAATATCACTAATTAGTGATTATTGAATAATAATTAATCTATTGAGGTAACTTAAGGAAAAAATGAATCCTCTTTAGCAGGTAACTGTAGACAGTGGAAAGCCCTGTGGTCTTGGATGGGATACCTTGAGTTTGAAGCCTTCCTCCAACACTTACTTAGGTCTCTGGTCTCAAGAAAGTTTCTTAATCTGAACTTTGGTGATTTCTTAGCAAAAATTGGGATGATCATGCCCTCCAGCTTTCTGTGAGGATTAATGTGGTAAAAAGTAAAATCCTTAACATAGTAATTCTGAGCCGTAGGCAACGATTGGTGCTTTCCTCTCTTTTTGGTTAGCTTTTTTTTTTTCCCCGTCACTAGCCAATTCACCAGTATTGGTAAATTATCACCCATTCACTGAATCTTACCTACTATAAAACTTGATAGACTTTTTTTTTACAACATTGTGAAATAAAAGAAAGAATTAATAAGTGAATGACCGAAGAATAAGACTATTAACGTACTAGAGTGTGGCTTATGTTTGGAAACATTTCAATGATGCTGAATTTTTAAGTAAAAACAAAGGAGTTCAAGGGCAGTAGATGAAATGTGAGGTGGCATTAGCAGCATTCCAGAGGACATCTGGGGTGTGATTGTTTCTGCTTCCTCTGGTTGAGTTGATTTACCAGCACTGTTCAGCATATCCTTGTTTGTTTTTGGAGATCAAAGCTCTTTACCAGCTCTAATCCTTGCAACACTTAGGACAAATATCACCTCTTTAAAAGTACAGTAATTCATTTGGTGTATACAGAAGCCTAATGTGAAACAGACTCTCATAATTTTTAGGATAGAAATACCAATTATTTTATAAGATTATTTAGAAAATATTTTCATTTGAGTGTCCTAATACAGAAGCAACATTTGAAAATACTTCTCTTTTTGGCAAATTAGATTACAATGCACCTATGTCTTACCTGGTATGTCATAAAGATAGTGAGGCTTTTAAAGAAGTACCTTTGTCCCAAACATATTGAATAAATTACAGTGTTAATATCTATAACAGTGGAACATGAAAAAATAGAAGGACAGTGTAAAGAATTCCGAGTTTTAGATAAAATATTTTTGACAGTTTATAAAAATCCATCATGAAATTGAATATTTTTACATTATTTAAATAAATAACCCATACATCATAAGACTGACAAATGCATTTTAATGCTCTAGCTGGTAACTAGCCGTTGTTTTATTTGCTAAGTAAAATCTGGAAGTAGAAGTGGATGAGAGAAGATAGTTGGTTACAGATGGTAATTTCACACCCAAGCTAGACAGTTCTCTCACCTCCTTCCAAGGAATCCCTAAAGGGTAAGCCTGTGACATGGAAAGAGAAGAAAAACTAAGAAAGATACACTATTTGAGGAGAACGAGATAGAAGGTTATGTATGAAGAGAAAACATTTTTTTTTTCTCAAAATAAATCAACAATGATTAAGTTTCTACTGTCTAGCAGCTCGTAATGTAGTAGAGGGGAAGATAAATGTGTCACCAAAAACAAACAAACAAACAAACAAATCACCTGCAAAGAATAATCAATATCATTACACATCAAGGAGATAACAAATTATAAGCTCAATAAGATACCACTCCACATCTACCAGAAAGGCTAATATTTTTGAAACTGACACCATTCACTATTAACAAGAATATAGAACAGTTAAGATTTTCCTGTGTAATTGGTGGCAGTGTATACCTTTTAGGTGGCACTGCGAGCTAAGAGAATGGGTTTTACTCATTTGCTGCTGCTGCTAAGTCACTTTAGTCGTGTCCGACTCTGTGTGACCCCATAGATGGCAGCCCGCCAGGCTCCACCATCCCTGCGATTCTCCAGGCAAGAACACTGGAGTGGGTTGCCATTTCCTTCTCCAATGCATGCATGCATGCGTGCTAAGACGCTTCACTCATGTCCGACTCTGTGTGACCCCAAGGACAGCAGCCCACCAGGCTCCTCTGTCCATGGGATTTTCTAGGCAAGAAGACTGGAGTGGGTTGTCATTTTCTTCCCATTTACTCTCCATTTACTTCTCCATGTACTGCTTATTTAAACTAGAACGTGATACTACATGCTTGTTCCTCCCAGGTTGAGAGTACTGGTTTTCTATTTTCTCTAATTTTATTAATGGAATAAAATCCTTAGTTAAGAAGACTTTATCTCACCCAAATATGTGTTAGGAATTTGAAAGATAACATTTATGTGTCTCTGATCTACCTGGAAACTCTTGAAATTTTCCATGCATCCAAATTGGGTACAATAAGTGAGCAATCTTTTACTAAATGCCTTTTTGAAGTAGAGTAAGTTCCATAAAATGTATGATCAATGAAAGAAATTTGATAACTGTGTTCCCAGTAATCACTCTGAGACCTGAATATTCTCTGTTCCCAGGCTTCAGCCTGAGAACACCAAGATTTGGGTGTTTGCAGAAGAAAGTAGAAAAAGGCTCTGGGTGGAGGTGCATCAAATACACAAAAATGTTTTCCACATGCACCTATTAGGGTCTGATTCTAATTGGACTGTTATTTGCATGGTTAGATTCTCACTGAATCTGGTTATACTTTTTTTTTTTTTTTTTTGCAGCTAATAGCATCTGTTACCAATTAGTTTCAAACAACGGTTTGCTTGACTGAAAAGTGAGTGAATCTTTTTGTTAACTTACTCTAAATTGGGAGGCCGAATTTGCAATCTCTATTCCATCCCTGTTTGAGCCAGTCAGAGAAACACGCTGTGTATATGTAGTATGCCTTTTCCTGCCCAATTATTAAAATTACTCTTGTATTACCTTGAAAGCCATAGGCAGTTACCTAAAGACAGATATTTTCAGTTTCTTTAGCTGGGGGTTCGGATTTCAAAAGGTCAAGAACTTGGTGATTGACCACAGCCACGGTCTTATCTTTGCTATTTGTTAGTAATTTCCTGGCCATCTCAGAAAGCAGGGCAATATTCCAAAATCATTGAAAAGATGGTTTTGATTAATCTCATCCACTTTAAAATATTTTATCTCATTTTGTTTTTATAATAATAATAATATCTGAAAAAGCTATCAATATAGCTATTCATGCATTCAAGAAATGACCATGGTAAGGTGTTCAAAGTTCAGTACTGTATTGCAGCATAATAGAGTCCCCTAAATTAGCAGATGATGAGATCATTATTAAGTCCATTATTTATTCAATTTTAGAAACAGATATTGGGCATGATCTTTCACAATCTGTCCCATTCCTGGAGAACTTTGCTGGCCTGCATGATATCTCTGCCAGAGGGTTGTATGAGATTGGGCCACCAGAATGGTTCGGTCAGAGAAAGGTTAAGTGCGGCCTCTGGAGTAGCAGTGGTTCATCAGCACGATGCACTGTGGCAGAGTGAGGCAGCCCTCGCGCTGACTCTCAGCCAACTGCATTCTAACCAAAGTGCTCTGACCACCGCTGATTTACAGAACCTGCTGAGGCCGGGGTGGCAGTGGTGTTCTTTTCCCGGTGTGTCTCCATCATTGAGTCACCCCTGCAGGCACTTCAGGAGGCTGGACCTGTCTCATCCCACGGTTCCCTACCTGTTGCTCTGCAACACCCCTGGGCCTTGCAGCCATGGTCTCTGTTGCCTCCAATCAGTACGATAATGTATGCTGTTTGTATCAAACTATCGCAGGCAAGATGTGATCATTTTTTGCAGGCATGAGGCTGGTCTTTTCTGCCGTGGGACCTTTCTCGTCCTCCCCGTAGGCGCGGTGTGGGACGGCAGGGAGAGAGGGCCAGCACACGCGTGCCATTCTTGCTCCGCGGCCCTGTAAGCAGTTCACAGAGGAGCTGTTTAAAAGTTTTATCCAGGCCAACAAAAGTGGCCCTTCCTGTTATGTCTCCTCTGAAAGGTACCTCCGATTAAGTTTGGCCTATCCAGAATAATCTTTTTTTTTTCTCATGAACTGAAAGTCAACTGGTTAGGAATGTATTTCATGAGTGTTTTCCCATTTTATTCATGCATTTCCTGAATTCAAAGGGAGAGGCTTATACAGAGTGTGCGCACCAGATAATGATGGGAACCATTGTAGATCCCTGCTGTCTGCCTGCATTGTCCTTTAAATAGTCTTTTAGTTGATCTGGTTTCTTTTTAGGCAAACAAAGATAGTATTTACATTGATATGATGATTAACTACTTTTTAGCTTCATGCAGAACAAATTATTATCTTTTCCCTGACTTTAATGGGAATACCATAATATTTCTCCTTTATCTACCACGATTTATACACTCAAACACAGTCATATAATGATATAAATGTATCTATCCATTCATATTTTGTTAAGAGCTTTCTTTGAGAATAGATGTTAGAGACAATTATTTCTTTTCTGTTTTAAGAGGTTTTTTATAGTGGTATTTAAAAGCATCGTCACTGAAATCAGACTTGCTTGTATTTTAATACTGACTCTGCTAATAGCTGTAAGCAAGCTGCTTTTTATCTTCCATGTATACTTCTTCATCTGTAAACTGGGGTAATAATAATGCCTTTGTTAATAAGTTAATAATATGCTGAATTACATAAAAGATCTCCTAACAGAAATATCCTTCCTTTACAGACATGATTTTTCCAACCAATAAATGAATTTTAAAATGTTCCAAAAAAAAATAAAATAAAATAAAATGTTCCTTTGTGTCTGATAATTTCAGGAAGCTCTTTTCTTTAATTCAGATGGCTTACTCAAGTGATATGGCTAAATAAACTTATAGTATCATAAAAAACAGGAACCAACACTCAGGAACAAAATAATTTCACTTTTAGTGTTCAGAATAATATACTATCATTCTTTAAAAGATAAACTATGAAGTAACTGGCTGAAGTAAAATTTTCTCTATTCACTTTTTAGAGGAAAAAGTTTTTTGGATATATATTTTTAAACTACATTCAAATTCATCAAATGAACAAGAATAATTCTTTATAAAGAACAACTTATTAGACAAATAGATCAGGAATCAGTTTGTCTACTTCTCTATTTTGAAGCTTACAAACACCTGACTTTTGAATATATATTTATTTAGTGTCACTGGAATGCTGACAAGCTGTGCTCAATGAGGAATCTTTCCTAATGTTTATTATCCATGTCCTGTGTGAATATAGGCATTTGTCAATGGGGATACTGAAAAGTATTCAACAGCCATATGGCCCTGGGCCTGAACAAGTGGAAAAATATGGCTTACAAATCACTGGTGTGGCCACCCTGTTGTACAAAGGCTCAACCTTGATTCTAACCTAACAAGACCAACAGAGAATAAAAGCTAATATTTCCTGTTAGTTATTAGGTAGTTTTCTGATGCCCTTATCTGTAACATTTGCTTTAATTTCTACCAAAATCCTAGGTCATAGGCACTATTATTGTCCTCATTACATAACTGAAGAAATAAGCAGAGAGGTCAAGAAACTGGCTCAAGAACACACATATCATTAAGTGACAGAATCAGGTTCTGGTTTCTTACCTGTTACGCTTAGCACCTTCTCCTTCAATACTTATCCCTATTCCTACCCTATCATCTTGACTTTGAATTTTCTAATTTTTCTAATTTTTAAAAAGGTAGCAAAGACACTTTGTTCTTCTCTGACTTAATATGTAGAACTTGATTCTTGATTCAGGTTCCTGTTACTGAACCTGAAATAGACATCTTGATGGAAAATTCCAAACAATGTCATCCTCATGATTTTAAAAAGCTATTGTTAATTTTACTTTTGAAAGATATTTAATTTTTACATAAAAAATTATGATAAAGGTGTTTCAGGTCTACATGTGCGTCATCATCCATCGAGTGATCTACAGATTTTTAAAGTTTCCAAAGTACTGATAGAAGTTAAGAATGTATTTTCCTACTGGATGATTGAAGGATATTAATTTTTCCCAGTGGCTAGAATGAAATGATCTGGAATCATAGAACTGACACAGTGTGATTGTAGGCAATATTCAATTACCAGATGTGTGGTTTCTTGGAATTCATTTTAATAAGTGGTTTCTAATGCTTCTTCACTTCTTTTTTTTTTTTTCTGCACTTAGAATGCTTTTACTTTTTAAAGTTTTGTTTCACAGTAAAAAGCAAAAATAGAACCTATACATTGCAACT
>SJXQ01006234.1:34265-91933 GCA_006408695.1 Aepyceros melampus | reverse complement strand
GCGCTTCTCCATCTTTGGCTATACAGAATATAATCAATCTGATTTTGTGTTGACCATCTGGTGATGTCCATGTGTAGAGTCTTCTCTTGTGTTGTTGGAAGAGGGTGTTTGCTATGGCCAGTGCGTTCTCTTGGCAAAACTCTATTAGCCTTTGCCCTGCTTCATTCCATGTTCCAAGGCCAAATTTCTCTGTTAGCCCAGGTGTTTCTTGACTTCCTACTTTTGCATTCCAGTTCCCTATAATGAAAAATACATCTTTTTTGGGTATTAGTTCTAAAACGTCTTGTAGGTCTTCATAGAACTGTTCAGCTTCAACTTCTTCAGCATTACTGGTTGGGGCATAGACTTGGATTACTGTTTTTTGAATGGTTTACCTTGGAAACGAACAGAGATCATTCTGTCATTTTTGAGATTGCATCCAAGTACTGCATTTCAGACTCTTTTGTTGACCATGATGGCTACTCTATTTCTTCTGAGGGATTCCTGCCCACAGTAGTAGATATAATGGTCATCTGAGTTAAATTCACCCATTCCAGTCCATTTTAGTTTGCTGATTCCTAGACTGTCGATGTTCACTCTTGCTTGACTCCTGTTTGACTACTTCCAATTTGCCTTGAATCATGGACCTGACATTCCAGTTTTCTATGCAATATTGCTCTTTACAGCATCGGACCTTGCTTCTATCACCAGTCATATCCACAGCTGGGTATTGTTTTTGCTTTGGCTCCATCCCTTCATTCTTTCTGGAGTTATTTCTCCACTGATCTCCAGTAGCATATTGGGCACCTACCAACCTGGGCAGTTCCTCTTTCAGTATCCTATCATTTTGCCTTTCATACTGTTCATGGGGTTCTCAAGGCAAGAATACTAAAGTAGTTTGCCATTCCCTTCTCCAATGGACCACATTCTGTCAGACCTCTCCACCATGACCTGCCTGTCTTGGGTGGTCCCACATGGCACGGCTTAGTTTCATTGAGTTGGACAAGGCTGTGGTCCATGTGATTAGACTGACTAGTTTTCTGTGATTATTATTTGTGTGTCTGGCCTCTGATGCCTCTCTCAACACCTACCATCTTACTTGTACCTACCATCTTACTTGTTCTGAGAGACTATTGTAAAAGCATCTAAAAGTAGTATTTTCTCTCAGGCTAAAGGCAGAGAAAAAGTCCTATTCAGACACATCTTCTACATAGAACAGATATATTAAGTATAGTTTTTTTAAAATTCCATGCTTGATAATCCCAACCAACATCTAAGTCTGATTCTGATGAAATTTTTGTCTCTTCAGAGAGATTTTTTTTTGCTTTTTAACATGTCTTATCTTTTTTTAATCTTGCTGCGAGAGAAGGCTGTTTTAATTTTTTTCAGCTATAGATACCAAAAGTTTCAAGTTCTTCTATTATCCTCATTTTGTCTTCCTTACTGTCTTTGGAATTAACTAAGAACTGCTTCTTAAATAGCCTGTGCCTTGAAGCTCTTTAAGCTGCAATTCACTGTTATTACCCTCGAGCCCTGCAGGCATGGTAGTGTGATGCTTTCTATCATCTTTTGATTAAATTCCTGTCTTTGGTGAGCCTGAGTCTCAGTTTTGGGACCATCATAAGTGTTTCTCTGGTAATATAGTATTTCCCCCCTGGCTCCTACCCCCTTCTTTGACTGCAGATTTACCAACTTACTTCCATGAAGTATTGTCCCTTGTTAACTATTTTCCCCCTAAGTGGATATAGGAAAGTCAGAGTAGGCTGGAGTGGGGAGGAATTGCCTGTCTTCAGCTGGGATAAGATGTCAGAACTGAGTTTTGTCGATATCTTTTTAACTGGATGAGAAGTCTTTGTTACTCTTCTCTTTACCCTGCCAGAGCAATGAGGGTGTTTTCCTCAGATCCTCATAGAAAGAACCTGATAGGGCTCCTGGAAGAAAAACTCATAAAAATGTATAGACCTTCTTAAAACCTCAGCTCATAAGAGCTGAATCTCTGAATCAATATCACACTTGCCAACATTCAGCCTCTAGTAAATTCACTGAAATTATCATTTGCATGTTCCCATCAGCTTATGGCTCCAGCAAATTCCAATGCAGGTAAGTAAATGTTTATCTCTCTCTCTCCACCCTTCTCTTTCTATCTCTACCTCTCGAACATATCTACTTCTCCAGATTTCAAGGCAGCAGACTGCCCGTGACCTCAGTTCTCAAACGAGTCTTGATTTTCCAATCTGTCTGGCCTTTTCCTTATTGGAAAAGTAAGACAACAACTCTCAAGCTCTTTAGGCCAAAGCTAAAGTTAGGACTTCCCTGGTCACACAGTACATAAGAATCTGCCTGGTAATTCAGGGACATGGGTTCCATCCCTGATCCATGAAAATCCCACAAAGCATAGAGCAACTAGGCCTGTGAGTCACAACTATTGAGCCCGTGCTCTAGAATTCACGAAGGACCAACTACTTTGCCCGTGTGCTACAGCTACTGAAGTCGGCACCCTCTAGGACCCATGAGCCACAGCTAATGCACGCTGGTGCTGCAAGGACTGAGCCCACAAGCCCAGGAGCCAGCAAACTGCAACTACTGAGGTTGTGTGCTGCAACTACTAAAGTCCATGCACCTAGAGGCTGCACTCCACAGCAAGAGAAGCCGCAACAATAAGAAGCCTGCACACTGCACCAAAGAGCAGCCCCTGCTCTCCGCAGCTAGAGAAAGTCCACAGGTAGCAAAGAAGACCCCGTGCAAACAAACAAGTAAATTAAGCAAATATTTAAAAAAGCTAATGCTAGAGGTCCTAGTAGTGAGATTTTAACAACTTTGTTTTCATATATTATACTATTCAATTTTACTTTTTTTTTTTAAGGTTACTTTTAAAGTAAATTTTGAAATTCATGCCTGAGAATGGAATTGGTGCTTGAGAAAATAAACAAGAATTGTCTGGAAATTTTATCTATGGACAAATCCTTATTTTCTAATAATGCTGAAGTGAATAATGGCATGCTTAAAGGATAAAGAATTCAAGAATATAGCACATTATTTTCTCCAAAATTATTTATCATTTCCTCACTTAAGAGAATCACTTCAGTTTAAGAATACTCCTTGAATCTCTTAACTTGCTGTTTTTACTCATATAATTAGAGTTCACTTCCCAGTCTGATTTGTATCATAGTTCATGGGATTGGAATATAGCTATTCCATGAGATAGTTTGAAATTGTCTCTTTACATTTCCTAGAGCTGCAAACACAGTTACTTTTCACATAAAAGCTACTTAACAAACCTTTTAAAAATGAAATTGCAAGCAAAGAAAATATGTACTATTTTCCACACAAGTAACATATTTCACAAAATGTCAAATAATTAGCTCATTTTATCCCAAATTCCTTATTCCTATTATGCAAGATAAGCTCCACAAATGATTTAGGAGGTCTTAGCTTGACTTTTAGAAATGCCTAAAAATTTGACCCCCATTTAAATTTTTTGTTTGTTAAATCATGAAAATTTGACTCAAATTCTACAATGCTCAAGTTAATAGTGACGTAGATCCCACTATTTTGTTCTGGGACAGTTTACAATGTTGAAAACTTTGTTCATACCTGAGTATACTGTGATTTTAAACTTTTAATCATATTAAGCATTTGTGTAACTCTGCGATGAATGAAGAAACCTTGGACTAGATGTGGTCCTTGTCACCTACTCAGAAAACCGATGTGCCAAGTGTTTGACTTGACTGAAAACATCACCATTGTTTTTCCAGAGATCTAATATATGACCCTCAGTCACTCCGATGTTATCATCTGCATTGAGATACAAGAAATAGAAAGCTTCACCATGTGAATTTCAGGAAAACAAACATTCAGGCCATAATATAAATGAAAGTTTATTTCAAAATTCTCTCTTGAAGTGGTATCTTATGTTTTGCCAACTTCTCTTTCCTATATATCTTTTCTTAAGAGTACCTAAAATCAACAATTTCAATACATAAACGTCCACTTTTTTCTTCTTAACTCCTATACATAGGCAATCATCTCTCAGTCTTACAGGCAGCAGACAACTTGCCCCAGAACCACCATGGGTGCTATTAAAAGTATGGCTATTCGGCCAAACTTAGACCCATTGGTTCAGAAGAGATAAGACTATATCAGAATCCAACAAATAGTCATTTTTACCTAATTCCTCAATTGATTCTTTCTTACAATAATTTTGTAAACCACAACTTAAGATTTTAGAGATAAACTAAATCAGATTATTTTTAGAATATCTTAACTTTTTCAAAATTTAAATTTAAGTTTTCCATTCATTTTTTTCATCCTTTCAAGCATTTATCTATCCTCAACGATGTCTAGGAGACCTGAATTCTCATTCCATTCATTTTTTTATAAACTAAAAATATTCTTTATAAACTAAAGATACTTTCACTTCTAATAGGAGCATCTTCATGATGAGTCTCATTGTCCTTTGGTTCTTTTCTTTCATTTGTGTTAAAGGTGACTTAAGTGGAGTTTTTTCTCACTTCAAAAAATATTTAGTGAGTAATTAACAGGGACTACACTAGGGACTGCAAGGAGATCCAACCAGTCCATTCTGAAGGAGATCAGCCCTGGGATTTCTTTGGAAGGAATGATGCTGAAGCTGAAACTCCAGTACTTTGGCCACCTCATGCGAAGAGTTGACTCTTTGGAAAAGGCTCTGATGCTAGGAGGGATTGGGGGTAGGAGGAGAAGGGGACAACAGAGAATGAGATGGCTGGATGGCATCACTGACTCGATGGACGTGAGTCTGAGTGAACTCCAGGAGTTGGTGATGGACAGGGAAGCCTGGTGTGCTGCGATTCATGGGATCGCAAAGAGTCGGACACGACTGAGCAACTGAACTGAACTGAACACTAGGGACAGCTTCTTTCCCACCACGGGAGTTTCTTGGAAATAAATCTGAACGTTATTGCCGTGTTTCATATTTGCGTGGCGTTCAAAGCAACTAAAGTCATTTCAAACAGCTAGGAAAAAATAAAAATCACTTTGAGACAATGTTCTTTGTGGACTTACACATAACAATTTACTTAGGGAATGTTCTAGCAGATTATATTTTCTAATTCACTCTAAGGTACAATATCTCAGGGTGCTAAAAGTTCTGTTGTTTGAAACACTCTTCACCATAACACTCTCCTACTCCTGTAAATTACCAATTCTAGAATCACATTATGCTATTGCTGGTTATCGTCAACCACAGTGGTAAAAATACTCACATGCTTCTCAAAATAATTTGAAATGAAGACACTATTCAATTTGGATGTTTATCACCAAAGACAAACATGTTACTACCCTGACATTTTTGCTGAAGTCTAGCCCTAGGCTTTGCTTATAGCAGTACTGAGAGCACATCTCCACTGTCTCCTTATGATCACACACTTTCTCCAGGCTTCACAGGATTCTATTAAAATTGGTGTTAATCAAAACGTAAAGGTTAAGGCTGTATGAGAGAAAACCAGTCTCCATAAAAGGCCTATCCTGAATGAAACTAAATACCCACTACCATTTTCCAAGAAGAGTATGCCTACTCTAAATCTCAGAGGAGTAAAACTAAGTATCTCATAGTATTTAGGAGATACTCAGTTGCATAGTGTTTTTGCCTGGAGAATCTCAGGGATGGGCGAGCCGGGTGGGCTGCCATCTCTGGGGTCACACAGAGTCAGACATGACTGAAGCGACTTAGCAGCAGCAGCAGCAGCAGCAGTTGTATAGTTGGCTTCCCCAGTGACTCTGCCATAAAGAATCTGCCTGCAATGCAGGAGACGCAGAAGACATGGGTTTGATCCTTGGGTTAGGAAGATCCTCTGTATGAGGACACTAACCCACTCCAATATTGTTGCCTGTCAAATCCCACGGACAGAGGAACCTGGTGGACTACCATCCAAAGGGTTGCAAAGAATTGAACATGACTGAAGACTGAGCAGGCACACAGTTGTATAGTACACATATTTTCTTGTTTCAGCTAGAAAGGTAATTATTACTTTTAGAGCTCAAGAACCATTTACCTAAAACAAATTCTTCATGGTCTCTAGCGTTATCTTGCCTGGTGATACAGGTCACTGTTGTTATTTTTGACAATCAGATGGAAAGCAGCTAAAATACTATGAGAGATAATACTGTTTGGTTTTTCACAACATTCTAATTGGGCCACAAACAAACAAAAATAAAAACCGAGGAGGTTACTACTTTTTAAAATCAGACATTAAAAAAAAATTAGGCTACCATGTAGTTTCTTGGTGAGGAAGCACCTTGGACAGATTGCTTTATACTGTTTGTAGTTTACTGATACAGCGAATGCCTCAGTAGACTTTCAGTATTGTGAATTCAGTAATTTTTTAGAGACGATAAAATCATAGTGATATGTCAGAGTAGGTAAAAGCACCTCAACAAAATGTTTTTCACCAGTTATCTTATAATCATAATATTTTGCCTCCACAGACTGTGCTAATATTAAATATTGCAATATGGATGGGATCAAACAAGGATCTTTGCTAAAACAGCTAAAAATAAAGATAATGGAAAGGCAAAATTAATAGTGGACAGGCTTAGCTACCCTTTAAATTTTTGACATAGAAGAAATATAATCACACAGGTTCCTTATTTTATTTCTCTGCTGCTCACCTCTGTCATGTTCTGGTATTTAACAAAACTTTCACCTTTTAAACACTGATTTCAAAGCCAGCCTGTACTTACAAACACCATGAAATAACATATTGAATTATAAAAAAAAGAAGAAGAAAATCAATAAGAGGAGGGTTAACAACAAAGGAAGCCATCAACAGAACAGAAATCTCTTGAAGAATTGTTGAAAGATATAACCCATGAAAAAAAACACTTTAGAAAACCATGATTAAAATGTCTAAGAGTATTTCATGAAAATAGGGGAGACTCAGGGACTTCTTTCTAATCTCAGAGTATATAAAATGAACACAAGAAGAGAAAATGTTGCTGAGAAATCTATCAGGATGATTAATTTGGGGCCTGGGTTTGAAGCAGCTAGGTCAGGTAGCCTTGCCCCTTCTACTTGTGTTGTGCAGCAGGCAGCACCAGCCTTTGCCCTAAGGCTGGACTAGTGAGAATTAAGATGGAGAGGCAGGATCATATCTTTGGCAACATCTGACCATAGGAAGTTTGGGGAGTCCCCACACTCCTTTCATGAGCTATTGATCTGACATTGACAACTGGTAGAATCATATTGCTGGAAACAGTACAGTTAGACCTACTAGGATCTGGAAATCAAACAGATGGATAGATAACAAGGATTCCAAAATTATCATTTAGAAATAGATGGATCAAGCTCAACAAACAGAATCTTTATTCCTCAAAGAAAAATGGTTAAATTTCAAATCATGAAGGTTAGAAGGAAAGCACAAAACATTTTCAGAGACTGAACAAAGAAAATAAAATTGACATTAAAAGTTTTATTATCATCACTGAGTGCTATAATACAATGCTAACCAAAAAAAAGAAAAGAAATGATTTTCACAAAGCAATACTACACTCAAGTTAACACACAAATAGGAGGAAAAAAACATTACATTTTACAAGATACAAAGACTATATATGAAGAAATTGCTTGAGCATATAGACAAACATAAATTATAGATTCAAGGTAGATTAAAAGTATAAAGTATAGGAATTATTAGTGGAAAATGAGTGATTTAATAAATTTATGTTCAAAGAGTTGTTGATCAATAATGTGAAGAAGTAATAACTGAGAAATAAAGTTCCATGTGACCAAACAAGTAGTAAAGGGGGATGAGATAAAAAGAAAAATAAATGTATAGAAAATCCTGTGGAGTTTCATGAGTGCTTTCAGTCATCTGACCTTGTGGAATTGCTGCAGGTCCTCAAACATTTTCACATCCAGATCAAGTGTGTGATTTCCTGCTGCTGCTGCTGCTGCTGCTAAGTCGCTTCAGTCGTGTCCGACTCTGTGCAACTCCATAGACAACCACCCACCAGGCTCCTCCGTCCCTGGGATTCTCCAGGCAAGGATAATGGAGTGAGTTGCCATTTCCTTCTCCAATGCATGCATGAATGCTAAGTCGCTTCAATCATGTCTGACTCTGTGCGACCCCATAGATGGCAGCCCACCAGGATGCCTCATCCCTGGGATTCTCCAGGCAAGAACACTGGAATGGGTTGCCATTTCTTTCTCCAATACGTGAAAGTGAAAAGTGAAGGTGAAGTTGCTCAGTCGTGTTTGACTTTTCATGACCCCATGGACTGCAGCCTATCATGCTCCTCCATCCATGGGTTTTCCAGGCAAGAGTACTGGAGTGGGGTGCCATTGCCTTTTCCAGTGTGATTTCCTAGAAGAGTAAAAATTACCAAAAACAGCATAAGGAAGAAAAAAGAAATAAGAATAAATACAATACACCTAGAGGAAAATGGAGATACAGATAAAAATCTATCCCTAATAAAGGTATTAAGCTGAGCTTAATTTGTTTTTGTCCAACAAAAAGATTATTCTTTTTTAATCAAACAGAATAAAAAGTAAAAATCTAAAAGTATTTCAACATAACTCTGAACATTTTATTATGATTTCACAAACAGAAAAAAAATATATATATGTTACAAATGTTATATATATTGATTTTAGTTCTAAACACAAATATAAAAACTTAAATAAAATATTGAAAATCATACCTATTAAATTCCCAAGAATTTCAAGACTTATTTAATATAAAAAGACTTAATAAATTAAGCCATTGCATTTAAATATTAAAAGAAAAATCCATTATCTTAATAGATGCAGGATGTCTATTCCTAACTAAATAATCAAAGATAGAAATAAATGGAAACACCTTTATATAACAAATATCCCCCTAAAACTATGGTAAATATCAACCTTAACTTTAGCATTGGAAAAGGAAATGGCAACCCACTCCAGTATTCTTGCCTAGAAAATCCTGTGGACGGAGGAGCCTGGTGGGCTGCAGTCTATGGGGTCGCACAGAGTCGGACACGACTGAAGCAACTTAGCAGCAACAACTTTGGCATATTAGAGATGTAACAGTTAAAAAGGACCAAGACAAGACCATTATGATTAAAAAGAAGAAAAATATAAGAATATACATTAAGTACTGTTACACTTTAACATTTCCATTCTGTGTCTACTGTGGTAAATAAAGTAAAATAATAAAATGGGAAATATAAATATTGAAAAAAGTTATATTTTAAAAAGACAAGGATTTCACTATTTGAGATACTACTGAGATCTTTGAAAATCTAAGAAATAAATTGAATATAGTTTAAGATAAAGGAGAGACAATCTGTTGTGAAAAGGTAAGCTACTACATGGCTTTTTACAAGTGGAATACATCTTGAAAAATAACAAATCGAGATCTCTGCTTCACACAAAAATATCTTCTAAAGTTAAAAATAATTGGAAAACTTCAAATACATTCTTGGAAAGTATTTCAGATTAAATAAAAACATACCAAAGCTAATTTTAAAAATAGAAAAAAAAAAAAAAAGCCAGCAGAGTAAAATGGTTAGAGGTTACAACTGAGTAATTCAAAGAGAAGAATGTAGACGAGCCAACAAATATACAACAAAATCATAAATATAACTTTGTTGTCTCAAAATTTTCAGAGAAACTCATCAAACTAAAACAAAACAATGTGTCCAGTACCCTTCATCCTAAACAGAACTGCTGTGGAGTGATTTGCAAAGGTGTCAGCCAAAAACGTGTTCTGCCGCAGGAGCCAGGAATCCATCTCCAGTCTGTATAAGACATGAGTCTGGAGAGCCCTTAGGGGAGATTTATCTGGAGAGGGTACTTTATCTTTACCTCAAATAAGGTGAGGGACTTCCAGTGAAAAGTGAAAGTGTTAGTCACTCAGTCGTGTCCAACTTTTTGGGACCCCATGGACTATAGCCCACCAGGCTCTTCTGTCCATGGAATTCTCCAGGCAATAATATAGGAGTGGGTAGTCATTCCCTTCTCCAGGGCATCTTCCTGACCCAGGGATGGAATCCAGATCTCTGGCATTGTAGGCATATTCTTCACTGTTTGAACCACCAGGGAAGCTCCATGGGGCTTCCAGAGTTCAGTACAAGTAAATCAACAGGAAGAGAAATCAGAGTGGGATTATCTAGAAAGGAAACTTGTATGTTTTCAGTTAGGATAGATTAGTTATTACTAAGCCGTCTTCTTGTCCAGCTGTAAAGGTTCTATTTCTTCATCTGAGGAGTGAATACATGTATACATTCACTTTGGGGGAAATGCTGACATTGTACAAATGTACATTTGTATGTGCTTTCCTATATGCATGATAAGTTATAATAAAAATTTTATAAGGGAAGGATCAAGAGATCCTACTTGTCTAAAACTATTTGAGGATACAAAAGGGCTCCAATAGAGATATGAACCACTGGAAACCCAAAACCTGGAGGAAAGGTGTTACTGGGATTCTAGAAGCTGGAGCAGGTTTCCCTCACAAGGTAACATCAAGGATATGAAAAAAAGCCTATCACAGAGAAAAAAACAACTTTATACCTATTACCAAGAGGGCACAAGCCAGAAATTATAACTCTACCAGGGCCATAGAACTGTGTCCTTTTTCCTAACATTTTCTCTCACTAAACCCAATCTGTGACGGGTTAAAAAAGTAGATAGAGAGTGGGAATAGAGAGTGAAAACGCTGAGTTACAAAATATTGGGTTGGCCAAAAAGTTCATTTGGGATTTTCTGTATGATGTTATGGAAAACCTGAGTGAACACTTTGGCCAGCCCAAGAGTATCTCTTTACCACTGAAGTTTTCCAGCTGGGAGAGAGGAGGAATTTTGAACTGGATCTCCAGAATTAGTTTTGATCTAATACTGCATAAAATTTTTCAGACTATAAGATAAGAATGTTCTGATGACTGAAATGACTGAGAAAAGCTATGACACCTACCCCAGATTTCATCCAGGAGGAGAAAAGATTGATTCCAAGCAGTAGTTAGGAAGGGCTGGAGGGGAAAAAATATATAAATAATTGGTTTCTTCATTGCATCACCTATACTACAGTTCATTCAATAAACTTTATGTTTGAAAAGATGAGGATACATAAGAAGGAACTAGGAAAATGTAAATTAATGTACTGAAATCATTTTTCACACTTTAGACTGGCCAAATTTTAGACTGATAAAACACATTTTTGTAAGGATGAAGGGAAATGAGAACTCTACCAAAGTGTTGATAGGAATGTCAACTGGTGAAATATTTTGGGAACGCAATTTGGTGTTTTTCATACATTTTACATTCAAACCATTTGATTCCATGATTTCAGTCCTCTGAATTCATCTTACAAAATTCTGACGTGTGTGAAAAAGAATTTACACAGAGATGTTTAAAAATTGTATCCGGGAATCAAATTTAACTTTCATCAATAATTAAACATGTTAGAGCATATATATTTATGAAATATTATGATGCCAACAAAGGTCCATCTAGTCAAGGCTATGGTTTTTCCTGTGGTCATGTATGGATGTGAGAGTTGGACTGTGAAGAAAGCTGAGCGCTGAAGAATTGATGCTTTTGAACTGTGATGTTGGAGAAGACTCTTGAGAGTCCCTTGGACTGCAAGGAGATCCAACCAGTCTATTCTAAAGGAAATCAGTCTTGGGTGTTCATTGGAAGGACTGATGCTAAAGCTGAAACTGCAATACTTTGGCCACCTCATGTGAAGAGTTGACTCATTGGAAAAGACCTTGATGCTGGAAGGGATTGGGGGCAGAAGGAGAAGGGGACGACAGAGGCTGAGATGGCTGGATGGCATCACCGACTTGATGGACATGAGTTTTGGTGAACTCCGGGAGTTGGTGATGGACAGGGAGGCCTGGGGTGCTGCGATTCATGAGGTTGGAAAGATTTGGACATGACTGAGTGGCTGAACTGAACTGAACTGACTGATGAAGACATTAAACAGAATAAAATATGCACAGATAGGGACAGACATGGAGACAAAGATAGACATGCAGTTAGAGACACTGATACAGAGATAAAAATAGAAACAGTGATATGCAATACACAAAAGTCCTCAAAACAAGTTTTGTTTTGGACAAGAGCAAAGACATTCTAAAAGAGTGCTTGGAATATGGTCAGCAGTCTATAAATATTTATTGAAAGAATGATAATGCTCTATTTATGTAAAAAATGTAGGAAATCAGAAGCACATTTAAACATTTCTCTTTATAGAGTTCTATAAAGAATCCGCCTGCGATGCGGGAGACCTGGGTTCAATCCCTGGGTTGGGAAGATCCCCTGGGGAAGGGAAAGGCTCCCCACTCCAGTATTCTGACCTGGAGAATTCCATGGACTGTATAGTCCATAGGGTCACAAAGAGTCAGACATGATGAGTGACTTTTCATTCATTCATTTCATTCATAGAAGATAAGTGTTTGAAGTGAAAAGTTTAACCCTGTAGTAAAAGTAAAATAAAAATATTTTTCTCAAATTAAAAATATATGCTTTTTGTATACTCATTTTGACAACTTCTAGCTTACTGACCTTGAATGAAAACACTAAACTACTGATTTACTTTTTACTAATGTCTATGGATATCTCATAAGAAAAGTTATGACCAACCTAAATGGCATATGGAAAACCAGAGACATTACTGTGCCAACAAAGGTCTGTCTAGTCAAGGTTATGGTTTTTCCAGTGGTCATGTATGGATGTGAGAGTTGGACTGTGAAGAAAGCTGAGCGCCAAAGAATTGATGCTTTGGAACTGTGTTGTCGGAGAATACTCTTGAGAGTCCCTTGGACTGCAAGGAGATTCAACCAGTCCATTCTGAAGGAGATAAGTCCTGGGATTTCTTTGGAAAGAAGGATGCTAAAGCTGAAACTCCAGTACTTTGGGCACCTCATGCGAAGAGTTGACTCATTGGGAAAGACTCTGATGCTGGGAGGGATTGGGAGCAGGAGGAGAAAGGGACAACAGAGGCTGAGATGGCTGGATGGCATCACTGACTCGATGGATGTGAGTCTGAGTGAACTCCGGGAGTTGGTGATGGACAGGGAGGCCTGGCATGCTGCGACTCACGGGGTCGCAAAGAGTCACACACAACTGAGCAACTGAACTGAACTGAACTGATGGACATCTCTAAAATAAAATAATAAAATACAGCTAATGGGATTTTGTTAGAATAAACAGCACGTGAATAACAATTAGCTAATTTCTGGATGTATAGTACACACTTATTAAAGGGTAGTGGGGAATTATCCAATGCTGCAAAGAGCAATATTGCATAGGAACCTGGAATGTTAGGTCCATGAATCAAGGCAAATTGGAAGTGGTCAAATCGGAGATGGCAAGAATAAACATCAGCATTTTAGGAATCGGTGAACTAAAATGGACTGGAATGGGTGAATTTACTCAGATGACCATTATATCTACTACTGTGGGCAGGAATCCCTTAGAAAAAAAATGGAGTAGCCATTGTAGTCAACAGAAGAGTTTGAAATGCAATGCTGCTGCTGCTAAGTCACTTCAGTCGTGTCCAACTCTGTGCGACCCCATAGATGGCAGCCCACCAGGCACCCCCATCACTGGGATTCTCCAGGCAAGAACACTGGAGTGGGTTGCCATTTTCTTCTCCAATGCATGAAAGTGAAAAGTGAAAGTGAAGTCACTCAGTCGTGTCTGACCCTCAGCGACCGCATGGACTGCAGCCTTCCAGGTTCCTCTGTCTGTGGGATTTTCCAGGCAAGAGTACTGGAATGGGGTGCCATTGTAATACTTGGATGCAATCTCTAAAATGACAGAATGATCTCTATTCATTTGAAGCCAGCCATTGAATATCACAGAAATCCAAGTCTATGTTCTGACCACTAATGTTGAAGAAGGTGAAGTTGAATGGGTCTGTGAAGACCTACAAGACCTCCTAGAACTAACACCCAAAAAAGATGTCCTTTCATTAAAAGGAACTGGAATGCAAACATAGGAAGTCAAGAGCTACCTGGAGTAACAGGCAAATTTGGCCTTGGAGTACAGAATGAAGCAGGGCAAAGGTTAATAGAGTTCTGCCAAGAGAATGCACTGGCCATAGCAAACACCCTCTTCCAACAACACAAGGGAAGACTCAACACATGGACATCAACATATGCTTAACATCAAAATCAGATTGATTATATTCTTTGCAGCCAAAGATGGAGAAGCTCTATACAGTGAGCAAAAACAAGACTGGAAGCTGACTGTGGCTCAGATCATGAACTCCTTATTGCCAAATTCAGACAAATTGAAGAAAGTAGGGAAAACCACTAGACCATTCAGGTATGACCTAAATCAAATCCCTTATGATTATACAATGGAAGAGAGAAATAGATTTAAGGGACTAGAACTGATAGAGTGCCTGAAGAACTATGGATGGAGGTTCATGACATAAGAGACAGGGATAAGACCATTCTCAAGAAAAAGAAATGCAAAAAAAACAAAATGGCTGTCTGAGGAGGCCTTACAAATAACTTTGAAAAGAAGAGAAGTGAAAGGCAAAGGAGCAAAGGAAAGATAGAACCATTGAATGCAGTGTTCCAAAGAATAGCAAAGAGAGATAAGAAAGCCTTCTTCAGTGACCATTGCAAAGAAATAGAGGAAAACAACTCTATTTGGGAAAGACTAGTCTCTTCAAGAACATCAGATATACCAAGGGAATATTTCATGCAAAGATGGCTCAGTAAAGGACAGAAATGGTATGGACCTAACGGAAGCAGAAGATATTAAGAAGAGGTGGCAAGAATACACAGAACTGTACAAAAAAGAGCTTCACAACCGAGATAATCATGATGGTGTGATCACTCTCCTAGAGCCAGTCATCCTCGAATGTGAAGTCAAGTGGGCCTTAGAAAGCATCACTATGAACAAAGCTAGTGGAGGTGATGGAGTTCCAGCTGAGCTATTCAAACCCTAAAAGACGATGCTATGAAAGTACTGCACTTTATACGCCAGCAAATCTGGGAAACTCAGCAGTGGCCACAGGACTGGAAAAGGTCAGTTTTCATTCCAATCCCTAAGAAAGGCAATGCCAAAGAATGCTCAAACTACCACATAATTGTACTCATCTCACATGCTAGCAAACTAATGCTCAAAATCCTCCAAGCCAAGCTTCAACAATATGTGAACCATGAACTTCCAGATATTCAAACTGATTTTAGAAAAGGCAGAGGAACCAGAGATCAAATTGTCAGCATCCATTGGATCATCAAAAAAGCAAGAGAGTTATGGAAAAACTTCTGCTTTATTGACTATGGCAAAGCGTTTGACTGTGTGATCACAATAAACCGTGGAAAATTCTGAAAGAGATGGGAATACCAGACCCCCTGACCTGCCTCTTGAGAAACGTGTATGCAGGTCAGGATGCAACAGCTAGAATCGGACATGATACAATAGACAGGTTCCAAATAGGAAAAGGAATACGTCAAGCTGTTATATTGTCACCCTGCTTATTTAACTTATATGCAAAGTATATCATGATACATGCTGGGCTGGAAGAAACACAAGCTGGAATCAAGATTGCCAGAGGAAATATCAATAACGTCAGATATGCAGATGACACCACCCTTATGGCAGTGAGTGAAGAACTAAAGAGCCTCTATGAAAGTGAAAGAGGAGAGTGAAAAAGTTGCCTTAAAGTTCAACATTCAGCAAAGTAAATCATGGCATCTGGTTCCATCACTTCATGGGAAATAGATGGGGAAACAGTGTCAGACTATTTTTTTGGGCTCGAAAATCACTGCAGATGGTGACTGCAGCTGTGAAATTAAAAGATGCTTACTCCTTGGAAGGAAAGTTATGACCAACCTAGATAGCATATTAAACAGCAGAGACATTACTTTACCAAAAACGGTCTCTGTAGTCAAGGCTATGGTTTTTCCAGTAGTCATCTATGGATGTGAAAGTTAAAGCTGAGCACAGAAGAAATGATGTTTTGAACTGTAGTGTTGGAGAAGGGACTCTTGAGAGTCCCTTGGACTTCACGGAAATCTAACCAGTCCATCCTAAAGGAGATCAGTCCTGAGTGTTCACTGGAAGGACTGATGTTGAAGCTAAAACTCTGATACTTTGGCAACCTGATGTGAATAGCTGACTCATTTGAAAAAACCTTGATGCTGGAAAAGCTTGAAGGTGAGAGAGGAAGGGGATGACAGAGGATGAGATGGTTGGATGGCATCACTGACTCAATGGACATGAGTTTGTGTAAACTCCAGGAGTTGGTGATGGACAGGGAGGCCTGATGTGCTGCAGTCCATGGGATCACAAAGAGTCAGACACAACTGAGTAACTGAACTGAACTGAACTGGGACATTATTTATCACTTTTCTCATGTCCAACGTATCCCAATGTCCTATACTGACCTTTTTTTTAAGTCTAAATTTCTCAGATGTGGAACTCCACCCAGGTCTAACATAAGGAGCTATGCAATCATTTTAATATATTCTTCTATATTCTAGCCTCAGAAATGTGAAAAATGCATTTCTAGTGTTTAAGTAAAAGAAAAATATTAATGCATATTGGTACTTATTAAAATAATTCATATTTTTATTTAATTTTTAAGTTTCTCCACCATTTGCAATCCATCAATCCTCATTGGTCATCACTAAAATGGTTGGCTCTGAGTGAGAAGCTGAAGATAAGATGAAAGAATAAAAAAGAAAATGAGTATCCTCCCATTACTAGAGAGATTGAATCAAGCACCAGAATACACTTAGTGAAGGATTTCATTACCTTCACATTTTCATATGTTCCTATTTTCTTTGCCCATCCCAGGAAATGGATTCATCTTCTAATTCAGACTATCTTTCACAGATAATGATAATTTCAGTGAATGACAAGAATAGGGCAAAATGTTAAAAGCTGGATTGTCTAGTATTTTGCAAAGGTTAACATCCATATATATTGCCTGGATATGTTGTTTAAATGCAGATTCTGACACAGTTGGTCTAGGCAGAAAGTGAAAGTGAAGTCACTCAGTTGTGTCCAACTCTTTGAGACCCCATGGACTGTAGCCCACAAGGCTCCTCCATCCATGGGATTCTCCAGGCAAAAATACTGGAGTGGGGTGCCACATCCTTCTCTAGGGGATCTTCTCAACCCAGGGATCGAACCCACATCTCCCGCACTGCAGGCAGATGCTTTAACCTCTGAGCCACCAGGGAGGCCCACTGCTTAGCATGTCTTAAATGCTCAGATATATTTTGAGTGAAGACCTAGATGTTGAAGATACATAATGAAGAAGAGAAAAGAATTTAGGGAAGATGAATGGATGAAGAAGATGTGGTACATCTATACAATGGAAGATTACTTGGCCATAAAAAGGAATGAAATTGAATCATTTGTAGAGACTATTATAGAGAATGAAGTCAGAAAAACACATATTAACACATGTATGTAGAATTGAGAAAAATGGTACAGATGAACCTATTTGCAGGGTAGGAATAGAGACACATGTAGAGAACAGATGTGTGTAACAGGGTGTGGGTGGGATATATGGGGAGCTTGGATTAATGTATATGCACTACCATGTATAAAATAGATAGTTAATGGAAAGCTGCCATACAGTACAGGGAGCTCAGCTCAGAGCTTTGTGGTGACCTAGAGAGGTGGGATGGGGGGTGGGAGGTCCAAGAGGGAGGGGATATATGTATATATATACTCACTGGAAGGACTGATGCTGAAGTTGAAGTTCCAATACTTTGGCCATCTGATGCGAACAGTTGACTCATTGGAAAAGACCCTGATGCTGGGAAAGATTGAAAGCAGGAGGAGAAGGGGACAACAGAGGCTGAGATGGTTGGATGGCATCACCGACTCGATGGGCATGAGTTTGAGTAAGCTCTGGGAATTGGTGATGGACAGGGAAGCCTGGTATGCTGTGGTCCATGGGGTCGCAAAGAGTCAGACATGACTGAGTGACTGAACTAAGTTGAACTGATTGTTCTAGAAACTGATATTTGTTCTAGAACTGATTTTTCAGAAAGAGAAGAAGCCAACAGGATGAGATGGTTCAATGGCATCATTGATGCAACAGACAAGAACTTGGGCAAACTTCAGGAGATGGTGAGGGACAGGGATGCCTGGTATGCTGAAGTCCATGGGATCATGAAGAGTGGGTTATGGCTCGATGACTGAATGACAGCAACAATAGTAGCTGATTCACTTTGTTGTACAGCAAAAATTAACACATCATGAAACAATTATATTGCAAATTACAGAAAGAATATCGGGAAGGAATACATTCATCTCAACTCAATTTTTATCTTACACAGTGTTGATCAAATCATTTTTAAACCCAACTTTGCATCCTGGTCATCAGACTGATCCATATTTCACTATTCTTTTCCTCTTGCCCACATGTCTTTTCCTCAGATTAGACCATTTTTCCTCTGGAATACAACAAAAATGTGTGCCCATCTTATAAAGCACCCCATCATCTGTTCCTCTTCTCCCATTAAGCTAGGCCTAATTAGGATAAGTCTGTTCAGCATAAGCTCACTTCTTTCATGAAATTCTGCCCAGCTTTCTCAGCCATAACCAATTCACCTTCCCAGGATGTCTGTGCCTCACAGTTCTTTTTGGACAATGAAAGTAAAACAAAATGACACGTGAGCAGGTCCATAGCAGAGATAAGTAGTCAAACTGATGGAGAAGTTCAAATGTCCTTTCATCAGATTAAAATTCACTAAGGGAGCTGCCTTGTATTTGCACAGTCTCTGCTATGCAAGTAAAGAAAATTAATCATAAATAAACAAGTAAATAAAATACCCTCTTATTATTAGAGTTATTATTAAACCCTGTTTTATAGAGAAATATAAAGATCTAGATCTTATGCATACTTCAAATTATACAAGAAAATATATTACAGAGAAATCAAAGGTTAAATGTAAATATCTTAATAAAAACAGAGAAAAGCATAGACAATATCAATATGACCTCTAGATTATAAACATTTTTTAAAGTTAAATAAGTCAGATTATTAAAAGAAAACAAATAGTCTTAACTATATGGAAAGTGAAAACTATTTACATTAATGCCAAAAACAAAATTCAAAGCAAACATTACTCCTAAAATTTTTTTAATAAAGATGACAAACACAGGTATAATATACTAATATTTTAAATGGTACTGTATATATCTTGTAAAACATGAAGAACCATTTAAAGATTCTGGGACAAAAGACAATATAATTCACTCTTCACCAAATTCTCAATACTTTTTAACATTAAACAAATTACATACCATATTTTCACAATTAAATTAGCCAGTATACCAATATTAAAATGAAAACACTCAGTGTGCCCTCATTCATTGTTAGTATTTTGCTGTAATCCTCTGATAAAAGCTGGGCAAAATCTGAGTCAAGATCATTGCAAAGAGCTGATATGTGTGATTATATCATTTCACTTTTAGGAATTTATCTTAAAATAATTAATCTTAAGGTCAATAAGATTCACAAAAAACCTCTCATGAGGTATTATTTATAACAGTAAAAACAGTCAATAGAGCATAAATTAACCACTGGTGGAATGGGAAAATAATATTATAAAGCCATTACTAGGGATCTGAGGAAGTATGACATAACATTCAGAAAATAAAAAGGCTGCCATACTCAGTGCATCTGTGTGTGTGTGTGTGTGTGTGTGTGTGTGTGTGTGTTGCTCAGTTGTGTCGGACTCTTTCTGACCCCATGGACTGGAGCCTGCCACACTCCTCTGTCCACGGGATTCTCAAGGCAAGAATACTAGAGTGTATTGTTATGACCTTCTCCAGAGGATCTTCCCAATCAGAGACTGAACTTGGATCCCCCACATTGCGGGCAGATTCTTTATCTTTTGGGTTACCAGGGAATCCCCACTCAAGGCATACTATAACTCAAATACCTATGTCAAATACAGGTATCTGTTCTACATATAATGAAAGATTCAGAAAGAAGTTAGTTAAAATATTTACAGTGTTTATTACTGAGTTAGAACTAAGACTGATTGACCGATACAGAAAGGCAATACTAGAGAGTGAGAAAGCATGAACCTGGGAAACAGATCTATGGGCTTTGAATCCCAGTTTTGGTACTTTGCATAAGCTGCTGAATATTTCTGAATATCAATTTCATCTTCAGTTTAAAAGGTGTATATGTATGTAATCTGTCATTTTTAGAGCATTTGTGAACTAAAGTATCTAAAAGAAACTAGTTTAATTCCCAGCATGGAAAAAGCTGAAAAAATATTAAGATTTTTGTAATTTTTTATATTTTCCAAGTTTCCTACTAATTAGTTTGGAATTAGAAAATTTTCTGAAAGGTAATTATTCTATTTCTACTTTCTCTTCTTTTGTGCCTAGCCTAAAACAAACAAAACTCCTACACCCTGACTTCACTAATCTTAGTTAACAGCTCAGAAAAGGGAGGAAAAAAAAAGAACATATGAGTTTATATGATTGCTTATGTGTTGGATCAATCTATTAACTCTCTGTAAATACATAATTTAGAAGACTTTGCTTGTAAATTTCTGCCCTGCAGGTCAGGATGAAAGAACACTATACTCTATTTTACCTCCCAGCACACAGTACAAATCCAGCATCCAGATAATCATAAAAATCTATGAAATTAAATGGATCTACAGATATAAAATGCCAGACATTTACAGCAGGTAATGGGAAATATTTCACAGGCAAGGGTCTTTCTGTAATGCTATATTTTAAACCAAACAGGAGGCCATTTAGTCAGCTGCATCAGTCAGGAACTAATTAGGAGACAGAAACCACATGGTAATTTAATCAGGGAAAGTTGAACATAAACATTAATAACGCAGTCCATGGGAGTCCAAGGAGTCAGAATGAGTGAGTGACTGAATAACAACACCAACAATAGAGAATGACATATCAAAGGATTCTTTCAATTATAAATGAGGAAAACTCTAAAATGTAAGACTAGCATTTGCTGTTGTTTAGTCACTCAGTTGTTTTAGACTCTTTTGGGATCCCATTCTCTGTAGCCCGTCAGGCTCCTCTGTCCATGGGACTTCCCAGGCAAGAATATTAGAGTTGGTTGCCATTTCCTTCTCTAGGGGATCATCCCCACAGTGGGATCAAACTCGGGCCCCTGCATTGCATTGCTTACCACTAAGCCACCAGAAGGCAAGGATAGCATCAATTCTGTTCAATTGCTCAGTTGAATCCAACTCTTTGCAACCCCATGAATTGCAGCACGCCAGGCTTCCCTCTCCATCACCAACTCCCAGAGCTTACTCAAACTCATGTCCATTGCACTGGTGATACCATCCAATCAACTCATCCTCTGTCATCCCATTATCCTCCTGCCTTAAATCTTTCCCATCATCAGAGTCTTTTCAAATGAATCAGTTCTTTGCATCAGGTGGCCAAAGTATTGGAGTTTCAGCTTCAGCATCAGTCCTTCCAATGAATATTCAGGACTGATTTCCTTTAGGATGGACTGGTTGGATCTCCTTGCAGTCCAAGGGACTCTCAAGAGTCTTCTCCAACACCACAGTTCAAAAGCATCAATTCTTCGGTGCTCAGCTTTCTTTAGAGTCCAACTCTCAATCCATACATGACTACTGGAAAAACCATAGCTTTGACTAGATGGACCTTTGTTGGTAAAGTAGTGTCTCTGATTTTTAATATGCTATCTATGTTGGTCATAGCTTTTCTTCCAAGGAGCAAATGTCTTTTAATTTCATGGCTACAGTCACCATCTGCAGTGATTTTGGAGCCCCCAAAAATAAAGTCTCTCACTGTTTTCATTGTTTTCCCATCTATTTGCCATGAAGTGATGGGACTGGATGCCATGATCTTAGTTTTCTGAATGATGAGTTTTAAGCCAACTTTTTAACTCTCCTCTTTCATTTTCACCAAGAAGTTCTTTAGTTCTTCACTTTCTGCCATAAGGGTGGTGTCATCTGTGTATCTGAGGTTATTGATATTTCTCCTGGCAAACCTGATTCCAGCTTGTGCTTCATCCAGCCCTGCATTTCACATAATGTACTCAGCATATAAGTTAAATAAAAAGAGTGACATATATACAGCCTTGACATATTCCTTTCCCAATTTGGAACCAGTCTGTTGTTCCATGTCCAGTTCTAACTGTTGCTTCTAGACCTGCATACAGATTTCTCAGAAGACAGGTCAGGTGGTCTGGTAATCTGCAATCTCAGCCCAAGAGATGCCATCTTCCACCAAACTATGAGCAGGCTCCCTGGTGCTAACCAAGTCTTTTTGAGATCCTAGATGGTTGACATCCACCAGGAGGGTCACAGCCTGTGATCAGCTCTCCAGATGAGACATACAGTACTTGTGGCGCACCCAGAAAACTGAGTGGCCAGCATCCAGGGGGTGATTAAGATGCACAGCCCACCTGGGACAGTGTGCCTGCCAAGAACTTGGTCACCTGAGCTACTCAGACCTGGGAAGGGCACAAAACACATGCCCAACCCACAGAGACTGAGCCAGAACTATGTATGAGTATCTCCTGTGGAGGTATGGGTCGGCAGTGGCCTGCCGCAGGGGCAGGGGCTCTGGGTGCAACAGACCTGGGTATGGCATAAGCCCTCTTGGAGGAGGTCACATTAACCCCACTATAGAACCACCAGACTTTACACCAGATTGAGGAAACAGACTCTTGGAGGGCACAAACAAAACCTTGTGCACACCAGGACCAAGGAGAAAGGAGCAGTGAGCCCACAAAAAACTGACAGACATGCCCAGACATGCCAATGAGTGTCCAGGAGTCTCCAGCACAGGTGTGGGTCAGAAGTGGCCTGCTGCAGAGCCAGGGGCACTGAGTGCAGCAGCGTGCACATGGGGCATTTTGAAGGAGGTCGCCCTTTTGTTTATTACTTCCACCATAGTTTGGCCTCAGGTCAAGTAACAGGGAGGGAACACAGCCCCACCCATCAACAAAAATTGGGTTAAAGTTTATTGAACATAGCACCGCCCATCAGAACAAGACCCAGTTTCCCCCCAGCCAGTCTCTCCCACCAGAATGCTTCCATAAGCCTCTTATCCTTATCTATCAGAGGGCAGACAGAATGAAAACCACAATCACAGTAAACTAACCAAATTGATCACAAGAACCACAGCCTTGTCTGGCTCAAAGAATAGCATACATGATGAGAATATACAAGGAAGAGACACACATACCCCGCCACCAACACCATCAAGGCTTGAGATGCAGGTAGTAATGTTTACTAAGCTGCCCCATGCTCAGAACTTGAATTAACAGAGGAAGTTTTCCAAGGGGAAAGATTGCACCTGGGAGCTTGCTGCAAAGTTGTCCAAAGGGATGATGGGAGAAGCTGCTTGCTATTGGCACTGATCATAGTGTACAACAGAACTCAGGGGAGAAGCTACCTGCACTGTAGTAGCCTAAGGCTATGGAATCCATCCACAGTTCTGGAGCCTTGCAATAGAAAAGCAGTGTACATTTCAGGAGCCTGTCAAGAGAAGCACATCTGAGCTTCCTTCTGCCCCAGGGTCCCTCTAGTCTTCTACAGACTGGCCTTCTCATGGCAGCTGCAAAAAGAAAATTACCTACAAGGCTAATCTCTGTTCTCACAGAGTGAGTAACAAGGGTGACTTGGGAACTGGAGATAATAATTGGTAACTGATACATTTCACAGTTTGACTCCTCAGCTTCCACATCCACTTTTCCACCCATACTTTTGCTTCTTTACAGTAACAAAACAGCTCTATATTTTCACCTAACATGAGAAAGTTATTCTTTTTAAAAGTGAAGAAGTTCCTACTTGCTCCCCTAAATGAGGAGAAACAGAGCACCAACAGTCATTTCTTCAGTTACTGGCTTTAATAAACACCGCTCAAATACTATCATGGTTCCAGGGAATATTCTGTTCACTAAAGACTGAATTTTAAAGCTAACTTCCAACAATTTCTATTAAAAATAAAAAATAAGAACGAGGTGAGAAAAGCAGGAAATTGTTAGTATATACCATAAACACATATACAACAGGCAAAGATTTATATACAAAGCTACTATACTCATCTTTGTAATTGATCATGAAGATATAATTGATAAATATTTCTTCAGCCACCCATTTGGTGTCCCCTGTCCTTGGCTAAAACTTCTTCTGGTCAGGATTCTTTATCTGCTGGAGTGAGCTAGATCTTTCTGGAAAGATGAGCCCTCAATTAAGCTTTCATATTTTTGTTTGTTGCCACTGTAGTTTCTCATTAGCCTTTATCATTGAGTATGGAAGTACTAGGAAACACCATAGAAGATCCTATGTGTTTCAGATTTGGTCCCATATATCACCATTGAAGAGCAACAGCCCAATTCCCTTTTGGTAATTGGGATAAGTCATTCCAAGTACAATAACACCTCCTTCTATCCATTGCTTCAGAGACATAAAGAACTCAAATGGGCCAGGTAGTAGTCACATCTTCCAATTCAATGTATCCATCTTATGTCACATAACTGAAGCAGGCCTGGTTTAGAGACTAAGATTTCCAAACCAGTGCTTTTCAAGGTTGTTGGGACTGGAAGCCAATATTCTTCAAGAGGTTTGTTGGTTATAATAATAGTTATATAACTATATGGGAGAAAATCCACTTTCATATCTATCTCTTGATTCCCAGTTCTATGTCTTTTTCTATGGCACAGATAGCATCATATAATGGTCTCTGCTTCCAAGTGTATACTCATCCTGTATATTAGAACCTTATCTTCTCATGGTGTTCCCTCCCAACTGGCACTGAAAGTTAATGGAGAATCTTCAGTAAGCCATTCCATAAAACCCTGTAACTTCTGGTTGATATATTATGGGGAAAGACTAATTAATTACATAGGTATTAGTGGTGAAAAAGATTATCCACAGAATAGATCATTCTGTCTACCTGATAATTAAGAATGCCCTGTGGGGTAGATGAATTTCAATCATTATTCAAATGGATCACAAATATTTTCACAATCTGTGCGCATCCTAAGAGGTCCATCCACCTCTTCCTCAGACTTACTTGTTGTCAACTATCAAATTCTATTTCTGTCAAGGCCATGACCATCCAGACAAACAATTAGCAATTATGCATAAGTTAATGAAAATCATTACCTCTAGCTACTCTTCATTCTAGGCATCAGTATAGTTCAGTTCAGTTCAGTTCAGTCACTCAGTCGTGTCCAACTCTTTGCAACCCCATGAATCACAGCACGCCAGGCCTCCCTGTCCATCACCAACTCCCAGAGTTCACTTAAACTCATGTCGATTGAGCTGGTGATGCCATCCAGCCACCTCATCCTCTGGTGTCCCCTACTCCTCCTGCCCCCAATCCCTCCCAGCATCAGAGTCTTTTCCAAAGACTCAACTCTTCACATGAGGTGACCAAAGTACTGGAGTTTCAGCTTTAGCATCATTCCTTCCAAAGAAATCCCAGGGCGTATCTCCTTTAGAATGGAATGATTGGATCTCCTTGCAGTCTAAGGGACTCTCAAGAGTCTTCTCCAACAACACAGTTCAAAAGCATCAATTCCTCAGCGCTCAGTCTTCACAGTTCATCTCTCACATCCATACATGACCACAGGAAAAACCATAGCCTTGACTAGATGGACTTTTGTTGGCAAAGTAATGTCTCTGCTTTTGAATATGCTATTTAGGTTGGTCATAACTTTTCTTCCAAGAGTAAGTGTCTTTTAATTTCATGGCTGCAATCACCATCTGCAGTGATTTTGGAGCCCAAAAAATAAAGTCTGACATTGTTTCCACTGTTTCCCCATCTATTTCCAATGAAGTGATGGGACCAGATGCCATGATCTTTGTTTTTTGAATGTTGAGGTTTAAGCCAACTTTTTCACTCTCCTCTTTCACTTTCATCAAGAGGCTTTTTAGCTCCTCTTCACTTTCTGCCATAAGGGTGGTGTCATCTGCATATCTGAGGTTATTGATATTTCTCCCAGCAATTTTGATTCCAGCTGTGCTTCATCCAGCCCAGCGTTTCTCATGATGTACTCTGCATAGAAGTTAAACAAGCAGGGTGACAATATACAGCCTTGACGTACTCCTTTTCCTATTTGGAACAAGTCTGTTGTTCCATGTCCAGTTCTAACTGTTGCTTCCTGACTTGCATACAGGTTTCTCTAGAGGCAGGTCAGTGGTCTGGTATTCCCATCTCTTTCAGAATTTTCCACAATTTATTGTAATCCACACAGTGAAAGGCTTTGGCATAGTCAATAAAGTAGAAATAGATGTTTTTCTGGAACTCTATTGCTTTTTCCATGATCCAGCAGATGTTGGCAATTTGATCTCTGGTTCCTCTGCATTTTCTTGAGCATCTGGAAGTTCATGGTTCACAGATTGCTAAAGCCTGGCTTGGAGAATTTTGAGCATTACTTTATTAGCATGTGAGATGAGTGCAATTGCGTGGTAGTTTGATCATTCTTAGGCATTGCCTTTCTTTGGGATTGGAATGAAAACTGACCTTTTCCAGTCCTGTGGCCACTGCTGAGTTTTCCAGATTTGCTGACATATTGTGTGCAGCACTTTCACAGCATTATCTTTCAGGATTTGAAACAGCTCAACTGGAATTCCATCACCTGCACTAGCTTTGTTCGTAGTGATGCTTTCTGAGGCCCACTTGACTTCACATTCCAGGATGTCTGGCTCTAGGTGAGTGATCATACCATCGTGATTATCTTGATCATGAAGATCTTTTTTGTATAGTTCTTCTGGGTATTCTTGCCACCTCTTCTTAATATCTTCTGCTTCTGTTAGGTCCATACTTTTTCTGTCCTTTATCGAGCCCATGTTTGCATGAAATCTTCCCTTGGTATCTCTAATTTTCTTGAAGAGATCTCTAGTCTTCCTCATTCTGTTGTTTTCATCTATTTCTTTGCATTGTTGCTGAGGACGGCTTTCTTATGTCTTCTTGCTATTCTTTGGAACTCTGCATTCAGATGCTTATATCTTTCCTATGGTGGAATACCAAATGTGTGCTTGATATTTTCTCCACGGGGAAGGATTGCTCACTATTGTCATTCAGATAACACCCCTGAGAGAGAGTGTAGTACAGGCAAAAATCATTTTATTGCACTTTACTTTACTGCTTTTTTTTTTTAACAAATTGAAGGTTTGTAGCAACACTGCCTTGAGCAAGTCTATCAGTGCCTTTCCCCCAACAACATGTGCTCACTTCCAGTTTCCATGTCACATCTTTGTAGTTCTTGCAACATGTCAAACTTTTGTTATTATTACATTTGTTATGGGGACCTGTGATCAGTAATTGTTGATGTTACTCTTGCAAAAATATTATGACTTGCTGAAGGCTCAGATGATAGTGAGCATTTCTTAGCAATAAAGTATTTTTTAATTATGGTATGTACCTTTTTAGAAATAATGTTATTACAGATGTAATATATTACAATGTAGTATAAACATCACTTTCATATACACTGAGGAAAAAAAATTTGTGACTAGTTTTATTGTAATGTTCACTTTGTGGTGGTAATATGGAACTGAATGTACATCTTTAAGGTAGGTCTGCACTCTAGTTGCCCACTTTTGAGTGGTACCAGCATATGCAATTCACTCATGCTTTCAAGATCTTTCTGAGTTCAAACGCCTATAGGTGATTTTCATTTTATGATGTGTTACTGATGAGCATGCCCAAATTTATGGCCAGATGTGTCAGACAACATTCAGCTTATGCTGGAAAGCTCAGGCCACATGGATGGATGTCCCATTGAAAGAGACACGTGTACCCCAATGTTCATTGCAGCACTGTTTATAATAGCCAGGACGTGGAAGCAACCTAGATGTCCATCAGGAGATGAATGGATAAGAAAGCTGTGGTACATATACACAATGGAGTATTATTCAGCTATTAAAAAGAATACATTTGAATCAGTTCTAATGAGGTGGATGACGCTGGAGCCGATTATACAGAATGAAGTAAGCCAGAAAGAAAAACACCAATACAGTATACTTACACATATATATGGAATTTAGAATGATGGTAATGATAAACCTGTACACAAGACAGCAAAAGAGACACAGATGTATAGAACGGCCTTTTGGACTCTGTGGGAGAGGGAGAGGGTGGGATGGTTGGCAGAGTGGCAGTGTAACATGTGTGATATCATAAGTGAAATGAATTGTCAGTCCAGGTTTGATGCAGGATGCAGGATGCTTGGGACTGATGTACGGGGATAATCCAGAGAGAAGGTGTGGGGCGGGAGGGGGGAGGTGGGGGTCGGGATTGGGAGTTCATGTACACTCGTGGCTGATTCATGTCAATGTATAGCAAAACGAATACAGTATTGTAAAGNTAAAAAAAAAAGAATTCAACTGTAATCAAAGCCCATTGTATTCAGTGGCTCTTTCTCAAAATAGCTTTAAGAGACAGCATAGATTTTCTCTAAAATCCTAGAACTCTGAGCTATGATTCTTCTATTAGTGCATCTTAGAATTTCCATATGGGTTTCCCAGGTGGCACTAGTGGTAAAGAACCTGCTTGCCAATACCAGAGACATAAGAGATGCAGGTTCAATCCCTGAATCAGGAAGATACCCTGGAAGAGGGCATGGCAACCCACTCCAGTATTCATGCCTGGAGAATAGCAGAGACAGAGGCTACAGTCCATAGGGTCACAAAGAGTCAGACACGATTGAAGTGACTTAGGATGCACCCACACATGCAGAGATTCCATACAGCATCTCCACTTGCCATAAACATTTCAAATACCATTGAATCTGCTGGATCAGAGGATCCATGTGCTACTGTGGTCTTTATGACAGTCTGAAGTTGTATATAAACTCTGGCTTTTAAGACTGTTACTTGAGCTTAAAGTTAAAGAACTTGACTTTATTATTTTGTTTCTGTACATATTCAAGGTTATCAAAATATTCCATCTTACACTACAATTCTTGCAGATATTATTACTACAATAATAGTCCTAACTGGTACATTGATGAAAAGTAAACAAATAAACAAGAAAATATTTTGGCATTTTTACCTTCTATTGATAGGTAAAATCTTTCCTGTCAAAAAACTCAATGCATTCCTTCAAAGTCACCCCTTGATTTAACCCAATTTTATGTTTTTGATAAGGTCCAAATCAAATGAAGATAATCATGATGCCTTTGGTTATTTTATGAACATTAAATATCAATTAGACCCACTATTTGTAGTTTTATAATAGTCCACATTCTGCTTTCATATCATAAGTTTTGTAGAACATGGATCTCAATAGTTATCATAGTATTTATATTTCAAAAGTAGAGAGACTTGGAAGCCATTGTGTGTCCAGAACTCTGGGAAAGTATATCCTCTTAAATTCTGAACATAAAAGAAATCATTTAATATATGCCCTGGATATTCTTGCCTCCTGTTCTTAGGAAGTATTTTATCATTTGGTGAGTGTTTAAATATTGCTCTCTATCCCTAGCCTTTTAATAAGGCAGGGTGATTAGCTTTACTGTAGATTAACATATTCAACAAGGAGAAAATGTCTTTTCTTTCCTTTGCAGCTGAAATGAAAACAAAAATACTTCCTTTTGACAGAGAGAAATTGGTGCACAAGATGAAAGTGAGGCATTGTTGCCCATTTGAGGACAGATATATCTCTTTCACTCATCTCACTGAAGTGAAGACCAACAGGAAGAAAATGATTATAGCTCTATCTGGGCCACTGAGAAAATAGAATCATTAATAACAAGGCAATGTAGCAGGAGGCAAAGCTCTAAACCTGACTCCTGGGAAGCACCATAGGAAGAGGAAAAATATTGGAATTAAGAGAAGCATCTTCTCTTCATCTGCTTTTTTATGGTAGTAAAAAAAAAAGAAAGAAAGAAAGAAAGAAACACTCATTGCAGCTTCATCTTACAACAACAACAACAAAAAACCTCTTAAATGTTATGCTCTCTAAAATAACATGCTCCTGTGTCGACATAGTGTTCATGAAATGTCTCTCTTTACCCCAGTAACATTTCCTTTTCAGGGTGTAGACTAAAAAAAAAAAAAAAAAAAAAACAACTTCAAAAATGTTTGAACTGTCTACCTTTCTACATCCAAAGAAGAGGCTGTGAGTAATCTACTCTATTGCTAACTCTGAATCAAAAGAACTTCTAAAGCAAAAAACTACCCAGTGACACTTCTTTACTCAACAGCTTTGAGCTGGAATAGCTATGTAACAGTGTTACATGGGAAAGGTGTAACTTAATAACGAGGAAAGCAATTCAGTCACAAATTTTAAACATGGTCATCCTTTAGGAACCCCTAATGGATCACGAGGTAAAGAATCTGCCTGCAATGCAGGAGACACAGAGACACAAGTTCAATCCCTGGATCAGGAAGATCCCCTGAAGAAGGAAATGCAACACACTCCAGTATTCTTGCTGGAGAATCCCATGGACAGAGAAGCCTGGCAGGCTATGGTCCATAGAATTATTTGGCAGGTAATAGTAAATGCTTATTACCTAATAAGTGCTTTAAATTAATTTTTCTCCAATAAGTGAAAAAAAGATTCCATCCACGCCCTGTTTGCTAACTTTTGCAGATGAGCTCAGGTGGACACAATGACTGTTTAGAACAAATAAAAAGTTTAGATAACCTCACAAGGAGAACTGAAAATAACCAAAGTTCAATAGATATTCAGTTTGTTTGCTCATATAGGCTCTAATCTAATTTAGAAAACAGAACTTCACATGAGAAAGGGAGACAGAGAAGAAAGCATGGGTATATGCTCATTTTTGCTTGTAAGAAGATTTGAGGGAAAATAAAATATTTTGGTAGAATTGGATTTACATTAATTTGATCTTGTCAAGATAATAAAATAATAATAGAAAGAACAAATCACATTTATACTCAGAGCTTAAATTATATGCTGATTGTAGAAACGTGTGTCTTTAATAATTTTTATTAATCTCTACAATGCTCTATCTTATTTCTGAACATAATAGGGAAATCTTCAGTATCTAAATACCTAGTTCTCAATACCACCCACATAGACTTCTTGTCTGGGATGGCATATTTCCTCACCACAGAGACTGACAATTTCAAAAATCATGCTAATTGGTACATCCATCAAAATGTCCTTATTCTCTTTTCTTCTTAATACTTCTATCTTGTTTTCTTCTCTTTTACTAATCATATAAACGTTATCTTTTGTGAGGTGATGTCACTGAAAACAAGAGTAGAGAACTCCAAAATTGTTTCTACTATAGAAGGAAATGGCAACCCACTCCAGTACTCTTGCCTGGAAAATCCCATGGACGGAGGAGCGTGGTAGGCTACAGTCCATGGGGTCGAAAAGAGTTGGACACAACTGAGTGACTTCACTTTCACTTTCATAGCAATGATTAAAATGGTAAAAAACCGTCAGAATCAAATTTGGGAAATATTGGAACCTAATTAAAAAAAAAAAAAACTTAAAAATAACCAAGAGTGTGCTTAATGAAGAAAGAAACTAGAAAGTATGTAAGAAAATATTGTGGTATTTAAGTTACTTTCCTATCATCTATCAACTGCAGCTGAGTATAGAAATAAAGTGGCAATCCACATTTCTGATACAGTTTATTGATGCCAGAGAAAGAAACATATATCTTGTTCTCAAAGAATTGCACTTGTACTGGCCACATTCCTTAGAGCAAGGGATAAAAGTCATAATGAGCAGTAAACAGGCCAAAATCTATAGGAAGGAAGAGTCTGGGAAAGGGAATATAGAGACAGTAAAAAATTTTAAAAGATATTGCATATATTGGAGAATCTAGAAGGCCATACATATGTCAAGGAACAGACACATGCTCAGAAAAGACCTGAGAAGACCATAAGGTTTTACCGCTGGCTGTCATTTAGGCTCCATGTAAGCAGAAAGTGAGAGCTAAGGCAAAGTGGTAAAGACCTAGAAAAGCACTGAAGGAGTGCCCCAACACAGAGCCAATCAGCAAAACCCAGAGGTCATTTTGTTGTAGTTGTTGCTGTTTTGGCCACAGGCATTTAAGGAAATCTCTGTAGAATTATTAGCTACCTACTAAGTCCATCTAGTCAAGGCTATGGTTTTTCCAGTAGTCATGTATAGATGTGAGAGTTGTCTATAAAGAAAGCTGAGTGAAGAATAATTGACGCTTTTCAACTGTGGTGTTGGAGAAGACTTTTGAGAGTCCCTTGGACTGCAAGGAGATCCAACCAGTCCATCCTAAAGGAGATCAGTCCTGGGTGTTCATTGGAAGGAATGATGTTGAAGCTGAAACTCCAATACTTTGGCCACCTGATACAAAGACCTGACTCATTTGAAAAGGCCCTGATGTTGGGAAAGATTGAGGGTGGGAGGAGACGGGAATGACAGAGGATGAGATGGTTGGTGGGCATCACCGACTCAATGGACATGAGTCTGGGTAAACTCCGGGAGTTGGTGATGGCAGGGAGGCCTGGAGTGCAGTGGTTCATGCGGTCGCAAAGAGTCGGACACGACTGAGCAACTGAACTGAACTGAACTGAACTGATGATAAAGAACATAATCTTTACAAAAATGCTTTTCAGTTCAGTTCAGCCGCTCAGTGGTGTCCGACTCTTTGTGACCCCATGAATCACAGCACGCCAGGCCTCCCTGTCCATCACCAACTCGCAGAGTTCACTCAGACTCACGTCCATTGAGTCCGTGATGCCATCCAGCCATCTCATCCTCTGTCGTCTCCTTCTCCTCCTGCTCCCAATCCCTCCCAGCATCAAAGTATTTTCCAATGAGTCAACTCTTCGCATAAGGTGGCCAAAGTACTGGAGCTTCAGTTTTAGCATCATTCCTTCCAAAGAAATCCCAGGGTTGATCTTCANTGATGCCATCCAGCCATCTCATCCTCGGTCGTCCCTTTCTCCTCCTGCCCCCAATCCCTCCCAGCATCAGGGTCTTTTCCAATGAGTCAACTCTTCGCATAAGGTGGCCAAAGTACTGGAGCTTCAGTTTTAGCATCATTCCTTCCAAAGAAATCCCAGGGTTGATCTCCTTCAGAATGGACTGGTTGGATCTCGTTGCAGTCCAAGGGACTCTCAAGAGTCTTCTCCAACACCACAGTTCAAAAGCATCAATTCTTCGGCGCTCAGCCTTCTTCACAGTCCAACTCTCACATCCATACATGACCACAGGAAAAACCATAGCCTTGACTAGACAGACCTTAGTCGGCAAAGTAATGTCTCTGCTTTTGAATATGCTATCTAAAAAAGCCATTATGCAAACAAAATACAACCCATAACAAGTAGCAACAACAAGATCTGGGGAGAGAGGAAAACTGAGTTCTAAGTTATCATGTTAAAACAATCAGTTTTTAAAAGAAATCATGAGGCATGCAATGAAACAAAGATGGTATATTCTTTGTGTGTGTCTCATGCATGCACACACATGCACACACACAGACATAAATTATTTAACCAAAACTTGTCCTGAAAAGAGCCCAGACATTCAATACTCTAGAAAAATCCTTTTAAATCAGCTCTCTTAAATAGGCTCGAAGTATCCAATTGGAAGATCAAAAAAAAAAAAAAATGATTGAATAATGAAAACTGATCAGAGCCCAAGAAAAACTCTAGGACACTATTTCACCAACATATACATAACTGGAGACCAGGAAGAGAGGAGAGGAAAGAGAAAGAAGTTCAGAAAGACTAGTTGAGGAAATAATGGTCAAACTCCACAAATTTGAAGAAAGATGTAAATCTTCAAACCCAGGAAGGTCAATAAATTCAAAGTAAAATAAACACAAACAGTCACACATCTAGACATATTATAGCTAACTGTCAAAAGTCAAATCTAGAGAATCTTGAAAGAAGCAAGTGATTTGTCATGTATTAATACAAGGGATCTTCAATAAAATGAAAAGCTACTTTCTTATCAGAAATAATGGAGGCTAGAAGCAGTGGGACAACATATTCAAAATGCTGAAAGAAAAAAATACCAAAAATCAATTTAATATTCAACAAAACAACTCATCCAAAATGAAGAAGGTCAACAAAGTGGTGGAGTAGACAGCTCCATCTCTTATTACCCCCTGCTGCTGCTGCTGCTGCTGCTGCTAAGTCACTTCAGTCGTGTCCCTCTAGAAACTTTTAAAAACAAGTATAACACTATCACAACTAACTTGGTCAGACTCTGGAAAATAGTCGAAGGTTGATAGCAACCAAGTGAACTTTGAGTCAAAAGAAAAGCAATTTAAAATGCTCCTGGTACTCAAGAGAGTTTTCTACAATATCTGTCAAGCACTGGTTAATCACGAGCTAAAGAAACAGAGACTTTACTGACCACACACAAGGAATACAGTCTTTGCAAAAAAAAAAAAAAGTTTGGAAAAAAAATCAATAAATGAAAGGACTATCATAGCCTTCAAAAATAAAAATAAAAAACAGGAAAACCTGGAGAAGGAGTGAAGTTTATTTCCAAAGTAGCCACATTATAATATTAAAATGTCTGGTTTTCAATACAAAAAAATAATCACAAGGTATACAAAGAAACAGGAAAGTATGGCCCAATTCAAAGGCACAAAGTAACTTGACAGGAATTAGCCCTGAGAAAGCCCATTGGTCTTACTAGAAAAGAACCTTCAAACAACTTTAAATAACTGTCTTAAAGATACTCAAAGAGTTTAAGGAAAACATGGACAAAAAACTAAAGAAAATCAAGAAAATAACATGAACAAAAATGGAAATATCAATAAAGAGAATATAAATTTTATCACTTTAGGACTGAGAAACCCTAGATCTACCCTGCTTTATGTATCTAATAAACCCGGTCAGTTCAAGGAAATCAACTCTCAAGTGAAAGGACTGATGTTGAAGCTGAAGTTCCAATTCTTTGGCCACCTGATGTGAAGAGGTGATTCACTGCAAAAGACTCTGGTCTTTTGGGGAAGATTGAAGACAAAGGAGAAGCGGGTGGCAGAGGAAGCCTGGTTAAATGGCATCACCAACTCAATGGACATGGATTTGAGCAAACTCCAGGAGATAGTTGAGGACAGAGGAGCCTGGTGTGCTGCAGCTCAGCAAAGAGTTGCAGAGAGTTAACACAACTTGGTGACTAAACAACAGATTTGAGTCTACTTTCTCCAGAAGAAGGTATTTATTCTTAATGAAATATTTCTTCTATTTGTATTCTCTGCTTATAAATGGTATATCTATGAGTTGCTTATTTATAAGAAAATCTTTGCAGGATTAGAGCTAACTCTAAGGAATCACTATTTTTTTTTTTTTAATGTTTTGTGAGTGTAGATGACTGCACTGATTTGTCTGCATCCTTCTGATTTTATAAAATTTTGAAAGAGGGACACATGAAAGATTTGTGATTAGATTAACCCAACTTGGAGGTCACTGAAGACTCTTCACCAATTCTAGTTTCTATCCATATGGCCATGTTCCAAGTCCTGTCTCAGAATATGTCAATTAAAAAACAAAAACCACATATCATCATCACCAGAGGAAAGAAGCCAAAGGCAACTTCTAAACTATGTTTGCCTTTTGAGGTGGACGTATGCTATTTTTGCCTTTAGAGGATGCATCCCCACTTCTTCTGAGAGTGCCACCCTAATTTTCTTTAAATGACTACCTCTCAGTTCTTCTCAGTCCTTCAGATCCAGAAGCTGTCAGCCTGACACCAGCCACAGAAGTGGGTATATGACACAGGCCAGCAAAGAGCGCTGCACAAAGATATGGCTCCAAGTGGGAACACATACCGTGAAGTGTAACAAAAACAGCCAATGACCCCATTCTAAAGCATCCTTTCCTTCTTTCAGAACTTTTATCAAAATTTTTTGAAAATAGCCATTCACTGTCTTTCTAAGCCTGATATTGTTGTTACTCATTGCCACCTTCAGCCTGGATGGGAGGGGAGTTTGATGGAGAATGGATACATGTGTATATTTGGCTGAGTTCCTTTATTGTCCACATGAAACTATCACAACATTATTAATCAGCTATGTGTGCATGCTAAGTTGCCTCAGTTATGTCTCTTTGTGACTCTTTGTGACCCTAGGGACTGTAGCTTACCAGGCTCCTTTGTTCATGGGATTCTCCAGGCAAGAATACTGGATGGGTTGCCATGCTCTCCTCCAGGGGATCTTCCTGACCCAGGGATCAAACTTGCATCTCTTATGTGTCCTGCATTGGCAGACAGATTCTTTACCACTAGCTCCACCTGGGAAGCCTTCATCAACTATACCCTAATATAAAATAAAAAGTTTAAAAAAATAATCATTACTACCTTCGAGAAAAATTTGCCTTTAAATAAAGCCAACCTAAGTGGTAAAGACACAACTGAGTGACTGAGCACACAGCACAGCAAGTGGTAAAGAATCCACCTTCAAAGCAGGAGACTTAGGTTTGATCCCTGGGTTGGAAAATCCCCTGGAGAAAGAAATAACAACCCACTCCGGTATTTTTGCCTGGTAAATCCCATTGACAGAGGAACCTGGCAGGCTACACTCCATGGGATGGTAAAAGAGTCAGACAGGACTTAGCAACTGTTAGGTAGGTAAAATAGGGAAAAGGAGTCCAAAATGGCAGTGGCTAAAAGACAAGGAAGGGAAAAGCCAGTGAAAATAGAACAAAAGAAGGTCCGAGGACTGGAGTGAGGACCTCAGGTAAAACAAACAACACTCTGGCTGGCCCAGTTTACATAGGGCAGGCCCAGGGAGAGATAAACATATAAATAGAGGAGCCAAAGCTAGCTCGCTCTCTCTCCAGTGCGCTGGGGCACTCTTCTCCTCGCATCTTTGGATCCACGTGCCCTCATGCCTTGAAGATGGATTTTCCTGCTATCTTCTAAATAAAATAGAGCTGTAACACTGAGCTGTAACACTGATTTTTCTAAGAGCTATAACATGGTCCATTCAAGACCTGAGAGCTATAACACAGTCTATCCAAGACCTGAGAGCTGTGACATGCCGAGGGGGCTTTAATGTCCATCACTCCAAATCTTTGTTGTGACGAGACAAAGAACCAAGGAACATACACTCGCGTGACAGCAACTAAACAACAACAATAAATAGTAAAACAGAGCCAGAAGTCAGAGAGAGAATTTGGTTGAGGTCATGGATCCAGCTGACCTCTCTTCCTTTTTGGTTTAAACTAGCTTGAACTGAGTTTCTGTCACTTATAAATTAAAGAGTCCAGATCCAAGAGTATCAGTAAAGTTAAACAGGAACATGGGTCTTTCTAAGATCAGAAATTATTCTCCTGAGACAGAAATACGAGACAGAAAAACATGGTGACATAAGAAAAAAATCTAACCCAATCCAACTAAGCATATTTAAAAGCAGAGACATTACTTTGCCAACAAAGGTCCGTCTAGGCAAAGCTATGGTTTTTCCAGCAGTCATGTATAGATTTGAGAGTTGGACTCTAAAGAAAGCTGAGCACTGAAGAATTGATGCTTTTGAACTGTGGTGTTGGAGAAGACTCTTGAGAGTCCCTTGGACTGCAAGGAGATCAAACCAGTCAATCCTAAAGGAAATCAGTCCTGAATATTCATTGAAAGGACTGATGCTGAACTTGAAACTTCAGTACTTTGGCTACCTGATGCAAAGAACTGACTCATTGGAAAAGACCCTGATGCTGAGAAAGATTGAAGGCAGGTGGAAAAGGGGCTGACAGAGGATGAGTTGGTTGGATGGCATCAATGACTCAATGGACATGAGTTTGAGTAAACTGCAGGAGCTGGTGATGGATGAGGAGGCCTGGTATACTGCAGTCCATGGGGTCACAAAGAGTAGGACACAACGGAGCAACTGAACTGAACTGAATCCAATTAATTATGCTAAACTTTAATCCACTTTGAAAACTCACTCTCTAAAAAAACTATGCCTAAATTACTGAGCTAGACCTCAATCCACCCTCTTTATGGGCAGAAAGTCTCATCATAATCCTGAAAGTCTGGAGGCAGAACAGAGAGATATAACCAAAGAAAGACAGATGAGCCTTGGAATTACCTAGAAGCTATGAGAAAACATTAGATATGCTGAAAGAAGTGACTTTTCCTCAGTGGGATGCTAAACAAATTTAACCTGATCTACTATGGCTTCATAGTCAATAACCCAAAATAAGATTCATAATTAGAGATGTTGTAGTATTTTTAGACTCTCATTTATAATGTGTAAGTATATTTTGGCATCTGGTCCCATCTCTTCACGGCAAATAGATGGGGAAATAGTGGAAACAGTGGTTGACTTTATTTATTTATTTATTTTTGGACTCCAAAATCACTGCAGATGATGATTGCAGCCATGAAATTAAAAGACGCTTACTCCTTGGAAGGAAAGTTATGACCAACCTAGACAGCATATTAAAAAGCAGAGACATTACTTTGTCAACAAAGTTCCATCTAGTCAAGGCTTTGGTTTTTCCAGTAGCCATGTATGGATGTGAGAGTTGAACTATAAAGAAAGCTGAGCACTGAAGAATTGATGCTTTTGAACTGTGATGTTGGAAAAGACTCTTGAGAGTCCCTTGGACTTCAAGGAGATCCAACCAGTCCATTCTGAAGGAGATCAGCCATGGGATTTTTTTGGAAGAAATGATGCTAAAGCTGAAACTCCAATACTTTGGCCACCTGATATGAAGAGCTGACTCATTTGAAAAGACTCTGATGCTGGGAAAGATTGAAGGCAGGAGGAGAAGGGGTCAACAGAGGATGAGATGGTTGGATGACATCACCAACTCAATGGACGTGAGTTTGGGTAAACTCCGGGAGTTGGTGATGGACAGGGAGGCCTGGTGTGCTGCAGTTTATGGGGTCAGAAAGAGTTGGACACGACTGAGCAACTGAACTGAACTGAAGTATATTTTAGAATAATTTGGTCACATTAGTTTCAAACTCATTTTCAAAAAGGCATTGTTTATGAAAGATGGAACTTTCTGTTTCCCTGTTGAACTGCATATACTTGCAAACCACCTCTTATCTATATGTCATATAAAACTAGAATTATGTGTGTACATATACAGTCCTAAATTATGTGTGTGTATATATATATATATATATATATGTTATCCTCTGGTGATTCAAGGAGGAGCCCAAACCATTATAAGTGGATAGATTTCTACTAATGAGTCATAGTGTAGATCAAATGTTACTTATCTGTTTTAGTTGATCTATTCTTTAAATTCATTTTCCTTTAAACCCTTAAGATTCAAAACATGATGCTATAAACAGAACACTTTTTTGTATTTTGTAGCAATTTACAGGTTTCTAAATATCTTCTGAAAGCCCAACACATTTCCTTTATTCATCCTTATCTTGTGGGCTTTCCAGGTGGCACTAGTGGTAAAAGAATCTCCCTTCCAATGCAGGAAACTCAGGAGATCCAGGTTCAATCCTTGGTTCAGAAAGATTCCCTGGAGGAGGAAATGACAACCCACTCCAGTATTTTTGCCTGGAAAATCCCACAGACAGAAAGGCCTGGTGGGCTATAGTTCATAGGGTTGCAAAGAGTCAGACATGACTGAAGCGACTTAGCATGCAGTATCCTTATCTTGTACCATGAAATGTGTAGAAACAACCCCCCAAAAAAAGGATGAAACAATAACATTTATATTTATGTGCATATTTGCATATACACATACACATTTATTTTTCACTTAAAATAATAGGTGCTCATTAAATATGTTTGTCAAGGGTGGAGGTAGAATTTGGTAGAATTTGATAAACTGTGAGTATGGTGATAATACATGGTGCATTCATTTAGTGAATTTTAGTAAGAAAACTGCTGTGTTCACAATTCTGTTACTAAAGCTCTAACAAACACAAAACTAAACAAGACGTAAGATCTTTTCATCAAGGAACAGAGAATCAGATAATATCATGAAGCTTTGATAAGGGTCATTACATTTGAACTAGATATTGAAAGAAGTTAGTATTTTAACAGGTAGAAACCTCAACCAGGTAAAGGAAAAAGTATAACTAAAGTTGTCAAAGCCAAAAAAAGCAGATGCTGATTGCAAGAAATGGATCTCAGAGAAGAGTTAAAGTCACCATGGGTAGTGGGATTAGAATGTTTAGGTTTGGGGGAATTTGGTAACATAAAACTCTAAATTTGCTCCAAAGTATCAGCTCTAGAAATGAGGAAACCAAAGTTTGAAATTTCTTGTAATTTCTCATGTGTTTTGTATTTAAGCTGCAATGACTTGGGGCATGTGTTCACAGTCACCGGGGATATGAAAGTTTGGAGAGTCAAAGCAAAAGTCATTTTCTGCCTTAGGGATGTTTAGGTCTGTGCTCTGCTTGGTTAATTTAAGTGCTTAACTTTTACTGGTTCACTTAGTAGAAGTTACTATTAAAAAAAAAAAAAAAGGAAGAAAGAAAAAAAAAAGCCACTGAATCTCAATTATTATATGACCTTTTGGGGATTTAAAAGATAGTCTTGTCACTGGGTTCAAAAGCATCCTTTGCCCTTTTAGGAAACTTTTTCTTCATAGGAGGAAAGGCTTCCCTCTCTTTATTCACAGTTGTGTGTTCTCTAATAAGTGTGCCTTTTCCTTTAGGGCTGACCTGCTTTCACTTCAGTGCATGTTGTTTTCAAAGAGCCATTTGATGTACAAGAAACCTTCTGCTTAAAAATAAAAAAGGAAGCCCTAAGAGTAAAATAGAAAGAAGGAGATGGAGGGAAGGAGAGAAAAAAAAATGGTTTTGTCATGTTTATTTTCGTATTTGGGGATTGTTGGAGAGATAAATATGCATGCAGAATTTTGCACTAAAGTGCTTCAACTTCCAATTAAATTGCCAACTTAAAATACATATCATTTGATTCTTCACTAACTCTGTGCCTCACTTTGACCAAATCAGAAAGACATAAACAAGAAAATTCCAAAGAATCTATTATCTCTTTCGAAATGTAACAAGAAAGGAAGAGAAATTATCTCTTTATAGTCTATTTAGAGAATTCAAACCCTTTCGTGTGAACACTGTAAATCCTCAGGTATATCTGTGCCCCACCCAGATATATGTTCTTTATCTCACTCTGTGAATCTAGTAATCCTGATTTCTGGGATCTCTGCTCCAGTAGAGTTGATCTATTTATCACATATCATCAGTTCAGTTCAGTGGCTCGGTCGTGTCTGAGTCTTTGCGACCCCATGGACTGCAGCACACCAGCCTCCCTGTCCATCACCAACTCCCAGAGTTCACTCAAAGTCATGTCCATTGAATTGTGATGCCACCCAACCATCTCATCCTCTGTCGGCCCCTCTCCTGCCTTCAATCTTTCCCAGCATCAAGGTCTTTTCCAATGAGTCAATTCTTTGTATCAAGTAGCCAAATTTATTTGAGTTTCAGCTTCAGCATCAGTCCTTCCAATGAATATTCAGGACTGATTTCCTTTAGGATAGACTGGTTAGATTTCCTTGCAGTCCAAGGGATGAGATAATTTCTAGACAGGAGAATGGGGAAAGGACAAGTGTCAAAGTCATGGACCAGCCAAATGTAAGTCTTTAAACAGATAATCCTTCCTACAAACACTTCTATGTTATTGGCCAATATGATATCACAGAACCAACCCAAGTTGCTAGAAATTCTAAGAGATCAAGTTTTGTTTTGTTTTGATCTAAGCACATTACCCTAAACACATACAGTTTTGATTTTGTTTTTTTTGTTTTTTGTTTTTTTTTTGTCGTTGTTAATGAGAAAAATAGGAAAAACTCCGTCTGGGTAGATAACCAATAGTCTAGTTCACAATGCTGAACTCTAAGTGCATTATACAGTGCCTGTTGCAGAGAACACACTCAATAAGAATATAATGGATGAATTAGTAGTTAAGTTAGGAACACGTACAGTGATTGTTACATCTAATTATGGGCTTTTAAATGCCTTCATCTATAGTATCTCAAAGCCCAATTAAAAGATACCAAATGACAAGTACTTAAAAAGTTGTTTAAGGCTTTATTTTTAACACATGTAGCACAGTATCACACATGATTAGGCATTTTTAAAATTTCTCTGCAGCTGCTGCTGCTAAGTCGCTTCATTCGTGTCCGACTCTGTGCAACCCCATAGACGGCAGCCACCAGGCTCTGCTATCCCTCAGATTCTCCAGGCAAGAATACTGGAGTAGGTTGCCATTTTCTTCTCCAATGCATGAAAGTGAAAAGTGAAAGTTCTCTACATGGTTATAATGGTGAAAATTCCAAAAGAAATTGTTTTCTTTCTCTTCAAACTTATGTCAGTAGCTCTAGACTTATCTATAAGGAAAAACATACTTTTTTTTTTCTGTCCCGTGTTATAAATTCTTTCCAATTAAAAGGATAGGCTTTATTCTTCACAGAAGTTTTTTTAATGTATATAATGGTTACTTTCTAAACAAGAAAGTACCATTTACTTTGGCTGGAGTAGACAGATGTAAATCTATTTTTGCTGATATCACATCTCAAGATTCTTTAGTCTTGACACTTACATATTAGTTTGTGTTATCTCTTTGCAAATAGGGGTTTTTCCCACGAAAGGGAACTGTGTCCCTACTACTGAATACAGAATGACTTAACTTAGATTATTCTTTTAAAAAAGAAAATAAGACAGGGAACTTTTTAAAAAGACATTTTAAAAAAATATAGAGAAGACCCTCTCTCTTTCATTTCTTTTCTCTCTCTCACACACACACACACACACACACACACAGATTCACACACAAAAAAGTTATAGTAAAAATAAAGCATAAGAAAAATCCAAGTTCTGTGGAAATGAGTCCAGAAGGATAAGCCAAAATCACTAGTTTTTATATTACAGTAAGAATAAACAATGTATATAGAACTTACTGGGTAAGATAAAATATAAAAGATACTACAAAATTATTTCCCACAGCCCTCCACACTGGAGGTTTCTGGATAGACCCCCCAACTGCTGCCAGGTATGTTCAGTTGAGAATGAAAGTAGAGGATTCTGAGTTTAATGGATCTCTGTCACACCTGAATGCACAATTTCAAGTGATTATATATATATATATATATATATATATATATATATATGTATCACCAGGCATTATTTCAAGTGATCGATATACATTACCTCCTTTAACCCATATAGCATTGTGATGAAGCTATGTTGTTATCACCATTTACAATTGAAGCACTGAGGCTTACATCGTTTGCCCGTCTGCCTGGTGTAAAGGGGCATGTAAACGCAGGTATCTAGCTGTAACATCAAGGCTCCAGGCACTATCCTGCATGGCCTCACCATGTCTACAATGAGGCAATGCTTTAAGCACTGTACTTCAGAAGAGTCATTCTTTGGAATGATTATTAATACTTTATAATAAGAAAAACAAGGCTAAAAAAGAAGAAAACCAAGTCCAAAGCAGTAACAACAGGTATTGACTGTGGACTGTTTCTAAGGGTGAGCCAGAAAGGATGTCATGACTCCCAAGAAGCAAGGGCACTCAGAAATTTTTAATAACTTTTAAAGTATGTACTACCTACATTTCCATCAAAAAGGCACCAATTCTATTTACTGCATAATAAAAACTAGTCTCCTTGCTTTTCAAGTTTATAAAGCTTAAAACACTTTGAATTCTAAGATAATGTCATGAGTATTAAAAAGTCTAGAATGAACAATTTAGGACGGGATTGAGAGCATGTGAATACTGGTCTTACAAAGAACAATATTAAAGGATCTTTAACAATTATATCCCAGATCGGAAGCTGTAGATTCAGATATTCTTCCTGCAAATAAAAGAGCAAGGAAGCCTTTTACCAGCCCACTAAGTAGGCTCTGCATTTGTGTGGATGCAGGGGGTGGATTGAGAGCATGTGAATACTGGTCTTACAAAGAACAATATTAAAGGATCTTTAACAATTATATCCCAGATCGGAAGCTGTAGATTCAGATATTCTTCCTGCAAATAAAAGAGCAAGGAAGCCTTTTACCAGCCCACTAAGTAGGCTCTGCATTTGTGTGGATGCAGGGGGTTGGGTGGTATGTTGGTACGTTGAGTGAGGAGTCTACTCAAACTAATCAGAGGAAAGTCTAAAGACAGACATGGACGGGCATACCTTCCTGGCCACTAATGGTGAAGTGTAGGCATGGATCTGACAATGATCTTTCACCACCTCAGTGCTGGAGAATTGATTAGCAATTAGTAAAATTAGTAGAATTGATTGGCATGGGCGCTTCAGTGGAAATGATGAACTACTATTTTTCTTGTGAACTCTGATGAGTCAGGGGTGAGCACTTAGCCACACAGCCACCTGTTGGGCATTTTAAATAGCTCCACTCAGCTCAGTGCTCTGTGATGTCCTAATAACTCCAACACCAGATCTACTTTTCTAGACCATTCTGGACAGCATCCCCTCTCCTCTCTTCAATAAATGCTTCAAAATAAATTATGATTTAGACACCAAATACAGCAACCTTCTATACTCTATCAAAAGAGGTAAATTCCAAGATCAGAAGAGTCCAAGGGAGTTTGAGAATTTTCCGAAATCAGGAATTACAAGTCTCCTGGGTACACATTCACCAGAAAGAAGAAAGGGAACTCCAATTACCAAAAGTCTTTGTTTTCCTTCTTAATTACATAAATGGGACATTTAATTTTCTATTGGGGAATGTGTTAGGAACTTTTATTCAATTTCCACCAGACCATGGCAATGTGAAAAGGAATTTTCTAAGGGGTGAATCTTGCTGCTTTAAAGGAAGAATCACGGTTATAAGCGAGTCAGGGGAATCAACTTGTGCCAGTTTGTCTTGAGTTTTTCTGGTTTTAGCACAGAATGTCCTATATACTAGGAAACACAGTTTCAACCAAAGTGGGATGGTCGGTCACCATAAGGCTTGCTTCTACACAGTAACATATAAGCATACACATTTTACACACATGCAGACACACTAAAATCTTTTTTGCTTTCCTATCCTTTCACTGGCTATTATCCCATCACATAAAATTTCTTTATAAAACCATTTTTCCTTCTTTTCCTTTCACAATAGATCCTGATGGATTTATAAAACTGAAAGTCTGAATCACTAGCAGTCTGCCCCCTCCAGCAAAAGAAAAAACAAGGCTTTCTTTCCTCAAGAGTAAGGAAAACATATTTAAAACACTCCAGAAGGTGTACTTTCCACAAGCATGAGAAAGCAAAATAAAGCTGTCTATTGAAGCATGTTGAAAGTCACCGTCCTATCTCCACAAGGGAGGGTCCCCAGGAAGTTACAGAATCATGTGCACAACACCCCAAAACTACATCCCTAAGTGACTTCCTGTTAAAGGGTATGACGTTGGCCTTATTTAAAAGTACGTTGCTGATCAGAAAATGCACCATTGTTCTGAACTGTGCATCCAAACGTGACAAAGCGTTTTTGAGACCCAAGAGACTCAGGGACCTCTATATTCATTAGTCTATTGACATGAGAAAATGATAAACTAAAACTACACTAGCAGGAGTTTTGGTGTCCTGGAGGTCCTGCTGAAAAGCTCCAGTGTGGCGGGATGCAGGAAGTTATTTTTATCTTTTTTTCTAAATTAATATTATAAGATAAAAAATTAACGACTTGAGACATGAAAAGCCCTAGTGTGAAGGGATGCAGGAAGTTATTTTTATCTTTTTTTTCCAAATTAATATTATACGATAAAAAATTAACGAATTGAGACATGAACAGAATTTCCAGCTTCATAGACTTTTCAGGTGACAGTATCAAATGAGTATAACTTCTGGTGTCAAATTATGGACACTAAGTCATGAAAGAAAATTCCTGGAAAACAGAAACTCTGGGTTCTAATTTTGGCAAAGTTGTCCTCCTGTGAATTGCCTAACACTAAGCCATGGACTTAAAAGTAAAAAGACTACAGTGACCAAGAAACCAGGATCAAGCCAACTGGGGACTCCATGTGGCATCTAAAAAGAACATTTTCTACTCAGCTCCAGCTGATGCTCACCATAGTCTATCTAGCATGCAAAATTTTCTGTTATTTCTTTTCTTTTTTTCTTTAACTAATTGCTTTTATTAATTCTATGTAAAAAGTATAAATGAAAACAAAATGAAATTGATGATATTGCTAACGTGGCTAAACATCCAGCTTTTGTGTGAAATCCTTGTATGTTAATTTTAGCAACTAATTCAACACCTTAAAAAATATCGTACATGTCAAAACACACCTATAGGCTGGATCTGGCCCCAAAGTCACACCTTTGCTATTTCTGCTTCTAAGACTTTATTAGTTTGATTAAATAGAATTAGAGGAAAAAGGAACCCAGAGGAGCAAGTAGAAGTATCCAGAGGGTTCCAGCGACTCATGGAGAGTGATAGGGAAGCGAGAAAGATACACTCTACAATCATCCTTCCCTTCTAGAGACTGTCAGATAATTCCAATGACTAATGTCTAGTGACTACATGTAACTTTCATTATTAAACCATAGCTACGTGATTCATGGGGTCGCAAAGAGTCGGACACAACTGAGCGACTGAACTGAACTGATACAACTTTAAAGATTTAAATAATGATTGATTTCAACACAATACTTCATTTTACTGTTAAAAGAAAAAAGACTCAAAGTTAACATCACATCTTGGAATATAACCCAGAGCTCTTGTCTCTCATTCCACTAAAGTGTTAGTCACTCAGTCGTGTCCAACTCTTTGTGACCCCACGTACTGTAGCTCACCAGGCTCTTCTGTCCATGGAATTCTCCAGGCAAGAATACTGCCGCAGATTGCCATTTCCTTCTCCAGAAACAAGTAATAGCAAGACATAAAATCAATACTTTGGAAAGATAAAATTAAGGAGCAACAAAAATGGTTAAAAACAAGGAGATCAGGTGGGAGAATGCCACAATAACACAGGAGCACGAATGGGAATGGAGAGAACATTTCAGGAGACTTTGTTTAAGATAGAACATTCTGAACTTACTGACTGGATATGCAGGGAAAGGGAGAGGGCAGAACCAGAGATAAAGCTGTGGTTTCCAACTCGGGTGGCTGAGCAGATGAAGTGCCTTTTAAAGGAATAAGGAAGTCAGAGGAGGAGGCAAGTGCAGTTGGCCCTTAAACAGTGGGGGTGGGAATGGGAGTTAGGAGATCCACTCCTCCAGAGTTGAGAAGGAGGGGGATAACTTTACAGTCAGCATCCATGATTCCACAACCTCAGATTCAACAGCCATGGACCGTGTAGTACTGCGGTATTTATTTTAAAAATCAGCATATAAGGAGACCCCTGCAGTTCAAACCTGCATTGTTCAAGGGTTGTTCTGGAGAGTATGCAAGATTATTGGCTCTATTTTGGACAAAGAGTATTGGTGGAATTTGGAGAAAGTTGGTAGTAGGTATGCTTACGATAGCACAGAATTTAAGATTAGAGCTCAGATAGAAATGTAGGATTTAACCCAAAAAGATAGTTCATTCCAGTACCATTTCCCATAATTTCCACAAAATTATGACCATCACTTTCCTATACCAAAGTCTTGTCTGAGGTACAAAAGAAGATAATGTATATTGAAAAAATTTATGAACTGTCAAGTGCTGTGCAAACATAACGTATTGTGATACTGAGAAGACCTGGAAGAATGTGGATTACTAGCTAGAGCATTTGAATGGAAAAGCTTAAGTTAAAGTTTCGGGAGAAAAAGTCCTGCAAGAAAGCTGTAAAATCAGGCACAAAAGTAGCCAAGAGGTGTAGTATAAAAAGAATCACTTTGGCAATTCCCTGGTGGTCCAATGAAACCCTCCAAGCTTTCACTGCCAAGGGGCCTGCTTCAGTCCCTGGTTGGGGAACTAAGATCCCACAAGCCACACAGCATGAGAAAAATGTTTAAAAAATAAAAATAACCTGTTTGCAAGCCTTTGCAAATGTAGACAATGACAATACTAAGAAAAACAAGAGCATATACATTTTCACAGAGAAATAACCAAAGGACATTTTAGTAAGAAAGAGAATAATTAAAAACCATTGTCATTAGAAGGCAACCATGAAGAAGTTAAACTGCTCTGACTTAAATCTGAGACAAGAACTCTCATAGTTTCATTTAATTCTCTATCACACCTCCTTTCATTCCAACAATAAAACAAGACATTCAAACTTATTACTAAATATCAGCTTCAGGAGGGGACACAATAGAGGTCTCAGGTGCTCTCTGAAACAAAGCCAGGGTTGTCCAACCACACTGTAGATGAACAATTTTCTTAAAACACATATTTCTAACTCAATAAAATTACAAAGTTTCTTTTTTTTCTTATGCAACTTCACAGTTTTAAAAACAGGTGCAGCAGCAGAACAAAAGAAATCCTTAAATTGTATTTCTTTTGGTGAATGCTAGATGTAAATAATTTTCATTATAATCAACACCTAAATATTATAATTAGCATACCTGTTTTTTTCAAGCTGTACCACGCATCTGGATATCATTAGATAAACATGGAAACAGCATCTGGAGAGGGCCGGGCCAGGCTGTTCCTTGGTATATTAGAAACATTAAGAGTGAAAATTCCCTGTATGCCAATACGCTACTTCAGAAACAAGAGTTAAATGAAGTTATAAAATGTTTCTCTCTGGCTAATATGACATTAACATCTTCCAACGATGGGTATTATAACCCATAAAAACCTCTATTATGAGTTTTCACAATTCTGTTCAAATGCTCAAAAATGTCTTCCTTAGAAATTCAAGTCTGTGATCATGACAGAGTCAAATGTCACTGGCCTGTGGGCTGAAATATGACCCTTCCTTCTGTCCAAGGCAATCCTGTCACCGACTCCAGTCCTGTTCTCCAGCTCCTGGACTTCTCTTCACCAATTATCTTCTTCTCCTTCTTATCAACAGGCTCGCCAATTCATTTTTGAAAAACATAGTACCTGATTATTTTTAAATACTTGCCATTAAAAAATTTCATCTCCCCCTCCTTTGTTTTACCACCCTCTATCTGTTCTCTTTTCTTGACAAACTTTGAAAAGAGCAGTCAACACTCCAAGTCTTCATTTTCCTCACCTTCTCTCCTCACCTCTGACTTCAGCTATCACCAAGCTATAAAATTTCTCCTGTAATTTAGCTAATAATCTATGAACTGATCAAATGCAATGATTTTTTTCTGACATTTAAAAAAATCTTGATGGTAAAGCAACTATACTCCAATAAATAAATAATAAAAGGCAAAGAAACTTTGTGTTGGACAGAATCTATTAAAAATTTTCAAAACATATATAACACATAACAATTAAGAGTATAAAGTACATAGTCACATATCCTTTATCTTGCAAATCATTTATAAACAGACAATTGTTTATATATCTCTGAGTGTAAAATATCTTCAAAAGTGTAATGGAGATAGTCACATCTCCATCGTGTGGCTTTATAAAGGTTTAAATAAAAATATGTGTGTGGCAAAAAAAAAAAACCCTTGGTGGCATTTGAGACCATTTTTTCTTGATAGTCTTGTTCAAGATAACACTATTCTGATTTTCCTCCCTTTGTCTTGCTATATTTTCTTCCTTGTACTGAATCTTAAATGTTGATATTCCTTTTCATCCTTAGCCTTCTGCTCTTGCCTCTTTATATAACTTCCTGGGTTACACTTATATTTTTGTAAGCTGTTAACTCCATGAAGTTTTCTCTAATTCATACCTCAACTTTTGACTAGAAGACATTTGAAGGATATACCCAAAGCTTCCTTTCCTATTCAAACCTGATCTTCCTTTTCTTCCATATTCCTTTTATTTTTTATGGATGAGAGTGGGACACCATTAGCACACACTCTCTCAAGAAAGAAATATGAGCATCATTATGAATTCTCCATTTTCTTCACATTCACTTACTTATCCACTGATACTGATTTATTTTCCACTATCTTCTGTTGCTGTCTCTTCTCCAGTTAATTATCTTCTTAATACAATCACGTAATTTGAAACATGCACCTATACCAAATATTTCAGTGGCTCACTTTATTGGAAGGATGAAGTCCAAACACCTTGCAATGACATAAAGGACCCTTGAGAATCAAGAACCTTCTCACTTTGTTGAGTAAATAGCCATTAGCTCCCACACACACCCAAAAACTTACCTACAGGAAATGAATTAAAGGCTCATAAACACAGATTGTTCTCCCACATGTCTTCCTTCTCATGGACTGCTTTTACCCCTTCTCCATCGGTGTATCTCCCTCAAGACTCAGTTCAAAGTTCACAGAAATATTTTCTGATACTCACCCTCCTCAGAGCTCTCACATCATTTTTTAGTCTTTAGAGCTTGCTCTAGTCATTCTGACAGAATTTTCAAAAACTCTTCCCATGAATCTCTGCTATGGAGATCTTCAAAAGTGGTTTCGTTGCTATCCTGGTAGAATCCTGGTTATTCATCTCTTTCTTAAGTATATGAGCTACCTAGTCCCCATGTGATAAATTTACCTTTGCTTAAGACAGGCAACCAGCAATGGCTGTGCAGTATGATTGCATGACTGCACTCATGTTAATAGTGTGACCTTGAAGGTAACTCACCTGTTTAACATTCAAGTACAAGATAGCTCAGCTTCTGGTCGGTTCTCAGGAGATAAGAGGCCTGTGAGCCCATCACACACTTAATCATTGCCTCTTATTAAATGTTGTATTGCCTGCCTTGTGTGCAGCCTGAGCTCCCCATTGCTAACAGCACTCATTACCTACTGCGTGCTCAGTCCCTTCAGACATGTATGACTCTGCCAGACTATGGACTGTAGCCTGCCAGGCTCCTCTGTCCATGGGACTATCCAGGAGTGGGTTGCCATGCCCTGCTCCAGGGGATCTTCCCTATCCAGGGGTCAAACTCGAGTCTCTTATGTCTCCTGCATTGGCAGGTGAGTTCTTTTCCACTAGCACCATCTGGGAAACCCATTACATAGTACAGACCCCTTAAATATTTTAATGATAAAAATTAATGAAAAACTGACTTTCTTAGTGTTTATCTGTGTTTTGGCTCTCGTGTACCTATTTCTCCCCTTTTATGGAAAAGTTTTCCTACTTTCCTTTAAGCAATCATCTCTCTCAGACTCTGAGCCAACATCCTTGACCCCAGACTTCAAAGATCAAGGATCTTGTTTCCCTGACAGCAGGGACTGAGTCACAGAGAAATACATAAAGAAACAAACAGAATAAAATGTGAAGAGATATTTATCAAGAAATTCTGGGATTATGCACTTCTATTATGGTGCACTCCTGCCTGGCTCTCTTGGTGTGAAATGTGAAATTTACAATTCAAAATTTATTGTATTAGCATCAAACAGAATGTCTCCAGCTGCCAGGGCCACTCAAGACCAAGAAAAAAGACAGGAGAAACCAGATAATTTCTGAAATCTTTAAAGCTATAAGATCAAGTTTTGCCTCAAACTAGTTTTTGTCAAAGTTTTGCCTTCAAACAAACTTATAAACCTTCCAGTTAGCTGAATAGATGAATTTCTTTTATTTCATCAATGTTGAATTTTTGCCTCTTATTTGTAACATAAAGAAACATAACTTGTGTACCTACTTCACTCATCATCCTAGTCTGTGTATTCTGGTAAAATCATTTTCTCTAGAAAATATTTCTCCCTTTGCCAAGCCACTAAACTCTAATCCTCAGTTTCCATATTAATTTGTTGAATGGCTCCTATTTGACTCATATAAACACTTTAATAAAACCTCTATTATATCAACATTTAGGGGCACATTGCTACTTTCATATGGTCTAACTCAAATGCATTCTTTTTCTGTTTATGGAAGCATATTTTCAAAGCTGGAAGGTTTCTTAGAGACTATCTTATTCAGTGATTTTATTTAATGTATAAGGAAACTGAAACTCAGAAGGTTGAATATTTTTTCCAAAGCCATACAAAATATATCAGTTAAGGGAAAAATCTCTGTCCATACTTTTGCTTAACTAATCAACAGTTTGGCTTGAGTAAACTGGTTATTTCTTACAAACAACTAATTTATTGTCTCTACCTCAGAGAAAAGAAAAGCAATGCTGTTTATCTAGAGCTTATAGTAGAAAAGGAATCTGAGCTAAGTAATGACAGCTAGAAATAGATGAGTGGGTGGTTCAAGCTTTCAGTTGATATTTCCAGCACATATAGATTAGAGGCACTACAGCTGGATGCTGTAGGTGTTACTGGATCATGAACATATTCCTCTCCATCAACTCCTGTTCACATTTGTTCTTGCTGTTGTTCAGTTGCTAGTTGTGTCTGATTCTTTGCGATCCCATGGACTGAAGCCCACCAAGCTCCTCTGATCTTCGGATTCTCCAGGCAAGAATACTAGAGTAGGTTGCCTTTTCCTTCTCCAGGGGATCTTCCCGATCCAGGGATCAAACTCAGATCTCCTACATTGCAGGTAGATTCTTTACCAACTGAGCCACCAGGAAAGCCCTCTTTTACTAAACTTAGGTATAAAAAGGAAAACTAGGGACTGACTGGAGAAGGCAATGGCACCCCACTCCAGTACTCTTGCCTGGAAAATCCCATGGGTGGAGGAGCCTGGTAGGCTGCAGTCCATGGGATTGCTAAGAATTGGACATGACTGAGCGATTCACTTTCACTTTTCACTTTCATGCATTGGAGAAGGAAATGGCAACCCACTCCAGGGTTCTTGCCTGGAGAATCCCAAGGACAGCGGAGCCTGGTGGGCTGCCATCTATGAGGTCACACAGAATCAGACTTAGCCACAGCAGCAGCAGCAGGGACTGACCAACTCTTCTTTACCAAAGAATTAGTGCTGGTTAATGAGACCTTTCACTGATAGAAAGGAAGATCAGACTGTCTCAGGACCTTAAGCTGACAACATTGGTGGGTTTTTGTGCTCATGCATGTTAGATTAAGTGAAAGGCACTCAGTGTTGTCCAACTCTTTGTGACCCAATGGACTGTGGCCTGCCAGTTTCCTCTGTCCATGGATTTCTCCATGCAAGAATACTGGAGTGGGTAGACATTCCCTCCTCCAAGGTATCTTCCCAACCCAGGGATTGGAACCCAGGTCTTCCCCAGTGCAGGCGGATTCTTTACCATCTGAGTCACCAGTGTTCTTTACCATCTGAGCCACATTAGATTAAATTAAACGTGCCAGACATTTTGCCACTGAGACAAATTGTGGCCCATTCAATAGTGACATCTACATTCTTTCTGTCATTCAGTTAAGTTGCTGGCTAATATTTTTTCACAAAACATTGAACACTGTATCAAAGGTACCATCAATTAGGGCCTTAATCACCATTTTGTGAGACTTTACTTAGACTATTTTGTATTTATCTCCTTTTCATGAAGACAGTGCTAAGATGGTACCTTGATGCCTGACCTGCAGGGAACTTTGGCAAAGAGGCATCACATTACAGTAGACTTGAGAAAAACAAAGCATACTGTGCCCCAAGTTCAATAAAAATTAAAAGATGAGATATCCTATCATTTAAAGCTGAAAAACACGGCAGAGGATCTAAACATCTATATACAGTCATAGTCACTCATGCTATCATGTACCAAATTCACGACCCTGCCATTTTCAAAACCTGTTAAAAGACATGAACTGTGAGAGATCAGAGAGAGTATATAGGAAACTTTGAGAATGTGACTGACAGATTGTACTGACATACACAAAATTCACGTGAGTCTGCTCTATGACAACCCACACACATGGTTCTCTCCACAATACTAGATAAATCATGGCTTCTCCACTTCCATCACAATCCTTTCCTCACTTTACCATCCAATTCCATTTATAATTTCAACCAAATAATGTTAACCCCAGAATTCTGAAAGAGAGAATTCTTTTCAACCAACAGAAGACTCTAAAGTCTGCATGAAAGTGTTGGAAAATATTTTAGTTCTAAATTTGGATCTTGATGACACAGCCTAGATCTTGTCTCCTAAGAGGACACATATCTTCCAGAAATTTAAATAGAAAGAATAACCTTCTTTTTTATTTGTTCACTTTATGACAGTAGCTGCCCCAGCAAATGGCTCTATAATTGCTATGACCATTAAAAACATACAAATATCAAGCTACTGAAAGAAGACTACCTAGGTCCAATAATTTGGTGTGTTAGTTAGCATACAAGCTGCTGAAGGGCCTATCACAAGAGCACATAATTTGTTGTATAATGGTAGTGACATTTTCAGCCATCATTATTGCTGTAGATAAAAGTCAACCAAATGTATTATGTCAAGCACTAATGTGTTGATGATCTGAATTTTAAAAGCATATTTAAATAAGAACTGACAAAATTATCATGAAGGAATCCAATTTTACTTATTTTAATAGCACCACATTTGAGTTAACAAGCCAAGCTTAACATTTCATAGGTACTAACCTGTGAGTTTATTTCTCATAGATGGTTAATATAAAATGTTTTCATTTCACATTTATCAAGCATCCATATTATTATACTACTTGCTAAGCTTTTAGAAGATATGAAAGCAATTTTAACAAAATCTCAGTAATTCTGAGTTCATGCCAGTAAAATTTTAGAAAACTTGATGATTTTTCCTAGCATATTTTTAATAGCAGAATTTGGACTTATTTCCTAATAGAGATGTATATTAACTTGATAAAATATCTTGAATATGATTGTACTTATCATGATTCATCCATAGTATACAAGGAATATAATCAAATTTTCTTCATCAAAAGGAAGAATAGGAGTTCCCTGGTGGTCCAGTGGTTAAGACTCCATGCTTCCACTGTAGGGGGCACAAGTTCAATTCCTGGTCACAGAACTAAGATCCCACATGCTGCACAGTGCAGCCAAAAAAAAAAAAAACCCCACAATAATGCTGCTGCTGCTGATAAGTGGCTTCAGTCGTGTCCAACTCTGTGCGACCCCATAGACAGCAGCCCACCAGGCTCCCCCGTCTCTGGGATTCTCCAGGCAAGAACACTGGAGTGGGTTGCCATTTCCTTCTCCAATGCATGAAAGGGAAAAGTGAAAATGAAGTCACTCAGTCATGTCCGACTCTTCGCGACCCCATGGACTGCAGCCTACCACGCTCCTCTGCCCATGGGATTTTCCAGGCAAGGGTACTGGAGTGGGGTGCCATCACCTTCTCCAAGAACAATAATAGCTAACATCAATTGCAACTTTGTCATAAGTCAGACTGCACTGAGGACTTGCCTCACTTATACCTCAACACAACCCAATGAGGTAATACTATTGTTTTTCTCATTTTATAGGCATGGTAATATAGACACAGATGTTATGCACCTTGTCAATAGTCACACAGGAGCTAAAAATCTAAAGTAAAGTTAGCCCAATTCCATTATGTCAAAGAAAAGATACACATATTCATTCACCCAGCAAATACTCTCAAACAGCTTCCATGTTCTGCACAGAACATTTTGTGTCACTGCACTGGGCACTGGAGAAATGCCATTTTAAACAAGATAAAGAGTTTCTGCTTCCACAGAACTTAAGATCTCTGAAGAGAGAGATTGATAACTAGGTGATGTTGCTACCAACCATGCTTTCATCTGTTATACTTTCACTAGAAAGAATGAAGTAATATTGTTACATCTGGACTTTACATTTAATGATCCTGTAGTAAAAATCAGAAATTATAAGCTCTCTTTTAAATATACTATGATGTATTCAAGGAAACTCTGTAATGGATAATTTCTTGTTCTGCATAAACTTTGGTTTCTGACCTCAGAAATCTCCAAAGAAAAGAGAGCTAAGGAAAAACATATCTGAGAACTTAGAGTCTGGAAATTAGTATAGATCTCTCCTTTTTTGCCTGTCCAAAAGCCCTAGGGCTTCCCAGGTGGCTCAGTGGCAAAGAATATGCCTGATGAAGCAAGAGATGCAGGTTCAATTTATGAGTCAGAAAGCTCCTCTGATGGAGGAAATGGCAACACCCTCCAGTATTCTTGCTGGGAAAATTCCACTGGTTTCTATTGGGAGAACTTATTTCTGAGTTAATTCTTTTTCATGTGGACCATTTTAAAAGTCTTTATTGAATTTTTTACAAATGGCTTCTGTTTTAGGTTTTGGTTTCTTTGGCTATGAGGCATGTGAGATCTTAGTTTCTGAACAAGGATCAAACTCGCATCCTCTGCATTGGAAGGGTGAGGTCTTAACCACTGGACTGCCAGGGAAGTCCTTCTGTGTTAATTCTTATAGCCATAATCTGGTTCTGTCACAAAATTTGTGAAGCAAAAGTGACTGTGTAGAATTAATGTTGATTTGCTTTAATAGAAGTATGTGAAGAAGAGTTTTGTCTGTTTGTTTTACTTTAATCAAGAAGTACGTCAAGGCTGTATATTGTCACCCTGCTTATTTAACTTCTATGCAGAGTACATCATGAGAAACGCTGGGCTGGATGAAGCACAAGCTGGAATCAAGATTGCTGGGAGAAATATCAATAACCTCAGATATGAAGATGACACCACCCTTATGGCAGAAAGTGAAGAGAACTAAAGAGCCTCTTGATGAAAGTGAAAGAGGAGAGTGAAAAAGTTGGCTTAAAGCTCAACATTCAGAAAACTAAGATCATGGCATGTGGTCCCATTGCTTCATGGGAAATGGATGGAGAAACAGTGGAAACAGTGTCAGACTTTATTTTGGGGGGGCTCCAAAGTCACTGCAGATGGTGATTGCAGCCATGAATTTAAAAGATGCTTGCTCCTTGGAAAAAAGTTATGACCAACCTAGGTAGCATATTCAACAGCAGAGACATTACTTTGACAGCAAAGGTCCGTCTAGTCAAGGCTATGGTTTTTCCAGTGGTTATGTATGGATGTGAGAGTTGGACTGTCAAGAAAGCTGAGCACCGAAGAATTGATGCTTTTGAAGTGTGGTGTTGGAGAAGACTCTTGAGAGGCCTTTGGACTGCAAGGAGATCCAACCAGTCCATTCTAAAAGAGATCAGTCCTGGGTGTTCATTGGAAGGGCTGATGCTGAAGCTAAAACTCCAGTACTCTGGCCACCTCATGCAAAGAGTTGGCTCTGGAAAAGACCCTGATGCTGAGAAGGATTGGGAGCAGGAAGAGACAGGGACGACAGAAGATGAGATGGCTGGATGGCATCACCGACTCAATGGACATGAGTTTGAGTGAACTCCAGGAGTTGGTGATGGACAGGGAGGCCCGGCATGCTGCAATTCATGGGGTCGCAAAGAGTCGGACACGACTGAGCAACTGAACTGACTGACTGAAGTATGATTAGTTGAAGTCAGAGTTCAGAATAAAAATGGTCTCTAATGTTTCCAGCAAACCATTTGAGAATTCAGAATTTCGAGTATGCCTTCTCTCCAGCCTGCATGCTAGATTTTCCTAATTTTGGTTTTCTATCAACATATGCCTTGCATCAATGCATGGGCCACACAGTCTCTCAACTTCTCCATGCCATCAGCTGTGCATTCCATTTACCTGGAAGCTTATTCAGTAACTTTCATTACTTCACCAGGACAGCACATTTACATTGTATCATAGACATCCAAGGCTTTAAGGCCAAGAACCAAAAACATTATTAATTCTAGTTCAGGAGACAAACTGGAAGATAATTTAAAATAGGAAAACCTCAAACTTTCTTACGTTAGTAACTCTCGAATCATCTTTTATGAATATAGGTAGTAGTGTGCTACGGGCAGCTTATACCAATATATAGGAGGCAACATTTAAACTTTCAGGAATATTGTTAGCCTGTTCCTATTGAAGCCATTATTAAAAGTAAATAAGAGCAAATGACATAAGCTGGCAATTGCATAACTAAAAATAAATAAATACTCAAAATTCAGACTTGCTGAATTATTTTTATTATTTTCTACTATTTTAATTATTTATTATTT